>CM053625.1:110137263-110182641 GCA_028646595.1 Phalanger gymnotis | reverse complement strand
GAGGCGGGCCTACTGGGCCTGGAGGCTTGTGTTCACAATACTGGAATGGGGAGGTTGGTTCGCTAATTTGTTGCTCTGGGCCCTGAATAAATTTTTTGATGCCTTCTGCTTGGAGAATTCTGTATACCCAACGATTTCGAACCATTCTGATATTTATATGATCCTTTTTGAGATCATAAATTCGGCCTTCCTACTACAGTCCACTACAAACTTAACCATCTCATCTCAACGGGGCTCTCGCTTCTATTCAGAAATGCTTTTATTCTTCCCTGATGGGGTCTTTAACATACTCCCCACAATGGCTATTCCAAAGTTCTCTTTTCTCCACAAGTTCTGTACAGTATCCCGTCACTCCCATTTTACTGAGAAAAGAAAGTCCATTCACCAGTAGCTCCCAATTCTCCCTTACTCCACACCTCAAATCCCCTTGTTATCCTCCCTGTTTTCTCACCTCTTGTCCTAGTCTCTTAGGAAGAGATGACCTTTCTCTTTCTCAGAAATGAACCTTCAACCTCTGCCTCTCCTGTATCCTCTGAGATTTTGCCTGGCTGAACATTTCTTCTCTCTTTTTTTTTAATCTTCAATCTTTCCTTATTAACTGTGTCTTTTCCCTGCTACCTAGGAGCATGTTTTGTTCTTCCATATTCTTACAAAAAACAGTTGTCTTGACCTCGCTATACCCTCAAGCTGTTATCTATTTCTCTTCTTCCTTTCATAATGTCTAGGGGGGAAAATGGTAGATGCTTCTTGCTTTTGTTTCCTCACCTCCCATTCATTTCTTATACCCTTGCAATCCAGTATCTGATCCTGCCACCACTCACTAGATTGTCTCTCTGAACTGAAATTCTACTTTTTAAAACTATTGGCAATTTTTTTTCTGCTAAACCACATGGGCTTTCTCAGTCCTCATCCTATTGGATCTCTCTCTCCACATCCCTTGGTTTTTATGACACTGTTTTTTCTTGTTTCTTCTCCCAGAAAGACTCATTCTCAGCTTCCTTTATGACTCATCATGCATTTTTTACTTGCTCCTAAACCATGGGTCTCCCTTTCCCCTTGGACCTCTTGTGTCTTTTTCTCCCTATCCCCTCTCTTGTTGACCTCATCTTCTCATTTGAACCCAGTTACCAACTCTTCGCAGATAGTTCTCACATCTATGTATCAAACCCTAATTTCTCTCATGGATTCCAGTAGTGCATTCTCAACTACCTTCTTGGAATCCTCACATGGATTTCCTAGCTTAAATCTGCATATCTAAAACAGAATACAATTTTTTTCCTTAAGCCCAACCCATTTCTCCCCCCACCTACCTTCCTATTTCTATTGTAAGCACCACCAAACTCCCAGGTTTATAACCCCAGTTGTTCTTGACTCTTCTCTTTCCCTCATCTCCTTTATCTATTCTGCTACCAAGCCTTGTCAATTTTACATTTCTTGCACCTTTCTCCTCTCCATTCATGCTGCCACTATCCACATTCAGAGGCTTATCACTTCTCAACTAGACAATTACAATAGCATTCCAGTTGGTCTCTTTGCTTCCTGTCTCGCTCCTCTCTTATCTATCCTCCAAACCATTACCAAAAAGATATTCTTAAAATACAGTTATAATTATGTCACTGCCCTGTTCAAAAAATATTCAATAGTTCCCTGTTGCCCTTAGGATAAAAATATAAGCTGCTCACTGACATTTAAACCCTGTACAAACTACTTCCCACTCATTTTCCAGACTTATTTTACATCTTTATCTTTATGTTCTCTCATTCTACTCAAGCTGTCCTATTAATTGCCTCCCCAAACCAATGTTCCATCCCCTGTCTCTACACCTTTGCCTAGGTTGTCCTCTGTGGTGTTTGTTCTCTTCCTCACTCCACCTTTTAGAATCCCTAGATTCCTTCGAGGTTTACCTGATATGCTGTAAGGGCAAGCAAAGTGGGACTTTTTACTGGTTTTTTTTTCTTTTGGAGTGCTTCTCAGCACTAAGGCAACCAAGTGCCTTTGACTGAGTCTTGCTTTTGTTTGTAGGAAGGCCCACAACCTTTTGCTATTTAAGTCAGGAGAGGTATGAAACCCTCATGCCCTGAAAAAGCTGAGGTTAGCATTTTGCTTGGAGCTCACTCATTGGAAGAGTGTTGGCATGGAGACTCTGGGTAGCCATTAAGGAGCTTTGAAAACCCAGATGTTGGTGCTTCTCTCTCTGGTAACTATGTATCTATAGCTTTGGTCAGACAGCTAGAAGGCTATCTGTTGATTTATGTTATTTACTCTGTTTATATATTCTCTGTTTGTAATTTCTATTTGTATTGGCTGTGAAGTTCAGGGTACTGACTTTTTCCCCTGAACTAAATAAATGATATATACATGTTAAATTAAAGTGAGATTATAAACCCCTTAAAGTTGCTTTCCTTAGAAAAGGAGATTGAAGAACCTGTGCTAATAGCCCTTCTGTGTGCTGGTGTTATTGTCCTTACATCTCCAAAGCAATGGCAAGCAGAATTGTTGTTACATATGCCATCTCCTGATTTCCCTGCTGTCTCAATGCTTTCTCTCACCTCATAATCAGCATACCTGTTGTCTCTTCTTCAGAAGAATGTAAAAACCTTAAGGATGTGATCTCGTTCTCGCTCGCTCCCTCCCCCTTGCATGGACACAAAGACTTTCCTTATCTCCCCAGTTATTAGGACTATTTCCCTTTTGAAATTACTTTGCCAAATCCCAAAGAGTCAACTAAAGAGGTAGTTGAAACAATAATTTTAGCAAATTAGCAGGATATAAAGTAAATCAACATAAATCATCAATACTCCTAGATATCCCAAATAAAACTCTGCAAGAAGAGATAGACAAAGATACTCATTTATAATAACTCCAGACAGTACACAATACCTGGGAGTATACCTGCCAAAACAAATCCAAGAACTATATAAACAAAATTGTTAAAAAATTATACAAATAATATCAGATTTAATACTTTGTAGTTATTTATTTTGGAGGCATGATAAATTGTCTTAGTAAAAAGGATCTTTCTTGAGGGCAGGAATTGTTTCACTTCTATTTTTGTACCCCTCTCACTTAACATAGCGTCTCGTACCCAGTTAGTGCTTAATAAATGTTTAATGAGTTGAATTAGAAGGGACTTTCCAAACCCCTCGTTTCACAAAGAAACTGAAGCCCAGAGAAGTTAAGTGACTTACCCAAGGTCACATGTCTAGTTAGTAGCAGAACTGTGATTATATTCCAAGTTACTACCATTTCAAATGATATACAAAAATGTGTTGGTCTGACTACCTGCAGGTTTAATCACAACTCTGTTAATAATCTGTCCAAGTGAATATTTGTGTACAGTCTTGCATTCAAATGAGGACTTGTCACGCAGAAATGTGGCCATGTGCATGTGAAAACATTCGTTGTTGAGGATAACAGCTTCATACTTGGCATAGCTCCCCAGTAACCTAACCTTTGCTATTTCCTCTCTTTTATGCCTACCTCCTTGTTCTTTTTTTTTTCTTAAGCAAGTTATTTCTCTATGTTTTTATATAGGAGATAGAATGTCTCTTAACTATTACATGTACCAGAAAGAACACTAGACAGAAGTCAAGAGATTTGAATCTGAGTTTTGCTATGAATGTTCTATGGGACTTTAGGCAAATTGCTTCTCCTTTCCTTGTTTTCTCCAGCACAATGAAGAGGTTGTATATACAGTAACTACTAGTGTTACTTATATTCTTTCAATTACTACTACAGCTACAACTACTAGTGACAACCACAGCAATAATAATAATTAATAATAACAAATTTTATTATTAATTACTTTTATTATTCTCTCTGGTCCCTCTCAGCTCTATGATTGAATTTTTTTTAAAGGAAAAACTTAGTATCTTGGATCACAGCCCAAGGGTTACCATCTGCATTAGTGGAGAAATACCTCAATAAATACATTTCATATCTGAGTATTTAAGATCTTATATAGAGAGCGCCTTGTTCCCTTATTGAAGTAATTGTGGTCTTACTCTTTTATCCAAACTAAACTTAGCAGAGCCCTCAATAATACTCTAGCCTAGAGAATTATCTTGCAAGGTCAACTGACTAGATGAGAAGGGTGAATCCATTTTTTACACTGCTACAGTTTATAATTATTAAAAATAAATCATTATGCACAACTACTATGGAGGAATACACAACCAAACAGGCATAGTTATAACCAGGCTGAATATGTCAAAGCACATCAAAACACTAAACACACAACTCCTGTTTTGCTTTCGATTCATGTGTATTAGCCTTGTCTTCCCAGCTAGCCTAGATCTCCAAGAAGCTGAGTACATTTCTTGCCCTTTTTTGTAACCCACACAGGGTCCAGCAGTGCTGATTTTTTTAGTAAGCGTTCTATAAGTTTATGTAGATTTATTATTCAATGCCATCATAAAAGAAGAGAAGAGATGCAAGGCTGTATGAAGGGACTTTGTGCTAATGGGACCCCCAAATGGTAAAAGGGGAAGGAAATTATTTTCTCTCTTTCATTCAACTAATGTCTACTATCTTCAGGAAAGCAATCTGCTCTATCCACTGGTTCTTGTAGAAAACTGTCTGGTCTAATTCTCATGTCAATGACTACACCTACCAGAAAGTCACAACAGTTTTTGAGGGGAGAACTCCAGATGGGGACTTGGTATCCTCAAAAGCAGCAGTACTTTTCACATTTCCTTACAGATTCAAAGCAAATGTAATGCTGACAACTAGCAGTGCAGGTCTCTCCCTTCTCATTTTGCTGCTGGGAAAACTCCATAACTATTTGCTCGACCAAACCCCTTAAACACTTTTATTTTTCTTTCAGGGTAATTTTTGTAACTTTGCATAGAGAAGAGAACTTTTGAGGAAGCTGTCTACAGCTTGGAGTATATAAATGTAATGGAAGAGCAGCTAGATGGTGCCATAGTGCACAGAGCACAGGGCCTGCCATCAGGAAGACTCATTTTCCTGAGTTCAAATCTGTCCTGACCCTTGACTAGCTGTGTGACTCTGGGTAAGTCACTTAACCTTGTTTGCCTTAGTTTCCTCATCTGTAAAACGAGCTGGAGAAGGAAATGGCAAAGCACTCCAGTATCTTTACAAAGAAAAACCCAAATGGGGATCACAAAGAGTCAGACGTGACTGAAAAAAATGACAGCAAATGTAATGGAATCCTATTGCATCATGAGAAAAGACAAATATGAGAAATTCAGGAAAAAATATGGGAAGACATGTAAGAACTGATAAAGAATGAAATACAAAGAACTAAGAGACCAAGGTTCACAATGATTACAATAATGTAAACAAAAGCAACTCAAAAAGGCAGCTGAGTTTAGATTAATTGTTATGATTCGGCCTTGGGAGAGCACATGATGAAACACTCTTCCCTACCTTCAGTAAGGAGGTAAAAGATTATGGGTGTAAGATGTTGTATATGCTGTCGAACACAGTTTTGTAACTGTTTTTCATTCTTATAAGAAAGACTTGGGGTTGGGGGGGTAGTGGTAAGATCAGTAAATAACTGTGGGTATGTAAAAGAAAATACACAACCTTTTAAAAAGAGGGGGGAAAAACTGGCTGCAATCAAAAGAAAATTTGGTGGTAAACATTAAAGAACATGCACCTAGATTATCATGCAGGATCAAGGATCAAAGGAAAAGTGGAAAAACAATACTGTGTGGGACTGAGAGATTTCAGATGTCATCCAAGTTTCCAGGTGACTGCTATCTTGAATTGTGGCAAGTGGCACCTGCTTTAAGGAGAAATAAACCAATCCTTTAGCTTTCTCCAACATTTCTGAGAAATAGGAAAGGAGTGTTAGAATTACAAGGCAGCCCCTTCAGACACTTGAAGGAGGAATGCTCTAATGTGGAAACTCCTGGATTTGCCTTGTAAATACTCAAATAGGAGTAACTAATTTGAGGCCAAAACGTACTTATTTTCTAAGAGGCAATGGAAGAATGCTGGATATGGAGTCAAGGACCTGAGTTTGAATCTTGGTTCTCCTCCTTACTGTAGGACTTTGGACAAATGGTTTAACCTTTCTTGTCTTCAGTTTCCTCACCTATAAAATGAGGGGGTTGGACCAGGTGACTGCTGCCATCACTTTCAAATTTAACTCTCTGATTCTCCAATGTAGCCTCTTCAAACTATCTGAAGTATTTCACATGAATTTTTGTATTGTCTATAAAGCTGATTTCTTGAACTGCTCTGCGGGGTAGATCTGGCTGCGATTTGGAGTAATGAACACTATTGCTTTTACAAATATCTTCCTTGGAAGATTTCCCCTCATGCTATATGGCTCCACAAGGTAGAAGTAGGAGATTTTGCCTTGAAACGAGGAAGGACTTTATAACAATTCAGCATATTGGAAAATGGAATGAGCTAGCTCATGAGGCAGTGAGTTCCCTACTACTGAAGGTATATTAGGAGTCTATCAGGAAAGTCTTACAAGGATCTCTTCATCAGCATTAATGATGAAGATTAAAGCTGATGAAGGCATTAATGCTTATTTTACTTGGCCCCAAAAGGAGCAATGAAAGGAAAAATCTTCATAACCATTAGAGCTATCCAAGAACGAAAAGGGCTGCCTCAAGTCTCAATGAGTCTTTTTTTTTTCCACTAAAGGGCTTCAAGTGAAAGTTAGACAACTACTTGTCATACTCAAATTAACCACAAAGGACATATGGAAAAAGACATTATCTACATCCAGAGAAAGAACTGATAAATAAAAGTATGTACAGAATAATTTTATGTACATACACATATATTTGTGTCTAATGGTGGCCGTCTCTAGGGTTGAAGGGGAGACAAAAAGAGAAAAAAGAAATTGACATAATTACTTTGTTGTGTGTTGTGAACAGTAGACTTGCAGCTTCATATGCAATCATCTTTTTTATTATGTTATGGAAATGCTTGTTTTATTCCATAAATTAAAAATAAAATAAATTTTAAAATGATAAAAAAAAAATAAAATTTTTTTAAAAAGAAATGTGATGGGGAAATGTCTAACAAAATAAATAAAAATATGTTACAACAACAACAACAAAAGATAACTAGTTGCCAGTGGTGTTAGAGGGATTTTTCTTCAAATATAGGTTTAACTAGATGACCTCTGAACTCCTTTCATGCCATGAAAATCTCAGATTCTGCTAGGTTCTGGGCCTAGTAGAAAAATAGCATGATGAAAATGAAAAATACGTAATCTCTGTCTTCAAGGAGTTTATAATCTGGTAGCAGACACATCATATCAGGAAATAGTTATCATACCAAGTAGAGTGCAATGGGACAAAGGAGAACAGGGGGATGGTATAGATGCAATGTGCCTGAATTTTAACAATGCATTTGACAAAGTCCCTCATTCCTCTTTTCTAGACAAGATGAAGGAATGTAGGCTGCATAATTGTACAGTTAAGACTAAAACCAAAGAATAGTCATTAATAATTCAATTTCAATTTGAAGTCTTTTAGTTCAATGTCCCAGGGATCTGTGCTCTCTAATTTTTTTAATCACTGGCTTGGACAAAGATGGCATGCTTGTCAAATTTGCTGATGATACAAGGCTAGGAGGTATACCAAACATGCTGGATGACAGCACATTTGGAACATACTAGAATGTTTGACAAGTCATTAAGATGGAATTTAATAAAAGTAAATGTGAAGTCTTATCGTTGGGTTTAAACTGTCCTTCTTTGCAAGTACCAGATGGGGGAAGAGATCCATCTGAAAAGGGTATATCTTGGTCTGGGGTGGCAAGTTCATGGGTCACAGAATGTCCAAGTTAGAAGGGCATTCAGGGCACATCTGATCTAAACCATACCTACATATCATTCTTTTTATAACATTCCTAACAACTGATCATGCAGTTTTCACCTAGCAAGGAGGAACTCACTACCTCCTGCAGCAGTCCACACCACTCCACTATTAAATAGCTCTGTTGGTTAAGAAGCCTTTTGCTTTCTATTGAGCTCAAATCTGCCAATTGGCAGCTTCCACTCACTGATCCTCATTCTGCCCTTTACAAATCTAATCCCCTTTACACATGACAGACCTTCAAATACTTGAAAACAACTATCATGTCCCAGCTAAGTGTTCTCTCCTCCAAACTAAACAATGAGCTGCCTTCAACTCAGGAGGGTGAGACTGGCTGGGCCCTTGGTCCCTCCAGTGAGTCATGGATAGAGGAGTCCTTCATGGGATGTGGCAGGGTCAGAAAACCTGTGACCAGCAGTGCATGCAAAGAGTCATACCAGCTCATTAATCAGGGGCTTCCAGGGGTCGCATGGATGAAGTATCTGACCCCTGCTCCTCATCTCAGACCGAGAGTCAACAGTATGACAGAACAGCCAAGAAAGTTAATATGATCTCAAGCTACATTAAGAGAGGTATAGTATTTTTACAAGTGCTGGTTCTGGAGTGGCCTTGTATCATGAGCAAGATGAATAATTCAAACCCTTTGAGTCCGGGTTTTTCCAATTGCTACCTGTGTGTGATCTTGGGAAGCCCCTGAACATCTCTGGGCCTCTTCTACAAGATAAGGGGGCTAACTGAGTTCTAAGGTCCATTAAGCTCTAAATCTATAATCCTGTGACCCTATGAAATGCTATTAGTGAAGTGACAGTATCCGTGTACTCTGCCCTGGTCAGGTCAGATTTAGAATGTTACGCTCTGTTCTAGGTACCACATTTTCTTAAAAAGCTAGCAGTTACACAGCATTTTGAGATTTGCAGAACATTTCTCATTTGGTCCTCACAACATCCCTGTGAGGTAGGTGTTATTGTAATTTCCATTTTTTAGGCATGGAGAGGCTAAAAGATATGTCATGGGTTACTAGTAAGAGCCTGAGGTAGGATTCACATTCAGGTCTTCTTGACACCAATTCCAGCAGGCTAGCCACTGGGCTACCGAGCCACCTCTAGTCTAGTAAAGATGCTGATATGCTGGGAAGGATCCATCGGAGGCTGACCATGATGGAGAAGGCCTTCAAGATCATGTCACAAGAGAAAAGTGAGCTTGAAGAATAGAAAACTAAGGAGGAGGCCATAATAGCTATAAGGCTGTCTTATACAAGAGGGATAAGACTTATTTTACTGGACCTCCCCAGGACAGGACAAAGAGGCATTGGGTCAAAGCTGCCAATAATTGAATTGTCAATTAACTTAAAAAAAAGAAAGAAAAAAAAAAACCTTCTTCATAACTATTAGAACTATCAAGAACCAGATTAGGCTTCCTCAAAAGGTAGTGAGTTCTCCCTATTTGCAGACTTTAGGCAAAAGCAAGATGATGCCTTATCAGATATGTTGTAAAGGGAATATTTTTTTCATGTACAGTTTAGACTAGGTGGCCTAGAGGCCGCATGTGGCCCTCTAGATCCTCAAGTGTACCTCTTTAAGTCAAATGGCCTAGAGGGCCACATGTAGCCTCGAGGCCGCAAGTTCCCCACCCCTGGCCGAGTTGGTCTTTGAGGTTCCCCATAACTGAAATTTTGTAATTCCGACACAGTGTTTGAGGAAACTTTGAAAGTGCTCTGGATTTGAAATCAGTGGGCCTAGGTTCAAATCTCGGCTCTGCTGCTTCCTAAATTGTTTGACTCTGTGTCAGGATAGCTTAACCTTTCTGAAACTCAGTTCCTTCATTTATAAAATGGCAATGATAATGCTTGCAATAACTAATGCTTGCTATGAGAAAAGCAACCAGTAAATCTTAAAAGGCCTAGGCATGTGATTACTGTATTCAATCCAGAGCTCTTATTGCCTTTCGTTATGATTTAATATTATATCCATGTAAAATAGTTATTCTAGGCCACCCCATTTTAGCAAAAAGGAGTTTTCTACTTACATCTCTCCTCAGAAAGGGTCTTAAAATAAAGAGGGAATCCAGGGAAATCAGGCACCCCTAATTTAAAAGGCAACATCAAGTTGGGTGGTGGTATGTCTGTGTCATCAGATTTCAGATGACTGCCCCTCTTCTCAAAGAAACTGCGTAACTGGTCACTCTAACATCAGAAGATTAGCATAATAACCAGTACTTCTATAGTGTTTGGAGCACTTTACATTGGTTATCTCTTCTGATCATAAAAGAATGTAGATAAATGATTCCTTTGATTGAGCTGATCAGCTCAGTGTGAATGACATTATTCTGATCCTTGTGGGGGGACCTGGCAACTTCACAGTCAGAAAGACCATCTCTTCAGATGCAGACTTTATTCCTAATGTAACCTCCTTCTGACCATCTCCAGATATGTTTGTAATATACCTCAGTGTTGTCAAACTGAAATAGAAAAGGGAGTCACTAATCTGTAAGGACCCCTTTTGGCCACATATTGACTTAGTTTTAAAATGTAATGTTATCTATATCTTATTGAATTTTTATTTATTTTGTTAAATATTTCTCAATTCCATTTTAATCTGGTTCAAGCTCCAATCAGGAGTGTTGTGGGTCCTGGGTTAGACATCTCTGGTATACATAGTAGGTGCTTAATCAATATATTTTTGTGCATATTACCAATAATCATAGGATCTTAGATATAGATCTGAAAGAGACCTCAGAGACCATCTATCTTGTTCAGGCTTCCCATTTCGTAAGCGAAGAAACTGAAGCCTAGGGAACGTATGTCATTTGTTCAAAGTCAAAGAGTATCGTAGGCAGAAAATGAACCCAGGACCAGTGTGTCCAGAGTCAGTACTCTTTCTACAATACCCCACCACCCCGCCCAGTCACTAAGGACTGGCAAGAGCCTGAGAACCACTCAGTAAAAATGGTGATGGGGATAACTCACATTTATATACCACTTCCTGTTATAAAGAGCAGCCTTGTGAGGTAGGTAGTCTAAGGTCTACACTCTCCATTTCACAGATGAAGAAACCAATGTTCAGCCAGCTTTAAATGACTCACGCTATTAGTACCATGTTGTCAAAGATAAATGATGCATCCTTCCTTTCTCTGAACAGTAAGTAACTGTTTCTTGGGGAAAATGCCTTGTAAGGGAGTTGTTTTTATTTTGGCCAAAAAGTTTGTATTATGTCAGAACAAAATGCATGGATAAGCTTTTAAAATCAAGTGAAAAGATTATTAATAATCCATGATATGATATGATATAGCATGTATAATACAATATAGTATGATATATAATAGGATATAAATCAATAGGATATAAAATAACATAATACAATATGATATGATACAGTATGATATGGTTTGATATGATATGATGCAATACAACACATAAGATGATATGATATGATGTGGTAATATAAGATAACACAATGCAACACAATATAACACAACATAACACAACACAGCATAATATAACATAACATAAAATAATATGATATAATATGATAAGACATAATATAATGTAAATAACTGTCCTTTACCCAGCACTTTCAAGTTTTCAACACAAGTTCTGCATATTATTTTATCTGTTTTCTCACTGTGAAGTAGATACTACTGGTATGTTTAGCTTCGTTTTGCAGATAAGACAACTGAGGTTTAAGCAGGATACAGGTAACTGGCTGATGGTCACATAGCTAATTCATGGCAAAACTGAAAACTCTGAACCTGGCTCCAAGTCTAGTATTCCCAACACTCTACCCCAAAACAAATGACAAAACCCAGCTTTGCTTGGGAATAGTACTAAAAGTGATCTCCCTAAGGTTGTCAGGCTAAGAGCATCCTCTTCGACTTCAAAGGACAGAACAGAATTCCTAGATCATTTCTTCTACTCAATAGAAACTTGACCCTTTACATTTCCTGGTGAAATGGGTTTTCTGTTTATAGGAAAACCCCCTGTCTCCAGGCATTTGCACAGACAAACATCCCTTCCTGCTGATTTATTCCCCATCTTTTATGTAACAGTTGCGCAATATTTTAATGTTCATATGATTCAGGCAAAATCACCTTGTTATTTGTGCTACAAAGTTCAATCACTTAGTGTCCTGTCAGCCTTTTTAAAAAAATATGTGTATGTCTAAGAGCAGTTAGTAAATTCATGAACTTTGAACTTCAGTTTGCTTGACACTGTGCTTCTATGTTTTCTCTAATTGCCCAGAACTATTTGTACCTTGATTATTAATCTATAACTAAACATTGCCCTGGAGGCCTCATCTTACTGCCGGTGCTGGGAATTGAACCAAACCTAATCTATTATCTTTTCTTTGAATTTTGTCAGAACATTTATTCCTGAATCTTTCTTCTGGTTTTTTCCAAACTTTCCAGGTAAGAAAAGCATTGCTTATTCAGCATATACATTTGTGCCAGTTTCACCAGCAGTGAGTTGCAATAATATTCTGATTCTTTATCCTCATATAAAGATATTCCATAAAAGACAGAAATAGGGATACGTCTTATTTTCTAAATGTTAATTTTCTTGTGTTGTCTACATGTTACCCACTATATATTAACATTATTAGTCAAAAAAACATTATCAAGGAACTACTTTGGGCAACACAATAAAACACACTGCAACACGTCTTAAATTCAGAGCCATAACTAGGTATTATGTGGCCTGAGGCCAATATCACAAATGATGCTCAGGGCAAAGTAGCAAGAAGTAGTAACTTCATCTTCTGGCAGGGAGTACACTGCCCCATTATGGGAAGATGCAGACTCCAGGACACTGATTCAAGGTTGCCATAGAGAGGATGGGGAAAAAACAAGACAAAGCATAGGAGGAGCTCATTCTACTCATGATCTGATATCTTCCTATTTTAACTCACTGGACTTGGATTCACAAATACCTGGGTTTAAGCTATACTCTAATACACCTTTGCTGGGTGACTCTGGATGTCACTGAAACTCTCAAAGCCCCAGACAACTTTCTAAAGTTTCAGAGGAGGAACCGATATGCATTGGATAAAATGTGTTTCTAAGTGGGAGCCCTCAGAACCAATGAAATCACAGGTCCGGTTATAAAAAAAGAATAATCATAATACATTTTCCATAACTAGGTCATGAGCTCTGTTATTTCTACTGAGCCAGAGAAGTGTTAGTGCTGTCTTCACCCTCTAAATTTGACACTCTCTGAATTCAGTTTCTTGGACAAAGATCCAGTTGCCCTACCCTCAGCATTGCCCTGCTTCAGTTTTTCGTTGCCAGAGCATAGAGACTATAATTTCTATTTAGTAAGACTTCTTATAATGAATACCCATTCCAGGGACACATGACATTGTAATTAACTTTATCCATGCAGGGAAAAATTATATAAGGCAAAGATATGAATTTTAAAACCTAGATTGTATCCTTCTTCCATCTACTCTAGTCCAAGCGGTCTGCCGGTCCCTGTTCCCCCTGAGTGTTGGAATTGCCCCTCTGACTCTTCAGAACAGAATAGGTAAATAGATCATCCCTGCAGCATTGTCTGCTACTGGAGTCGTACCTAGAATGCTTTCAGTGAGTCTACCAACTCACATCTCAATTCTCTGATTGCGTTAGGAAAAGCAGTTGTTTTATTCACCTGTTTAATGGTCTATAGGACATTAAATATTAAAATACAATAGACGGATAGTTAGTGACTTGTCCCAGAACCATTTATAGAAGAACTCTATCAAATAAAATGAGAAGAATGAGTTTATTATTCATAATAATAACAGTAGAACTTGCATACAGATGCATTAATAGCTTGAAATGATTTCCCTCTTTTTCTGTTCTGTAACATTTGATCTTGCATGTAAAGATTATAGCCCTGAGGAGTTGGGATCTTTTTTTTTCTGTTTTATTTTCGTGGGGGGTCAAGGGGGCCTAAAATTCCCACACATCTGGACAAACAGCAAACTCCATCGAAACTTCCTCTGTTAGCCTGCGTTTCTGGGGAGTTACTCCTTCTGCACTTGTTAAGTCAATGATTCTGATCAGACTAGGAAGACATGGTCAATCAAATTAACCCCTTTTGTGAAGCCTCCAAAACTGTTCCCTTCATTTGCCTAAACTAAGGCGCTTTGGGGAACATTTCTAAGCTTGAAGGCTTCTCTGTCTTTGCAGCATTAACAAACTGTAACCTGGGAGAAGGGCCTCTGGGACACTAAGACCCGGTGGGCCCCCAATTGTTTTGCTAATCAAGATTATTGCCACCATTGAGATGTGGAAGTATAGACTGGCTGACAAAATTTGTCAGCTGCCCATGAAATAGTTCTGTCAGTTTAGCCTGGGCGCTGAAAACTATTAACATATAAATGAAGTTTCTCCCTTCCCCACCCCCATTGCCTTCCCCGACCCACCAGTCCCTGGTCCTAATGGATGCAGATAAAATATAAACACCCATACCCCACCCCCACTATCCCCCAAATAACAACCACCTCAGTGTTTAAAGCAAACTGGCTTCTTCTTTCTCCTACCTCCTCCCCTCCAAGGAAAAGCTCTGGAAACCCTGGGGCAGCAGGACTTTAAAAATACATATATATATAAGAACAAGAAAAGAAAAAAAAGGAGGGGTTGAGAGGAGTAGAATATGCACAAAACTACTTTTAAGCCATAAAGCAATGAAGCCCCAGTCCCCTGCTGATAGCAACAGGAGATTGACTAAGCCTGAAGAGGTACAAATGGCTGCCTGAATGAGAATAGTCGACCTCCAGAGCAGTCCTGCCATGGGCAGCTTCCGTGGTTTCTAGCTGGGGATCTCAGGGACAGAGTGATTGAGGGAAGCAGAGGGTTTGGGGAAGAAAAACTAGCCTACTTTGGGGAACCAAATATTGGAGTATGTGCAAGCTACTTGTTCTGGTATCTAACCCCCTTGGAAAAGGGGAAACTCACTGGGCTAGAAGTCAGGAGCCTACGTTCTAGGCCTGTCCTCTCTCCTTGTCATTTATTTCCTGTGTGATATTGGGCAAATCACATCAACTGGATCATCACATGACATTCATTATCATCATATCACATTCAGTTTTCTTTCTGAAAAATTTAGATGTTTGGACTCAGTGGCCCCTAAACTCCCCTCTGTCTCTAAACCTATGATCTTAAAGTTGCTTCTCCTCTCCAGGCCTCAATATCCTTATATGTCCAGTGAGAATGTTGGACTAGAATCCTTGTGATCTTCTGGAATCCCTTCCAGAGCTAATACCCTATAATTCCAAGAGAGGCAGGATTCCACTGCACCTTCTCTAATTGAATAGAGTTTTTATTGATCCCCAAGCTTCTCTCAGAGACAAAGTTCATCTTTTTAATACCACTGTCCTTCTACTTGATACTGTATGACTTTAGGTCATAGAATGCCATAGTCTGCAAACCACCCCAATGGAGGGTCACCAAAAGAGAAATAGAGATGCACGTGGTGAGCATGTGCAGGCTGAAATACTTTATCCTTGAGGAATGGTCCAGGCAGCACAGCTTAAAAGATGTCATCAGACACATGTGTGAGCAGAAAATAAGAGAGGACGGTACCATATCAAGTTGGACAGACCTGGGTACTCATGGAGCGTCAAGAGATCTAGAAGGCTTCAGGACAATGGATGGATCCTCCCTGAAACCCCATGAAGTCTTTCTGGGAGGATGTAGACAAGAGCCACAGAATAAGCAGGAATGGATAGGTTATGATCTATATCCTTGGAGGAAGCATCTGCATTGATGAAATCCATTGGTCTCCAAAGACATTCAGACTAACAGAGTAAAAGACCTTACAAGCAGATAGAGGGTGCAAAATGCTAAGCCCAAAGTCACAAAGACCTGTATTCAAATCCCATCTCAGACACTTACTAGCTGTGTGACCCTAGTCAGGTCATTTAACCTCTGTCTGCCTCTATTTTCTCAAATGTAAGATGAGGATGATGATAGCACCTTCCACACAGAATTATTGTGAGGATCAAATGATATAGCATATATACACATATACACATACATTTACACATATACATATAAACACACAAACATATGTGCATATATGTGTGTATACATATATGTGTATATATATATACATGTGTATTGTGCATGTGTATACATATATACACATACATGCACATAGACATAAACACAAATATATTTATATTTACATATACACATGCACACATACGTGAACATGTGTATACATGCATGCGTATGTTTATATACATGTTGTGATGTGTGTACATATGTGTGCACATACACAGAAACATACACATACATATATAGGGGTGTATGGGGTGTTCAGGGAGGACTAGCACCTCTGGTGTGAGGGCTTGCCAAACCCTTTTCAGGGCTGCTCATATACCTCTGGTATTCACCTGTCATCCAAGGCTCGCCTGTGGCTCTAAGAAGCTGTAGCATGTACAATGCCCACACCTTGCTAAAACTTTCTTGGCAGATAGGCTAAACTAGGTTGAGAGTAACCAAAATGTCAGTGAGATACAAGGATTTCTACCCTGAGCATGTGAAGACTTTCCCCAGCAGGATGGGCAGATGAAAATAATTTGTTTCAACACTCACTAAGTGGCTGAAGCAGGCACTCTGGAGAACGTAGAGCTCGGTCAGACATCAAAAATGTCCAGGTCCTCTACTGCATCCCAGGCCATTGCCAGTCATCTTGACTTTTGTCCTGCCAAAGGACTTCCAACACGCTGAGTCTGATGGCTATGAAGCTCTGCCTCACTTAAATCCAATTGACATGTAAACCAAGACATCACCCTATGATGTCATTGGTCTTCTTTGAAAGCAAAGGATGAACAACAATAACTATCAATAACACTTAGCACAGTGCCTGGCACATAGTAGGTGCTTAATAAGTCCTTTCTCCTTTCCCTCTTGTCTAGGCCCCTTTCTTTGGACGGCAAAGGCAAAATTCTCTTTTTATAGATAAGGAAATCAACCCCTCTAAGAACGGAAGAAATGTATTCAGTATCATACAGGTAGAGTGAGAGAGGGAACGCAGGACCCCAGATCTCAATCTCAATTCCGTATACTTGTGTGTGTGTGTGTGTGTGTATGCATATGTGTGTGTATGTGCATGTGTGTGTATGGGGTTCCTCAACTCCCTCAACTCCCCTCAGCAACAATGATTTGTTTCATTTGTTTTGCCTTTGACTTGGCTCACTAATAATCAGCATATCTGACTTTAGGCAACTGAAGAAACAACAGAATGTGATGCCCTCTCTCCCTTTTCTTCCAGGGATCTGCTCAAAGTAAACTGAAAGCTCGATGCTATCCAATCCTATTTGCCTCTTTTCAAATGATTTTGGAATAATGGAAAGAATATTGACTCTGAAGTTTGAATGTCTGGATTCATATCCCACCTCGGGTATATAATATCTGTGTGACCCTGGACAAATCATTTAATCTCTGTGGGACTCAGTTTCCTCATTTGTAAAATGAGGAGGTTGGAATAAACAACCTCTCTGGTCCCTTCCAGCTCTACATATGTGATCATAGATCCCATGAATCTCAATCCCGATGGATCTCCAAATTCTGTCTTTGATCTCAGATTTATTTTTAGCAGGGTGTCCCATGATTTGAAGCTATTTAGCCAGTCAGCAATTTTGACCATTCAGCACTAAATCATCTCTTGAATGGAACCTCTGCTGGCAGCTTTGTGCAGCTAGAATAAAATCACAGATGACTCTGCTCAGTATTCAGCTTTAAATAGTAGGAATCCTTCCATCATGATTTGTTCTTGCAATTGGAGAAACCATCAGACTCTTTCTTTGTCCCTCACTGTGACAGTGCTCCTGGACAAGAATTAAGACTAACATATGTATCCCTTTTCTAACCTCCCTTGAGACAGCAAGATATCAGAGGGTCTATGACTTAATAGCCAAAGGCACCTGCTGTGTAAGATGTGTTAGATGTGAGCAAATGGGAAGCAAAGCTTAGATGAAAAGTTGTAATGTATAGGGGTGGTATCCTCCATCAATCCTATGGGATTTTCCAGAAAAGTAAAGTAGGCTTCTTCTCATGAGAATTCAGCACTTTGCTTCTGCTGTACAACTTTGCTGCCCCAACTAATGGAATCATGAGTCAGCCCATAGATGTACATTCAAACTTACAATAAGAGATCTTCTCTTCTTTCAAATTCCCAGCAAGTTTTGCATGACCCAGAACTTAAAATCTTCCTTCTCAGCTCTTGACTCGCTCTCTGGATACTTCAAGAAAAGAATGCTTTCAAATCAGTTCTAATTAAGAAGGGCAAATGGAGAGGGGAGGGAGGTATTTCATCTGACTTCCTTTTGACACTACTTTAAGGTTTTCCAACATTTTCCATCTACTATCTCATTTTAAGGACTTATGAGGTAGGTAAGGCAACTGCATACCTGCTAGTTCTTGACTCTAGACCTCAGTATCCCTATTCTGTAAAATTGGTGGCATAGACTAGCTGTGCTCCAAAGGCCCTTCTATCTTTAATGTTTTATAATTCTATGATGTAATGTCTATTTCAAGAGGCAACAATTTTAGTCTTGAACCACCATATAAACTTAGCTTGTTAAGGCCTTCTGCTCCATTCTGGGATATCACTCCATCATTAAAAAGGGATAAGTTTGTTACCAGAGTTCAGAACTAGTTGGGTTTTGGTTTTTGTTTGTTTGTCTGTTGCTGTCAGGGGTTTTTTTTTTTTGTTTATTTGAGATAAAGAATTAAGAGGCTTCATTCTGGAGGATTGGAAAATAGTCTACAACTGGGTGAGCTTTTTCTGAGGCTTCTTTTAAGATATAAAAAAGCAAGAATGAGCAAAACTTACCTCTGGGATCCCTTAGGTAGTAGGGTTTGGGGTTCTCCCTCCTAACCTTGGGATATAGAAAAGTTATAAGGCCTTTCACTTTTTGTCAACTCTATAATCGTCAGTGTTAGACTGGTGCCTTAAGAGCTAAGTATTGAAAAGACACAGAATTCAATTCTAAAAGTATTTCTTAAGTAAGACACTATGTTCAAAGCTAAAGGAAAAAAAGATGAAAAATTACATATATTCCTCTTACCCTGAAAAGCTTATAATCTAATTAGGGGAAAAGGAATAAGTCATATACAGAAAGTCCAGTCCCTACCTTCATGAAATGGCATCAGAGGATCATGGATTTCATCTGTTGCAACCTTGCTCATTCGACAGAGGCTCACACAAACATAATAGCTACCCAGTATAATGGAGTCACATTTTTTTAAACCCGGGCCTAGATGAAAAAGCCCTAAATTATTAAATGGCAACTGTGCTAACTCATGAAATAGTGCAAGGCATTATATAATTAAAGTGTTCAGTGCTGAGATACAGACAATGAAGGTCATGAGAGTTCAAGAATTGAAGAGATCAGTGAAGGCTGAAGTTTTCCTAGAAAGCTTCATGAAAGTTTTGGGACTCAATCTTCATAGCTCTTAAAGTTTTCCAAGATAATGACTATTGAAACACCCTAAATTCTTCAGTTGCTTAGATAAGACATTATCGAAATAATGAGAGTTTTTAAGTAGGAAAGAGTCACTGGTAACTTGAGTCTTTTATGGGAGGAATTTTCTTTTAGATAGGCAGGACAAAAAGGAGTTTACTCTTTTTAAAAATAAAATCTAGGGCCATATTGGTGGGTGGGGTGGGATTCAATGAAATTCACTAAGTATTTTGTAAGCACCTATTAAATCCTAGGTGCTGTACAGTAGGAAGGAAGGGTGTATAGGAAAGGGAAGGGGCAGGGGAAGGGGAGGGGAAGAAGAGATGAGGGGAAAGAAAAAAAAGGAAATGAGAAAGGGAAGGGAAAGGGAAGGAGAAGGAAATGGAAAGAGAAGGGAGAGGGGAGAGAAGGAAAGAAAAATGGGAAAAGGAAGGGAAAGAGAAAGGGGAAGAAGAGGGGAAGGGAAAGAGGGAAAATGAAATGAGGAAGGGAAGAAAAAGGGGGAAGAAGGGAAGGGAAAAGGAAGGGGAAAGAGGGGAAAAGGAAAGAAGAGGAAAGTGTCCCTGGGAGGGGTAACACATACATAGAGAAATCAATCAACAAGAGTTGATTAAATGCCTACTTTGTGACAGGCACTGTGCTAAGTATTGGGGATGCTAACATAGATGTGAAGCAGTTCTTATCTTCAAGGAGCGTGCATTCTGATGGGGGAGATGACATTTACATATATAGGTATATGCACAATTTATACAAATTATATATGATATAAAATATATGGAAAGTAAATAAAAATGGTTTGGTTGAAGAAGAGACTATCAACTTGGGGGAAAAAAAAGAAAACTCTCCTGAGGAGGTAGGGCTCAAGCTGAGCCTTGAAAGAAATGCTGTATTCTAAGAGGGAGAACATGGAGAGCTTTCCAAGGGCCAGAGAAGGGGAATGGAGGCACAGCAATTGCCATTTGTCTGTAGGTGAAGTGGAGAAGGCTTATGGAAAATGAGCTGACTTAAAAGAAGTTGGAGCAGAAGATTCAGACACTGAAACAGGCAGCCAGGACTTGGAGCTGCCTGTCCAGAACACCACAGAATTCAGATCTGGAAAAGACTTTAGAAATCATTTAGCCCAATAGCCTCTTTGCAAATGAGGAAGCTAAAACCCAGGGAGAGGAAGGAACTTGCCCAAGGTAAAAAAATAGCAAAGACAGAATTTCAACCCAGGCCCTCTGATTCTTAGATCCAGTGATCTTTTGAGGACACATCCTCAGGGAGTTCCCTTGTTTTGTGGATTTTTTTAACATTTCATTTTTTAAAAAATTTGCAATTAACAAAAGAAAATTTCTCCTTTCTGCCTCTCCCAAAAATAATTCAAAAAGAAAAAAGAAAAAACTGAACCCTTGTAACAAATATTGGTAGTCGAGCAAAACAAATTTCTTAGTCATAAGTTTGTCGCCTCTCTGTCAGGAGGTGGGTGGCATGCTTCATTCCTTAGATAAGATTCTTCAAAATTGTGGTTGGTCGCTGCATAGATTAGTTTTTCCGTCTTTCAAAGTTGCTTGTCTTTCCAATGATGTTGTTATTATATAAATCATTCTGCTCGTTCTGCTCAATTCACTCTCCATCATTTCATCCAAATCTTCCCAGGTTTCTCTGAAACTGTACTTTTCAATTATTTCTTACACTACAATGGTATTCTGTCACATTCATATAACATAATTTATTCAGTCATTCCCCAATTGATGGGCATACCCTAGGTTTCCAGTTATTTGACACCACAAAAAAGAATTGGTATAAATCTTTTTGTACGTATGGGTCTTTTTTCTCTTCCTTTGATCTTTTCAGGAGTATTGGACTAATCATGGTACCACTAGGTTTGGTTAGTGACTTTGGGGGCATAGCCCTACCAATAGTGCATCACTGAGCCTATTTTCCCACAATTCCTCCAACACTGTCATTGTCCTTTTTTGTTATCCTTGCCAGTCTCATGAGTGTGAGGTACAACTTCAGAATTGCTTTAATTTGCTTTTTCTCCAATTATTAGTGTTTAGGAGCATTTTTTTTCAAACAACTATTGATAACTTTGATTTCTTCCTTTGAAAAGTCCCCATTCATATCCTTTGACCATTGATCAGGGGAGAAAAGGACCAGTAACAATCTTATCCTTCCCAAACACCCTCTTCCCCAAATTTCATATATATGCGTCCTCATCTCCACAGAGAGAATACAAACTCATTGAGTTCATTTTTTTTTTATTTTTTGCTTTTCTAATCCGCCTTTACTAGCATAGTGAGGGTCACAGAGTAGTACAAAATAAGTATTTAATAAATGCTTGTTGACTTGCTCAAATGCATTCTCACCCTCATTTGCCAGGATCAATTTCTAGGCCCACTTCTAGCTGCTATTTCAGAGTTCTGCAGCTTGGTGAGAGACATCTGGGAAAACACACAGCAGTGGCAGGGAGGAAGATCAAACCTGAGTAGGACCTGTTACTCTCCAGAGGACAATGTTGGAGAATTTGGTGTCAGCCCTCCTGCTGGTCACACTTTTGCAATGATAATCATTTCCTAAAATGGTCTCATTTTACAAATGAACACCAAGCACCTCTTGGAGAAGAAGTTTGCAGAGATTAAGTAATTAGCATTTCAAAGTGTCTTTTTTTTTTTTTGAGGGAGGGGGCAGGGTGAGAAATTCTTCAGAAAGAGGGGGAAAAAACTACTCCTTTTAATTTTTTCAAAGCCAGGAGAGGCATTCAGAGTGAAAATAATCACAGCCCCATTACTGCAGCTCTGCTTGCCCAGCTCAGCTTCAAAAGGATGAGCATATCTCTTAGCCAGCCTAGCCTGAAAGACCACTTAAGTGAGTGATGGTTTATTAATACTATGACTCAGCCACTTCCCGATAAGAAGAACAATAAAGGGTCAAAGCTTGAGCATCCCTTACAGGAATTAATGAGAACATGTTGCTGGTAATTTGGGCTTTTGGAGATTACATTTAAATTAAAAGGCCCTTTTGTCAGGTTTGAGAGGACGTTCAAGACACCCATACAGTAATGGAAGCAGGCAACGCTGTATTTCAGCTTGGACTCTGGTTACTAGAGGAGCCGGGAGGGTTGTAAATGGGGACTCCAGTTAATGAGGTCAGGCAGCTTCCATTATGTTTTCAAAGTTTATTACACATGTATTCTGTCTGATCAGGAACTCTTCTTCATCCTCTCCCCTTCTAGCCCAAACCTCTTAGCCAGGTGTGGTCTAGAGACCCAAGGGACCTCTCTCTCAAATGAAGTATTTCAGTCCTCACCTCAAAGAAATCAGGAAGCAGCTATATGCCATATTGCGTAAACTGCTATACTAGGACTCAAGAAGAGCTGGGTTCAAATACCGCAACTTACTAGCATTTAAACCCTCTGGGCTTCAATTTCTTCATCTGGTAAAATAAAAACATTGATCTTGATGCCTTCTGAGGTTCCATCCAGCTCCAAATTTTGGATCCTTCACTCATAAAAGTGGGTGGCTTTGGAAAAGTCATTTATCTCTACCCACACATTTTCCTGATCTATATAATGGGAAGATTACTTGGGGAAGCAACTTTGAATGATGGATTACTGGATTTGGAGTCAAAGGCTAGGATCTTTAGGAACCTCAGTTTCCTCACATGTAAAATAAGATGACAAGATGACTTTCAGGTTCTTTCTAGTTACAAATCTATGATCCTAAAACTACTTTCCCACCAATCCTCCTTTTCGGAGAGCATGGATTGGAATACAGACTTGAGAAGAGGAGTTTGAAGGAATGATTTTGTTTCCCTGTACATTTACAAAATTATCTCAGAAAAACTCAGGGAAATGAAAGCCTCTCCCATTTTGCTACATCACTCCCAACATCCTAATAAATGCATTTGACAGATTGATTTGTTGGCTTCACATTGCTAATAGTCGAAATATCATATTTATTCTGGAGCTCAAAGCCCTTCCCAACCTGACCCCAATCTTTCTAACCTAATATTTTCCTGCTTCACTCCATGACCCCACTTGAACTCATTTATATCTTATATCTATATTCACTGAAACTTGGAATAAATCTAGTTTTATTGATCTTGTCATATGATCTGGGGCTAGAAGCGACTGTCAAGGTCATCAAGGCTTTCAATGTATAGATGAGAGTTGATCAATAGAGAGCTGGTTTCAGAGTCAGAAGGATCTGGGTTCAAATCCCGACTTTGACATACACAGGCTGAATGACTCTGGACAAGTCACTTCTCATGGTGCTCTAGTTGACTCTCTAAAACTATAAATCATAGAGAGAGTGCCAATCTACATTGGTATAGGGATTTTTTTTTCATCTGAGAGTGCTTCAATGTCAATGAAATTATGTACCTATTCTCAGTCCTTAGCCTAATTTACTGACAGGGAACAGAGGAAAATGCATTAGAGGAGGAAAACAAAATAAGGAGACACAAGCTTTGAATGTGTCTTCTGACTCCAAATCCAGGATTCTCTTCATCACTGCACTTGACAACCCTCCCTACATGTTTAGTTCATCCATTAATTTTCGGCCTAAAATTCAACTCAAAACCCATCTCCTTTTGGGGCCTTCTTTTATCAGTTCAGCTATGCTCAATCCTTCCTTCAACCCTCTGAATTTCTAACACATTTCTTACCTGTACCACTCATTTGTCACTGCTCAGCTACTGCTTCTCAACTTTCCGTGTGTCTTCTCTTCTCAACTAGACTATAAGGTTCATGATGGGGCAAGGAACTGGCTACTTTTTGCTTCCTCCACAAGCACCCAACACAGTGTTTTGAATACTGTGTATGCCAACGAATTTTTGCAAATTGATTACCATTGAAGCCCAGGACCAATGCAAATGTATTGTAGTTTAGTTTATAAAAATAAAGCAGAAATTGATCCATACCATTCAAGTTAACTTGAAAAGGCTACAAGCCAAGGCTAAAGTAGAGGGAGAGTTGGTGTGCTACTTTTTGTTCACAGATGATTGTGCACTCAATGCAACCTCTGAGACTGAGATGGAACAACGCATGGATTGACTTCCACTGCCTGCTTGTATTAATTTTGGCCTAACAATTAACACCAAAAAAACAGAGTTTCTCCACCAGCTGGTACCACACCATTTATACGTGGAACCAACCGTTACTATAGAAAATGGAAAAATTTTGAATGTTGTGCATAAGTTCATTTACTTAGGCAGGATACTTTCCAGGAATGTATATGTAGATGATGAGGCTGATGCAGGTATTGCTAGAGATAGCTCAGCATTTGGGAAGCTCTGAAAGAATGTGTGGGAGAATAGAGATGTTAGGCTGCCTACCAAACCGAAGGTCGACAGAATTGTGCTTACTTCTTGTACTTCTTGAGTACTTGAGCTGCTTCCTGAGAAAACTGGACAGTCTACCAGAGCCATTTCAGAAAACTGAATCGCTTCCATTTGACTTGTCTTAAGAAGATTCTGAAGATCACCTGGTAAGATAAGGTACCAGATACCAAGGTCCTTTCTCAAGCTTAACTGCCAAGCATTCCAACTCTACTACAGACAGTACAACTCCAGTGGTCTGGCCACATTGCTCAAATGCCAAACATGTTTGCCTAAAAGACAATTTTATGGAGAACTCATGCAAAGCAGGCATTCACACAGTGGTCAGAAAAAGTGATACAAAGACACTTTCAAGGTCTCTATGAAGAACTTTGGTATTGATTGTGAGACAGGGCAGACATTGGCACAGGATCATCCAGAATGGTGTGCCCACATCAAAGAAGGCACTGTGTTCTATGAGCAAAGCAATATCATGGAAGTTCAAAAGAAACATGAGAATAGCAACTTTAGAGACATCTCCCTCCCAAATGGTCACATGGGTTCTTTGTGCCCAATCGATGGTAGAGTTTTCTGAATTCCTATTGGCCCAATCAGCCAGTCAGACACATTCTACTTTGACCCAGTATTGTGAAGTCATTTGGGTCCCATGAACAACAAACAACAGACCATTCCTAACTCCATATTTTCCGTCAGTGGTTCTGCTTGGTTTGATTCCTCAGATGATGAGGTTGATGCACCCATGCTGCACTGGGTACTCCCTCTCCCTCTCCCATTTTTTCAGCTTGCTTTGTGCATTATCTTCCCCCATTAGATTGAGGGCAGGATCTGGCTTTCTCATTTTTATTTGTACTCCCTGCACTTAGCATAGTACCTGGCACACAGTAAGAGCTTAGTAAATGTTAACCCAATTCAATTGAAATTGAACCTGTGTGATGTGCCCGTCGTAAGCCCCAACAGTACAACTCTTAGAATGTAACATATCTATATACTTCTGCTCTAGGCTGGCCTGCACACCCCAAACTGTTTTCACACTGGCAGGTCTAGGTTGGAAGAAAAACACCACTATCACAGGACCACAATTCAAATTCTCTCAGACTCCTAGAAGCATCCCTTTTGAGAGGTAGATACATTACCCTTCCTTTAACTTTAGCTCCTGAACCCCTAGAGATATGATTACCTTCACCACAAAACCAGTCACTGACAATGATGGTAGCATTAATTTTTAAAAAATAGATTTTTATGGATATAGTTTTATTTATATTGCCATTTCCACTCATATTCCTCCTCCACCACCTCTCAGAGAGCCATCCTTTATAACAGATTTTATTAAAAGAACGAAAAAAGAAAAAAAATCAGTAAAACTCATTATAACATTAAAAAAATCTCATGTTGTATGCCATGTTCCACCCTCATGGAGCCTGACCTCTGCTAAGGAGTGTGGATGGAGGTATACTCATATCCCTACTCTGGTACCAAGCTGATCCTTTATCATTTTACAACATTTAGTTTTGGTAGCATTAACTCGTAAACATAAAATACTTACTTAACGATATGGCAAAAATAATAGTAATTAGTACATGCAGTTGCTCAATATAAGACAATGCAATAACAGTTAATACATCACAGTTAATTCATAAACCAGGACCATACTTCCCCACCATTATACACAGTACTCATGAGGAAAGCAAATATATACTTATAGAAACTTAGGGAAACTCAAGAGTGAGGATAACCCACATACTCAGGGCAACTCATAATTCTGGACTTCAGGTCTTTATGTCTTTGATCCCTTCTGGAACAATTTGTCCCATAGGAAGTCAATTCTCTTCTAACCCCTCCTGCTCTAGTCTTTAATGCTTTATGGGCAACTCTTCTACTCTTTAACTGAGGAAGCAATGAAAAAAAATAATTCACAGGTACCCTTAACAGAGTGCTGGGAAAGTGTGTTATTATAACAATAAGTAGTTCTCTTTAGCTAGAGAACTGCAAAGCTACCCAGTTGGCTAGCTGGGCAATGCAAAGATGTCCAGTCAGCTCTTCACGCAATAGATGCTAGGTTGCCCACTCAGCTATCAACTTTTCTTAATAAATCAGAGCTTACAGCAAAATTACTTGGGTTGACTCTCTGAGAAATGCAGACAAACTCAAAGGATGCTCTCTTTCCAAATTAGCTTCAAGTTTCTTAAAATAGTTACAAAGCTCCTTTCTCCTTCTGTTTTTTCTAATCAAACTAGAGATGTCAGTAGAAAGCAACTAACTTATCTGAGGATTTTTGCCTCTCTAATGCTATAGGAGACACTAAAGGGAAATAGCTGGATTCAGCTCTCTTCCAATAAGAAGACTCCAAGCTTTTTCTTTAGGCAATCTGCAAAGTAATGCTTTTCTCACAGCCAGGTGCCTCCCAAATACAGCAGCCAGCTTCAAGTCACTCAGCCCCTGGTATCTTCTCTCCTGGGTTCTTCAGCATTATTATTAGTTCAAATCATAACCTCCTGGTGCTCAGTGACCTATTAACCTTATTAGATGAAATTCACAAAAATTTACCTTTTGGTAGTCTCAAAACAGTTATTTGAGTCACTATTTTGTGAGTTTGAACCTCCAAAACTCTGAAAACACTTACATATAAATGATCTGAGGAACCACAATGGCCTGCTATCCAAACCATTTTTTTTTTTTTGTCCTCAAAGAACTCTTCTCACTTCTGTATTTGGTCCTCCTAACATTCTGTGACTGGCACATTTTAACAGAACTTTTCTTCACCTTTGAATTTTAGTAGTTTTTCATGAGCAAAGTTCTTTTTCTGCCTCTTTTGCAACCAAACTATTTACATATGAAAAGGGCAATACCTTACATCCTCCCCAAGTTGATTTAATTATTTTTATGCAAAAGCCCATTTTTTTTTGCCCCTTTCAGCAAGAAAAATGTTCACATATGAAAGGGGCAGTTTCTTCCATTTGCATACAGATGATAAATGAATCCATGGGAGATGATGAAATCACTAAGAGAGATGAGAAAGAAGAGAGGGGAAGAGAAGGGGAAATTAAAGGAATGGAGAGATCAAAGGAGAGGGGAGGTCAAAGGAAAAGAAAGGAAAGGAAAGGGTAAGAGAAGGGGAAAAGTATGGAAGGGAAAAGAGGAGACAAAAGGAGAGAGGAAAGAAAATTGCATAGGGCAGAGCCTTGAAATACACCCACATTAAAGAACAAGAAATAAATGATGACCCAGCAGAAGATAATGAGGAGAGGCCATACAGCTAGGAAGAAAACCCAAAGAGATCAATGTCACAAAACCCAAAGAATATCAGGAACCTAGGAGGAGAGTACCAAAGTCAGTATCAATTGTTGCCACATAGAGGTCAAGAAGAATGAAGATTAATAAAACAATCATGAATTTAAGATCTCTGGTAATTTTAGAAAGAGCCATTTCAGTTGAAGGGTGCTAGCCATACAGACCTCTAGGGGTTGAAAAATGAATAAGAGGAGTAGAGGTAAAGTGTATAGTCAGGCCTCCTGACTCTTTCTAGTTCACCACAGCACTTTATTCCTCTACTCTCCAGAGTTGGAGATAGAGCACGTGACTGGCAAAATTGTCAAATATTAAGAAAAACAATGATAGCAATGATTAAAACATTCACATTCATAGAGTGTATTAACCTCCCAACAGCCCTATGAGGGAGGACCTCTACACTTGTTCTACCATGAGTCAAAAATAAATCGGCAAGCCTTTCAAAAGTGCCTGCTACATACCAGGCACTGTCCTAGGCTCTTGCGATAGAAATACCCTGCCTTCAAGGAGTTTACATCTTACTACATTCTCCTAGAATGTAAACTCCTTAACTATATTTCCATCTTTGGCCTCCTTTTCTATTTTTCTTAATCTATTAGAGGAAAAAGAAAGAAAGAAAGAAAGAAAGAAGAAGAAGAAGAAGAAGAGAAGGAGGAGAAGGAGGAGGAGGAGGAGGAGGAAGACCATCTCTTGATTAGGAGGCGGGTAATGTGTTTCAACATGAGTCCTCTAGAATAATGGATGGTCATTCTCTTTCAGAGTTGTTTGTCTTTACAATATTGTTAAAGTTTAAATTGCTCTCCTGTTTCTTGACTACCTCCCTTTATTTTACAGATGAAGAAAACTGAAGCCCAGGAAAATGGAGTGACTTGTCCATGATCAGTGGGTGTTGATTCTGTTCATCAACAGATAGTCACACGTCTTCTTAGATCTGCAGTGGCTCTGGAAGAAGCAAAGCCTGGATCCCTAAGGGAATCAGATAAGGCAAAGCCAGGGAATATCATCATACAATTCTTTCAGAGGGTCACAGAACCACAGGGTTCCTGCTATTCATCTTTCACTGGAAGAGGCTTTAGATTCCTCAGCAGCCTCTCCTCCTGGCATATCTTCCAAGCAGCCCAGATGGCTATTGTCCAGCCATTCTAATTAGTCAAATATTGTCAATACTTTCCCCCCTCTAAGTAGAAGGGGGTAAAACTGTCTTTGACAAGGCTATTAGCTGAAATTATTATGTTTCTGAGAAGTAAGGAATGCATTTAAAGGGGAGTCAGTCACACATGTACAAGTCACATGCACATGCAGTATGGCTGTTGTCCCTCATTCTCTAAGAGGACCAAAATGACATCACTATGCTAGTCAAGTTTCAGTGTGTCTGACTGTGGTCGATCAGACCAGTATGAGCTCAGAATGCTCTACTTTAGGTTGGGCACAAAGAGTCCATGAAAACATTTGGGGTGGATTCCCTAAATTTGCTCATCCTGCATCCCTTCGAGCTATTTCAATTCTGCTTTGCTCGTATAGCACAGCACCTTCTCTGATGTGGGCACACCATGCTAAGCGGTCCTGTGCCAGTGTATCCCATGTTACACGATCAATTCCAAAGTTCTTAAGAGAGGTCTTGAGAGTGTCCTTGTATCGCTTCTCCTGACCATCATGTGAATGCTTGCCCTGTGTGAGTTCTCTACAAAACAGTCTTTTTGGCAAGTGGACATTTTGCTTTCGAACAATGTGATCAGCCCATTAGAGTTGTGTTCTCTAAAGCAGAGTTTGAATGCTTGGCAGTTTAGCTTGAGCAAAGACCTCAGTGTCTGGTACCTTATCCTGCCAGGTGGTCTTCAGAATCTTCCTAAGACAATTCAAATGGAAGCGACTCAGTTTCCTGATATGGCGCTGGTAGACTGTCCAGCATTTATACGATGCTATAAAGGTTAGCATAAATTATCTCATTTGATCATCACTTTTACCTTGTGACATAGGGGCTATTATCACTCCCATTTTACTGATAGGAAAACTGAGGCTGCAAGGTTAAGTATCTTGCTCAAGGTCACAGCTAACTATATGAGGCAGAATTCAAACTCAGTTCTTCCTAGTCTAAGTCAAGTACTTTATCCACTAAGCCACCCAAACACTTGGAAACAGAATAGTTAATAGGTAAACATGAAGAAATCTGGTATTTAGAAAAGAAAAGGGAAAGGTACTGCACCATGATTTCTATCAGAATATGAAAATCCCTGATAAGGAAACTCCTACAAATGCAGGAAGGCACCTTTTCTATAGTTTATATTCTTAGTTACCTAAAATACCACGAGGTTAAGTGACTGACCCAGTGACACACAGTCAATATATATCAGGCCCTAGATTTGGATCTAGGCCTTCATGTATCCAAGACCAGCTCTCTATACCTATCTCCACAATACCTCTCAGAAAAGAAAGAGATAAAAATTCAAAGGAAGGTATCTCATTCATTTTCTCATTCAATAAGCCCATATCGAGTACCTGCAGTATATCCAAAGTCGTTCACATCTTACTTGCTGCTATGGAGGGTAGAAATGAAGTGGGATATATGGTCCCTATCCTTTATTATTATATTTCTGCTTGGAAATACAAAACATATCTAGTTGAAACAAGAGAATAATTATAGAATGACAAGTGAGCAAGTACATGGAAATATGATACAATCTGTATAAATATGCTGGGGAACATAATGGAAAGATCACTTGATTTGGAGTCAGGGGATGTAAATTCAGATCCTAATTCTGTTACTTGACCTCAGACAAGGAGCCTTTCTTTCCCTCTCTGAACTTCAGTTTCCTCATCTATGAAACATAGTTGGGCAAAGTGACATCCCAAGACCCTTGAGGAGGGCTTCTACTGTAGAACTTCCTTCTCCATTGTCAATCATGGAATCCTAGTCTCCCCTGAGAACACACACACACACACACACACACACACACACGAGATTACTTTGTATGTATGCTGCCTATATTTCATATTTCATTCCCTCCAATAGGACATCACCTTGAAGGCAGAACTGTTTCATTTTTTTCTTTGTAGCCCTGTTCCTTAGCATATAGTAGGGACTTAGTGAATTTGTAGCCCTATTCCTTAGTATATAGTAAAAACTTAGTGAATTAATTGAATTGGATCCTAGTAGGAGATAAGGTAAGAGGGTAAGCAGAGGAAGGTATAATGAAAGAAGGGAGGCCTCTTGCAGGAGATAATAAGACATATCCAGTAATTGAATGACATGGTCAAAGAATGGAAGGGAGCTGATCCAATTAGAGCAGTTATATCAGGAAATAACCTCAATGAGATTCCTCTCCTGCTCTGCTGCCCATTGAGGTATGGTGAGGCCAGGTTTTCAAGGAGAGTGATAGTGGATCTCAAGATAATCATGATGTACTGCTCAGGACTCCTTAACCTCTCTTCCTCAATTGACAGGGTTGACCTTTCTGCCTTTCTGCATATTCTCTCTTCCCCCTCTTGTGATTCTCTTTCTACCTGTCCAATCTGCCTCTCCAGTCTTCATTGCAGGATTTTCTTTCATCCACATCTCCAATCTTAGGTATTATTCTGAGCCCCACCCTCCTCTCTGTAGACTCTCTTAGGGTAATCTCATTAGCTCCCTTGTATTCAACACTTATCTCTATGCAGATACCTCCCAAATCTACCCATCAGCTTTCTTCATTCTCCAGAGCTCTATAATTCCAACTGTCTATTGGGCATTCCCAATTGGATGTCCCATAGGCATCTCAAACTCAACACGTCTAAAATAGAACTCATTATTTTTCCCTTTACCTACCCTACCTCCTGTGTTCTTTATTGATAGTACCACCATCCTTCCAGTCTTTCAGGTTTGCTACTGAGAAGTCACGCTCAACACTTACTCTTACTCATTCCCCATATTCGGTCAGTTGCTATCTTATGGATTCTACTTCTCTAACACTTCTGACACCTTTTCCTTCCCTTCTACTTATTATTCAACCATCCTAGTCTACGCTCTCACCTATCAAATGAATTAAATAGCTTCCTAATTTGTCTCCTAAGATCCAGTCTCTCCTTCTCTGAGTCATCCTGCACACAGCAGCCAAAATGATCATCTAAAGGCAAGATCTAACTACTGGATATCACTGCCGTGCACAATGTGCTTATAGCCTTTGGGACAGGAAGTCACTCTAGAGACTTTGGTTGTAGGAGGATACATGAAATATTTTGCTTTAAGAAGTGGAATAAAGTAGAGTGAAGAGAGATCTCAAAAGAAAAATGAGTAGGCTGTTAGATATGGAATGGTCCTCAGGTTCCATTGGAGGGAGTCCCCCCCACATTATTGAAAGCATAGATTTGTTAAACTATAATAACTAAGAGTAATCCCAGTACATCTAATCCACTGATATGTTGTTTTTCAGAAGAGCCTCATGTCTATATATGTGCATGTCCTTTATCCTTAGCTGAATTGTAAACTACCTGATGAAAAGGACCATATTCCCATCTTTTTTTCCCCCTCCATTTTTATATTTCTGTTGAGGATAACCACCATCCTCCCAGTGACACAACTTTGAAACCTTAGAGATTGTTTTATTTTTACCCTTCCTTCTGCCTTTATATGCAATCAGTTGACATTTCTTACTGCACATGTCTCCATTCACACCACCATCATCCTCATTCAGGACTTCATCATCTTGACTCCTCTAAGAGGCCTATTTACTGAATGGACGTTACCTCACTTAAAGTGAGGATCTGGAAAGGCCTTAGCTTAAAAGGTCCCCCATTACCTCCAGAATCATCTGCTGTCATGCTGATGAATATCAGGCCACTAGGTCCAGATGGCTCTGGAGGAGAAAGTGAGGCTAGTGACCTTGCACAGCTCTCCCTCCTTCAAATCAAAGTCAACTGCAAGTCATGCAGTCATTTCCCTGATGTCATGGTCCTCTTCGAAAATGAAGGACAAACACAACAATAACAACTCCTCATATGGATTTTTCTACTAACCTTCTAAATAAACTTCCTGCCTTAAATCTCTTCCCTCCCTAGTGCATCTTCCATAGCTAATAAAGTGATATTTCAAAAGCATAAATCTGACCACGTTACTCTTCTCAAAAAGCTATAGTATTTTTTATTGCCATAGATTAACATATAGACTCTTCTGTTTGCCATCTAAAGCCCTTCACAGACTGGTTTCAGTCATTTTGTCTAGTTTGACTACACACCACCCTGTCACATGCTCTATGCTACAGTCAAACTAGCCAACTTACTGTTCCCCATTCTTTTTCTTACCTCCATATCTTTGTACAGTCTATCCCCCATGCCTGAAATGCACTCATCTGCACCTAAGACTTTGAGAATTTTCAGACTTCCTTCAAGGAAGTTCTCTCTATCATAATATATGTAGGCTTTCATCATTCAATATCAATTGATTGATTCTGGCTCTATAGGGCCACTTAATGTGGTCCTGAAGAAAAGGAAACACAAAAAGAGAAGAGAATGAGTGAAAACAGATTGTATCAGACTGATCCTCATCATCTGGGGAAGCCTCGAGAGAGAAAGCACCTGGGAAAAATTCTTTGCTCCCTTTAACCTCTGAGTAGAAGATTAATTTGAGTATGAATTTTCAGGGAAACAAAGTTCTAGGTTTTTCATGGTTGTGTTTCCATATGAATTTGCTTCATGAGTTCATCCCGTTCTATCAGTAATATATAATTCTTAAGTTAAGATAGATCTACAAGTGACTTTCACTAGCCTTCAAGAGTAGAAAGATCCTTGGACTGGGAGCTAGAACACCTAGATTTGAATCCTGACTATACTACTTATTAGCTAGTAGACCTTGGCCAAGTCACCTTCCATATAAATAAAATAAAGAAGTTTGACTAGTTTGATTAGATGCAGTGGACAGATTAGGTCTGGAGTCAGAAAAAATCTTACTTTAAATTGTATGACTCTGGGCAAGTCACTTAACTTCTGTTCTCCTCCATTTACTCAATGACAAAATGAGGATGATGATAGCACCCATCTTCCAGGATTATTGTGAAGATCAAATGAGAAAATATTTGTAAGTCACTCAGCAAAATGCATGGCACATGGTAGGTGCTTAATAAATGTTCTCTTTCCTTATCTCTCCCTCAAAGGTTCCTTCTAGTGCTGATATTTTAGGACCTGTACTAATTAGTTTCTGTTCATCTTTTCTGTCCAATTTACTATTGGTCCGTAGCTAACAAAATCTACCTGTCGTATGCTACCTTCCTTATTCTACCCTTCACCAACATACCATTCTCTTTCAATCAAATGTGAAATATAGTTAAGAGAAAGTCCATCAGCCAGTGTTAATGACAAGACTAGTGCGAAAAGAGAATCGACCCCATAGCAATTCAGATGAGGAAGACATATTTGTGGTCAGGGAAGACATTACGAAGGTCTGGGACTTAAAAGATGGACTGATTCATGCAACCTATCCCATTTCTTCCCTGACTCTCTTTATTTTTAAAGATATTTTTTATCTGTGCCTTTTGTTTTAACATAACCTACATTTACAATGTATCACTTCCCAAATACCCAAAGAGAAAAGAAATCACTTCAGCAAAACTAACCAATTTGCCCAGAAAGTCTGACATTCTAGGCACTGTCCTACACTCTTGGTTTCCCATCTCTGAAAAGAAAGTTATGGAAGGGGGAGAGATATCCTCTCATATCTCTCCTTTGGGATCTTGGTTAGTCATTATAATTTCACAGCATTCAGTTTTGATTGCTTTGCTGTTCTTCCATTTGTATTGTTGTAGTCATCATGTATGTTGTTTTTTTCGTCTTGTTCTGCTTTCTTCACTTTGCATTGGTTCACAAGTCTCCCTTGCTTCTTGGTGTTCACTTATATAAGTCTTTGCATGTTGCTCCAGATGACAACTTGTTAAGTATGTTATAGTGGAGGGGTGTGTGTGTCTGTGTGTGTGTGTGTGTGTGTGTGTGTGCGTGTGTATGTGTGTGTGTTGCACTAGATAGCTGCTGAGGTCCCTTCCAACTCTTTTATTATGTGATTCTGTGATTATCATATTCATCACTTTTATGGCAGAGAAATATTCCAATATATTCATGTTCTACCCTCCATCCCACACTCACCCTGTCCCTCATTCCCTCTGCCCCTCTTTCAAAATTCTGCCCTAAGTTTACTATGATAAAACCACTGAGTGTTAAAAGTTACATCAGAGACCATTAGTTCAACTCCCTTATTTTACAAATAGAAAATTAAGGCCAGGAGAGGGAAAGTGATTTACCCAAGGGCACACAGATCAGTTATAGCAGAAACTGCCTTCAAGTCAATTCAGCAAATATTTATAAGTTGCCCACTGTGTGTGAGACCTGTACAACACACAAAAAGCTTTTCCTTATAAAGCAATGCCATTCGGATGATTCCTTTGCTGTCTCCTCTCAGCATTTACATTCTTGGTTTGTTTGCAATCTCAGCACTTATAGTTTCAATTTGTTAATTCACACTTGGGCACATATTTTATTGTTTCACAAGTCCTCTAACTGTATACTTCTTATCTCATTGACTGCATGATAATAAGTTCATCCAGGGCTCTCTCTGCAGTGTGGATAGTGAGTGTTCAGAAAAGCTAACTTGCTAATAGTTTTATTTTGTTCTCAGATGTGGAAATAAAAATGATCTGTGATTGCAGCCAGGTAGGGAACTCCCTCTATGAAGGCACATCATAATCTCTCTGGCACAGTGGCTCTCAAAGTGTAATCTGCATCACCAGGACCCTTTCAGGGGGTCCAGGAGGTCAAGAAAATTTTTCTTAATGATACCAAAATGTTATTTACTTAGTAAAATAATTCTTCCTTTACCAACTACATATCTGTGTGAGGCCAGATTATTGTTTTCATATACCTTAACAAAAACAATATATAGGAAAAGATTGAATGCAGAAGCAGATATGAGAGTCTCACTGTCTCCTATTGTTGTCTGTCCTTTGTTTCAAACAGTATCAGTGACGTAATAGAGTGATGTCTTGACTCATTCGTGATTTGGATTTAAGTGAGGCAGATTTATACAAAGTCACCAGCCTCACTTTCTCTTCCAGAGTCATTGAAGTCCAGCGTTAAGATCAAAGTCAAGATGACTGGAGATGGCCCAGGATGGAGCCGATAACCTTGGCATCTTCAGTGTGTGACCCAAGCTCTAAGTGTTCCACAGCGCTTGCTTCAGCTATCTTCATGGCGATTGGAACAAATCATTTTCATCTTTCTATTCTGTCCAGGGAAGTCTTCACATGCTTGGAGTAGACATTTCCTTATCTCACTGATGGGTTTGAAGCCTATTGGTTACCCTCAGCCTGGTTTAGCCCATCTACCAAAATGGCTTTACTGGGATGTGGTCACTACAAATGCTAGAAATGTAATCAGAGTAGAGAGTTGAGTGAAGGTGGACACAAAAGGTGGATCAGCAGCCCTGAAAAGGGTGCGGCAAGCCCTCATACCAGAGGTGCAAGTCTTCCCTGAACATCCCAGTCTTTATTCCTGCCTAGGCTTGCAAAAACTTGTAAAACAATACCATTCTTGCCACTAATTTTTTAAAAAATCATCATTATTTTTAATTAACATTATATTTATGTTACAGTGTGATGGTTTTATTCTTGTCATTTTAAAATGAATTAATAAATATTTTTAAATTTTGTCAGTTTTTGTTTTTAACAAAACAGATACCAATTTGTATAATCCAAATAAACAAAAGCTTTTCATGATCCTCAACAATTATTGGGAGAGGGGTTGTTATTTATTTATTTTTAATATTTTTTTCTTTTTTTCAATTTTGGATTCCAGATTCCACCAGTCTCCCACCCACTGCAAGGGCAAACAATATGATATCCACTGTACATCTGAAATCATGCAAAATGCATTTCCAAACTAGCCATATCACCAAAAAAAACCCACCAGAAAATTATACTTCAATTTGCACTCAGAGTTCATCAGTCATATCTCTGGATATAGATAGCAATTTAAAAAAAAATCATTAGTCCTTTGGAATTGTCTTGGATCACTGTATTGATCCTCAGTGATTTTTAAGAACGTAAAGGAGTCCTAAGATCAAAACATTTGAGAACCATTGTTGTAAGACATAGTAGGTAAGTCATTCAATAAAAATTTATTAAGTGACTACTATGTTCCAGGCACTATGCTAAGCACTCAGCATACAAAGGCACTGGGGAGGCAAAAGACAACCCCTGCCCTCAAGGAGCTTACAGTCTAATGGGGGAGACAACATGCAAACAAATATACACAAACAAGTTACATACATAATAAATGGAAAATAAAAGAGGGAAGGCATTAGAATTAAAAGGTTTGGGAAAGGCTTGCTGTAAAAGATGGGATTTTAGTTGGGACTTGAAGCCAAAGAAGTCAGTAGGCAGAGATAAGGAGGGAAGCATTCTAAGCAAGAGAGACAGCCAGAGAAAAGGCCCAAAGCAGAGGGTTGGAGTGTCTTGTTCCTGGAACAACAAGGAATCCAGTATCAAAGAGTAATGTAGAAGAAAGCTGCAAAGGTAGGCGGGAACTAGGGTATGCAAAGCTTTGAATGTCTAACAAAGCATTTTGTATTTTACTCTGGAGGTAACAAGAGTTTGTTGAGTTGGGGTTGGGGGACGACATCATCGAATTTGCACTTTAGTAAAATCACTTTGTTCACTGAATGGAGGGGTAGACTAGAGTAGGCAGAGTGGTAAGGTGACCATATCCACCAGCAGGTGATTGCGATAGCCCAGACATGAGGTGATAAGGGCTGCACTACTGTTGTAGGAGTGTGGGAGAAGAGAAGGGGGTGTAGTCAAGAGACATTGCAAAGATGAAATTGACAGGCTTTGGCAAGGGATTAGCTATGGGTCATGAACGACAGTGAGAAATCCAACATTACTCATAAGTTGAAAGCCTGAGGGTCCAGGAGGATGATGTTGACCTCTACAGAAATAGGGAAGGTAAGAGGGTAGAAAGAGTTTAGGGGAAAAAATAATGAGTTCCAATTCGGTCATGTTTAATTTACGATGTCTACTATACATCCAGTTTGAGCCTTCTGAAAGGTAGCTGGAGATTCGAGACTGGAAGTCAGCCTAGAAGTTGGGGAAGGAAAGGTAAATTTGAGAATAGTCAATCTAAAAATGGAAATTAAATCCATCAGAACTAATGAGGTCGCCAAGTGAAGAAGAGGAAGAAGAAGAAGAAGAAGAAGAAGAAGAAGAACAAGAACAAGAAGAAGAACAAGAACAAGAACAAGAACAAGAACAAGAAGAATAAGAACAAGAAGAGAAGAAGAAGAAGAAGAAGAAGAAGAAAAGAAGAAGAACAAGAACAAGAAGAGAAGGAGAAAAGAAGAAGAAGAGAAGAAGAATAGAAGAAGAAGAAGAGAAGAAGAAGAAGAAGAAGAAGAAGAAGAAGAAGAAGAAGAAGAAAAGAAAGCCTGGGACAGAACCCTGAGCAACAACTACAGTTAGGAGGCATGATGTGGTGAAGGATCCGATAGAGGAGCCAGACAGTAAGTCCTAGGAAGCTGTCAGAGACATACAGAGGTTAAGTGCTTTCCCTATCTCACACAGATAGTTAGTTACAGAAATTGTAGAATCATAGATCATAGAGCAAGATCAAGAAGAGCCCTCAGAGACCTTTTAGTCCAATCACTTAATTTTCCAGATGTAGTGACTGATGCATAAGAAAGCTGAATAACTTGCTCAAAGTTTGATAGACACTAACCATCAAAGGGGAGATTTGAAATGAGGTCCTCTGAAATTAGAACTCATGCTCTTCCATCGGACCATGCTTCAGAGCTCACATTTGGATCCAGATCTTTCTGACTCCGAGGCCAACTCACTTTGCTGCCCATTGTGGCAAAGCCATTGCTGCCTAACCCCACCTTCAATAATGGCCATGATGCTGCAGATCAATACACAATAAATAAGATGTGAACACAGACATAAATATGAGCCTGTCTATACAAAATGATACAAAGTGAAAATTATATCTCCACTTTATATGTACAAATGATTTTCACTATGCAAAAATAAATATAATTGTGTCATCATGAGACCTTGTTGCATCCATGGAATTGCTACTGGTGTTTGTACAGATAATTTATTTTTATTATAATATTGATTTAATACACACTTTTTAAAAATATGAACATAAAATCCAAAATGGAACTTGTTTATGTAATGAAGTTAACAGGACACACTGTGCCTGTGATTTATTGTCCTGGTAAAGTATCAAAGGACACCAATTGATTTTTCCAGTATCTATGTATGATATTCTTATCAATATTATTTTTAAAACACAGGACTTGAAAAATCTATAATATTAAAAGTAGCTATAAAATTGTCAATGTCAACCCATAGTTAGAAACTAATGGAGGAATACAACACCTTTTGCCCAAGACTCCTTTACTTTAGCCATCTATTTTTATAAGATAAACACACAGAAGAATGATCCTTAGAATATCTCCATCTCTGTGATTCAAATCAATTCAATTTAGTAAACATTTTTCAAACATCGACTACATGACATGCACCGTGCTGGTGTTAAGACAAAAATAAAACAATCTCTGTCCTCAAGAAGTTTACACTGTCCTGGAGGAGTAGGGATATACATAGATTAGTAGATATAAAGTGCATATAAATTAGTACAATACAATTTCAAGAAGGAGAGGATGACCTTTGAAATATGCCCTAATTTTACTACAGTAAAATTAACATGGATACATGACTTGAATATTAGAAGAAGAAGAGGAAAAAGAAGAATGAGGAGAAGAAGAAGAAGAAGAAGAAGAAGAAGAAAGAGGAAAAAGAAGGAGAAGAAGAAAGAAGGAGGAGAAGGAGGAGGAGGAGAAGAAGAAGAAGAAGAAGAAGAAGAAGAAGAAGAAGAAGAAGAAAGAGAGAATAAGTTCAGATGCCTTTTATAGTCATGATTGAAGGGAGAATTCTTAACCATAAAGGTGACAAAGAAAATCACAAAAGATAAAAATAAGTTAACTTATAAAAATTGAAAAATCTTTGTACTAACGAAATTAATGTGACTTGGATAAGAAAGGAAAGAGATGTTTGGAGAAAAAAAAATCTTTGCATTCTAATAGGGAGGGATTAGCAAGTGATAACAGGCATACTGTGAGATCCATGATGTCATTAGGGATCATAGAGAGACTCAAAATGGAGGGCCTGAGAATGACTCTTGTTAAGTTTTAATGATCTTCAAAGAAAAAAGAAAAGAAGGGGGGAAGAAAAATTTATCTCACACAATTTGGGGCTGCAAGTGGAAGTCAATACAAGTGGTTTGCATGGGAGAAATAAGCATCACTTGAACTTCACTTTCAACTGATCCAAAGTGAAATGAACAGAATCAGGAGAACAATTTATTCTACTATAACATCGCAGTAAAACATTTTTTTGAAAAACCTAATGACTGATCAATGTAATGACAAGCTATGATTCTAGAAGATGAATGATTTGGAATGCTACCCAACAGCTGACCAAAAAAAAGTTCTAGTCTACATACGCAGCATGAGACATGTTTATTATAGTGTCTTTTACTTGACTAAATATTTATTGCGAGGATTTTGTTTTTCTTTCTTTTCTTTTCCAGGCACCAGGGGCAGAGGAAGAGGTATGAAAAAGGGTAAATGCTTGTTAATTGAAACATTAAAATTTACAGTAATTTTAAAAAATGATTATTGGTAACTTTGAAGAGGACAATTTGAGTTGAGTGATGAAGTTGGAAACCATGTTATACAGAATTTATATGAGAATGAGAAAAAAGGAAGTTAAAATATAGAGGGTAGACAAGTTTTTAAAGGAGTGTGTCTGAGAAAGGGTGGAGAGATACATATGGTAGCTAGTAGAGATAGTAGGATGTAGTAAGCATTTGCTTTAAGGATATAAAAGATTTCAAGGTCTTTTGCAGTCTGCATGGAAGAAACCAGTAGATAGGGAAAGACAGAATTAGAGAGAGAAAATGAGTGATGGGGAGGGCAATCTTCTAGAGAAGACAAAAGGGAATGGAATCAAGGGCTCATGAAAAAGAACTGGTCTAAATGAAGAGAAAAGCCACCTCTATGAAAAACTGGAGGAAATGAGGAAAAATATAATATTGCATGTTATATATAAAATATATATAGGTATACATATGTACAGACCCCTTCCTGGGTCTGCATTAATAAAGCTAATCTTTAAAGGCTCAAAATCTATTAACAGAACTCATAGATTATAGTCCAACAAACTTGGAATTGTGTAATACCCCTGAGAAAATGAGGGATGTGAAAAGCTGTTGAAGCAAAAGAAGACATTAGGCCGAATTTCTTGCCCAAAATTGCTGCATGTAATAGATAAACATTTTCATTTCATAGTCAGTATCCTGAGGATAGTAGAATGGCAATAGAGAAAAAAACCACTGAAAAAGAAGGTTGCTTAATAAGCATACCAGTACAGATTAGTGTGACCATTCTTGCATTCTAGCTATTAACTGAGGGATAAAACAGGGAGATGCATGCTAACCAAAGATGTTTTCTTCTTTCATAAAGAACATTCAGGGCAGGAAGAGGTGATGTCATTGTGTGGATTGCATGAGGCCCCAGCATATCACAGAGTATCCTAAATGAAATCCATGATCACTTAAGAGAGATTGTAATAACTAGCTATGTAAACAAAACCAAGTGGTTGAAGAACGCCTATTGTCCAGAATGTAATATTCAACTGAATGGACAACCTGTAATGTTGGTTCATCAGGAAGCATATGTTGGACAGAGATAGATAATACATTGGGCTCAGAATTGGAAAGAAGGAAGAAAGTAAACTAGGAAGCATTGGGGAAACTGGGCAGGGCTTTTTAATGGCTCCAAGTTTTTCTGTGAAACAAAGACTCATTTTTTTTAACAAAATGCTATTACTCTTTTGGTGATACCATATGTCTGCAAGTCATGAAATGACTCACAAAATACCACAGCCTCTAAAGAAATAAAGTTGCAGATGACCCAAATGGAAATGGAGGTCAACATTATAGATACAGGCTGCAGCACATTATTAACAAACACTAACACACTAAAAGTGATTTAAAGCAATGGTGTTAAACTCAAATAGAAATGGTCCTTGCAGGCCACATATCAACTTTAGAAAACCACAAATTAAAATTATCTATGTTTTATGGTATTTTTGTCTATTTTGTCAAACATTTCCCAATTGCATTTTCGTCTAGTTGGGGTAGCATTGGAGTTTTTTGGGCTGTATGTGACACCTGGGTCACAAGTTTGATACCTCTAGCTTAAAGCATGCCATTAAAGAAATGTACAAACGGAAGATGAGGAAGACAGGTCACATAATAAGAGCGAAGGATGACAGTTTGTTAGCTCACGTGCACCACTGCTTTGCCTATAGTATCAAGAGATCTAGCCAAACTACCTTTGATCAAAGTACTCATGATGAAAAAATACTGTCCAACTGCAGAAAGAAAACTGATGAACTCGGAGTATAAATTGAACGATAATTCTCTCACTATTTTTCTTACCTTTTCGTGATATGACTAATATGGAAATATATTTTGTGTGATTTCATATATAATTATTTTTGGAGGGGGTAAGGCAGGGCAATTGGGGTTAAAGTGACTTGCCCAAGGTCACACAGCTAATAAGTATGTCAAGTGTCTGAGGCTGGATTTGAACTCAGTTCCTCCTGACTCCAGGGCCAGTGCTCTTCTCACTGTGCCACCTAGCTCCCCCGTGATTTCATATGTATAATTGATATCATATTGCTTGCCTTCTCAGTGGCTGGTGGAGAGATTGGAGGGAGGAAGATAACTTTTGAAACTCAAAATGTAAGGAGAAAAGAATGTTTAAAAATAAATAAATAGGAAATCTAGTCAAAGACATCTAACGTGTTGACTGGGCCTGATTAGTCAGAGAACATGGGTAATAATAATGCAAGCTGAGAAGATGTGTGTGACTTGTAATCTATGTGATTGCAGTAATCTATGCCATCACAGATTCATCAAAGTAATGAAGCTCATTATTTCATATTTATTATTTTAGAGGGAAAAATTGCTGCCTTCATTTTTTTTCTCACAGAGCCCTTATTGTTGAACACTAACATTCTTTACAAAGCAGTTCAGAAAATGTCTCTCTGAACTCCATTCATGTGTCAAATTTTATTAAATGATGAGCTGCACCATCGGAAAACTTTTATCGGTTGCCATTTTTTTCTGGAAGTCGTAGCCTTCACCACTAAATAATACTGGGGGGTGTGCATCTACTTGTTGAATTGACTTTCACCAATAGTACTCAACACCTATGAAAATTTTCCTGAAGCATTCAAATGTGAAAAACCAAACAGCTGAATAAAAATTGTAGATTGACTTACATCAATTGTATCCTTCTGTTAGCACTGTGGACAGCTCAGGAAAAACAAAAACCATTTATATATTCACTCCAAAAACACTTATACTGTCTTCTATACTATACTAGACACTAGTCATACAAAAAGAAAATTGAGGACAATCCCTGAACTCATGGAACAGCTAACAGATCAGTTTGACCAGAATATGAAGCATATAAAGAAGAGTCATGTGAGATGTCTTGAGAGGTAAATGGGGACTATGTTGTAGTGGGCTTTAAATGAAAAAATGTCAATGACAAAATGGGGAATTTAGTTTCCATTCAAAAGAAAATCAGGAGGTAGTGACCATTTTTTATTGGGTAGTAAGATAGCCCAGACAAGAGAGAATAATATCTTAAACCCAAGTTAGTTGTTGTCCTTTGTTATTGAAGAGGACCAAAATGACATCACTATGCTTGAGTCAAGATTCAACGTGTCTGACTATGACAATCAAGCCAACATGAGCTCGGGATGCTCTACCACAGGCCGGGTACAAATAGCCTGTGTGAACATTTGGGATAGATACTCCAAACCTGCACATCCTGCATTTCCTTTGAGCTGTTTCAATTCTGCTTTGCTCATAGAACACAGCACCTTCTCTGATATGGGCATGCCATGCTAAGCAGTCCTGTGCCAATGTCTCCCATGTCACACAATCAATTCCAAAGTTCTTGAGAGAGACCTAAAGAGTATCCTTATATCACTTCTTCTGACCACCATGAAAATGTTCGCCTTGTGTGAGTTCTCCATACAATAGTCTTTTTGTCAAGTGTACGTTCTGCGTTCAAACAACATGGCCAGTCCATTGGAGTTGAGCTGTAAAGTGAACATATACAGGAGAGACTGTGGAGATGGCTTACACACAGCTTAGAAATTGATTGGATATGGAAATTAAAGAGAGGGAAAAGTCAAGGATGACTTCAAGGTTTGCAGGCTGAGTGATTGGATGACTGAATTTTGGTTCCTTCAGAAGAGAGGGAAGTTTGGAGGACAGGCAAGTAGATTTTGGACAGAAGATAATGACGCTTTTCATGGGCATAGTACGGTGCCAATGCTTATGGGATAGCCAAGTAGAGATCTGTCATAGGCAGCTGGTGATTTGGGACTACATTTCAAGACAGAGATGAGGGCTAGAGAGATAGATTTGGGGGTCATGCACATGGAAATAATTAAATTCATGGGAAGTAATAAGATCACTGGGAGAATATAGTCACAGCAATCACGAAAGCAATGAGAATCTAGAAGGTGGTTAACAGAGTCAAAAACTGCAGAAAAGTCAAACAGGATGAAGATTGAAAAAATGTAGTTGGATTTAGCAGTTAAGAGATCATTGTTAATCTTGGAAAGAGCAGTTTAAGTTAAATGGTTTTGTCCAAAGTCCATGCAAGAGGGGAAATAAGTCTATATGACTTATTTTTTCCCCAGATGTTTGACTGTGAAAAGAGAAAGAGATGTAAGTCCACTGCTTGTGGAGATGGCAGAGTAAAGTGAGAGGTTTTGAAGGAATTGGAGTGGGATGGAGAGGACACAATTGGCAAGATGGCAGAGTAGTTGTTTTCACTGCTTTCAACCTAAAAATCTCAAAAGAATTAAATAAGCACTAAATCTATAGCAATTAAAGCTAAATCAGTAAGTAGACGAGAAACACAACAACAACAAAAAAGGTAAGCCTTTGAGAAAAACATAAGGAAAACTGAAAAACTCAAAGGTCCCACTTACTCCAAAAACCTCTCTTCCCAACTTCCTTGTTACTATTGAGAGTAATGACTTCCTTCCATTCGCCCAGGCTCATATGTCATCCTGACTTCTCATTTACTCTCAGCCCACATATGCAATCTATCACCAAGCCTCATCATTTCTATCTTCACAATATCTCTTCTATGTGTCCTCTTCTCTCCACTCACTTAGCTGCTACCATGGTAGAGCCTCTCATCACCTCTTACTCCCTGCTGTTTGGTCTTCCTGCCTGTTCTCCCTATTCTAGTCTATACTCCACTCAGCTGCCAAAGTTATCTTCCTAATGGGGAAGATGACATGCAGACAACTATGTACATTCAAAGTATATACAGTGTAAATAGTAAATCATTTCAAAAGGAAGGCATTGTAAGTGCGTGTGCGTACGTGTGTGTG
>CM053625.1:110021786-110136763 GCA_028646595.1 Phalanger gymnotis | reverse complement strand
CCTCCGCTGCCCCAGGGGCAAGTGGCCGGAACTGCAAACTCAGTCACGCAGCTTTTCCCACTAACCTTTTCTGATGTCTTTACTCTTTGTGGGTTGAGAGGTCTGGTACATGCCACAGCTCAGTATTTCAGGATGCCAGGGCACTTTCCGCTCATCTCCTGGTCTGGTAGGTCCGCATCTGGTCTGTTCGCGCCGTGCGCGTTAGGCTCAGCTCCGCTCCCCTCGTCTGGGGGCTGGGAGGTCCGTGTGGTACAGACCTTACCCAGAGACCATCCAGGCTGTCCTGGGTTGAGGCCCTGCTTCCCTCTGCCACTTTGTGGGTTCTGCAGCTCTAGAATTGGTTCAGAGCCATTGTTTTATAGGTTTTTGGAGGGACTTGGTGGGGAGCTCACGCCAGTCACTGCTTCCCAGCAGCCATCTTGGCTCCACCCCTGACACAATTTTCTTAAATTATTCTGGTTAAAAGTCATAATAGTGAGCAGAAATTGCTATAGAAATTCCAGAAGAGCTGTTTCATTTCATGTCTGTTTGTTGTCCTCTTTTCAGTTTGAGCTAGAATTTTCTCAGGTTGATCTGACTTAAATGCATCTTATCTCAAGATTGCTGGTGGCTCATTTTCCCCTAAATTGCTTTATTTTTACTCTTTTATGAGGTGATAATAACTCATAATCTTACATTATCTTCATTCATATTATTTTTGAAAAAAAAGATTTTAGCCAGTGTTATAATTGATGGCCATGTCTCCACCCTTGACAAAGAGATAAAGTATTTGCTGGCTGAGGTGGTTTCTTGGTCACTGTTCGATATTGCCTAAACTTTTCAAAGAAATGGTGATAGAGAGTCAATATCATTTATTTTTTACATTTCCCATTTTTCAGAGTCAATAGATTATTTAAGCAGGTTGGGTTAGAGCTGCTGTAATTGCAGTTTCTTCTTCTCATCTTTATCCTCTATTCTAATTTGTTATTGATTTTGACCTTTGCTCGAACTGCTAGATGATCTGACTGCACATAGATAGTTGATTCAAAAATGATTCCCACATCAGTAACTGTCAAGATATAGTCAATTTCATTTTTTTGTGATAGTGCCTGATGACTGACACTTTGAACACCTTTCAAATCTCTTTTTGGAGAAAATATTCATGATGCACAGAAATGGGACTTCTGAGTCATCAACAAGCTTTTTAGCCTCTTTTATCTCTTAATCTTAAACTATATTTTCCAGCTTAGTTTTTGCCACCCCCTCCTCTGTCCACATTTTACAATCAAATCACCAAGCATACATATGTACTCACTTAGTTTAGAGGATCTTATCAAATTCTTCATCGAATGTTTCTATTTCTTTATCCTGGAACACATATGTTGACACATACATTACAATGATCATCATAATATTCTGCCTTCTTATGTTCATCATAGGTACTGCAAAGCAAGCTGTTCCTTGAAGTTATATCTTTTGTTACCTTTTAATATACAATTAAAATATTTCCTCTTTACCCATTTCTTCTCAGAGAGATACTCTTATTAGGAATATCAACATTTGCATAAATCTTCATAGACAATCCAGAAACTATGATTCTTAGCACCCTCTGCCTCCATTTTCAAACCCTGCCACTGGAACTTCCTGACAGACCTAAAGGCCTTTTTTGTTTGTTTAGTGGGTTTCCATTGGCAAAGGACCCATCACCTAATGACCAACCTTCCTTTGACAAATTTCACACTGCCTAAAAAGACAGGACCTTGGACAGCAGATGTAATTAGGCTCATACTCAATGCTTTTCCAGCTTGCTAGGACCTGTCAGACTTTATGTTCTATTGTCACATCTTTTAAAACTGCAGTCCATTGCCAAACTATGATAAGACAAAGGCAGAGGACATTCTTAATTTCCCCTTAATAACTTACTTTGGATTTGAAGCAGCTGGGAGGGGAGGAGGGATTGCGACCAGTACCTGGCCCTATTTAGTGGTAAGGAAGAGCTATTGTCAAACACCTGCTATATGTACATCCAATGCCAGAGGACACTCTGGGTAATTGCTTATTTATCTATCCCTAGTTCTCAGAGAGCTAGTTAAGTCTCCTATTAACTCTATCTCTTTGTGGGGGTTATGTCTGGGATCACCTTGAGCTGTTGGTCAAGGGTAGGGGTTCTTAACCACTTTTGTCATGGACCCCTTTGGCATTCTGGTGACATCTATGGAGCCCTTCTCAGAATTATGTTTTAGATAATTAAAGAGATTGCTAAATTACATTTAGAGGCTAAAGAAAATAAAGATGTAATATTTTCCCTCATAGGCCCCTTGAATTTTGTCCATAAATCTCTGTTATGGATCTCAGGTTAAGAACCCTTAATCTAGGATTTAAACATGTACATTATCTTGTGAAATCCCATGGCTTTAGTGGAGATCCTATGCTCCCTCTCCTTCATTACATCATTGTCTTGATTGACAGCATGTATGCCTCACTGATTCATTTACAAAACATAGTATGTTAAAAACTTGAATCAGAATGTTGGAAGTGAGTAAAGGAAATGACATCAACATACCCATCATGGGCATTCTTCACCCTCAATTCCAAGACGCCCAATCCTGCACACACCCCCCCCCCCCCAGAGTATTTAGTGCAAAATAAACCAGAAGCTCAGTTCTCCTTGACCTACCCTTCCCCCCAACCACTAACACCAGGCTCTCCCTCAGGGAGTCATCAAATGCTGCCCCTAGGACTTTTCTTATCACAATTAAAATTCCTGGTAGGTCTTGGATGAATCTACTGATATCAATCCAGCAACTCAAAAGTGCTTCAGGTCTCTGCTGAGGTGGAGCATCCAACACTAAAGTCTTAAAAAAGTGGCTGTCATCTCCACTTCTCGATCTCTAACAGTTTTCAAGAGCATGCATTTAATTTGTCTTTGCTATTTTTCTTACCGAGAAAACAATTGTGATGCAGGATGTACTAAAAGGACTCTAGCTCCTCTCCTCCTGATGTACCTTTAAAAATTCCTCCTTTCTGCTCTTCTGGCCTCAGTCCCATGGGTTTGCTCACTCTAAATCCTCAAAAATGAGTGCATCCTAATGCCTTCTAGTGTGCCTCCTAGCCCAAGGCATGTGTGATACAGGTCCATTATCCAGCTTCCTAAGCTGAGATGAACAAGGAAATAGAAACGAAAATCTATAATTGGATAAGATTTGTAGGTGAATAAAAGGATGAGTGACAGACAAGAGGCAAGAGTCTCATTTCTTGTAATATAAAAGTCCTGACTGAGAGCCTGAAATCCTAAGTCTTTAAGATATCTCTAAGTATTCAGGAAATGGATGTATCCACCATCATCTATGTCTGAATGATGTGTCAATAGCCCCCAAGACACATATCCCAGATTTAGTGCTCTGATATGCCTCTTATGATAGGGTAACCTTTGTGACAGAGACTGTCTCATGGCACCAAGTTAGCAGATGCACTTCAAGGTATTTTCTTACTCTCTTGCCTTATAGCCTTTACCCGGGAAACCCAGGAAAACATATGCATTGAACCCAGACACATTCACCCCTTATCTTTGCCTCAGTGTACTCCAACTTACTTCCCATTTAAAAGCATAAAGTTCATAGTATTTACAGAGGAACATTTTAATAAGAGGAAGAAAACAACATAGAAATATTTTAACAGGTACTCATCAGCCCTAAGTTGTAGGTTAACTCCAGAATCATTTGCATTCCTGAATATAAGAACTTCTCTAGCGATTCCCTTCCCCTTGCACCCCCACCTTCACTCCAACCAGTGCTGTCTTGGCCAACTGCTCTCTACTGATTGAAAGGGGTTAGGGGAATATCTACATTCTTTCTCTCCAGGTGGCCCTTACAGGCTCTCAGCTGTGAACCACTGCTAGGCAGTCTTCTGGTTTCTCAGGAAAGGTAAAGATGACTCTAATATTTCTATGCCATTTTCCTCACAAAGGATGAGAGCAAAACCATCCAAAGTTCTTTTCTCCTTCCTTCTTTGCCTCTGCTTTCATCTAGTAGGTATTTCTTCTTCTCTCTCTTCTTCCGTTCTCAATGACCAAACCTATCCCTCACCATGCATACTTTGGAAAGAGATGTGTACTTTATTTTCCTAGGTTACTCCAACAAGAAAGGGAGGAAGAAGTGGGAAATGGCCCAGCACTTCCCACAATCATAAGGAACTATAAGGTATGTACATGTCTAAAACCAGAGTTTGCAATGATAGGCGTTGCAGAAAAGAATCCATTGGTCCAGACTCCGCAAAGGCTCAGCCTTCTATCGTTCAATGACAGCACATTTGGAACCCTTTAGAGAAGGAGATGATGTGACTTTTCGCCTGGCATCTCCGGAACCCACAGCTACAGGAAATCACCCCATTAACAAAAAAGACTAGATAATTTGTAACCAGTCATCAGACGAGCCACTTGTCAACTCAAACTAATGACAAGGTTAGTTTAATGTCACACTTCAAGCTATACAGATGGTCTTTGTATCGGTCAGAGAACAACACACAACTGATTGATGCAGCAGCACAAAATCAAGCCCATTGCCACATGTCTTCAAGGCCAAAGAGAAACCAGGCAATGAGCCAAATAAAGGCCAAGAAGGGGACCTAAAGAAACCAGTCAGCAGGCCCTAAAAATTCATATACATTTTATTCTTTGCCTTGGCCTTTGTTTTCCCTCTTTTTGTCTTCCTGGACTGTCTGGAGGTGGGGGAGGGGTGGGGAGGAAGTCAGAGTGCATGGCTGGTGGGCATATTCTTGTGCTGTCTGGGCCTAGCCATGGAGGAATGCGCAAAGGTGCAAAACTCCTTGTTCCACATAGCCCTTTTTTGTGTGTGGGGGAAAGGGGAGCTGGAGATTTTTGAAGATTTGCAAAGCTGAGTTCCACTGGGGAACTTAACTTCCTTTTGAAGTACAGGGCCACAGTCTGTTGGATCTTTTCTTTAACAAGGTTGACAAAGTCATCTATAGAACACAGGCAGCCGGCCAGGATTAGTAACTCAAGGGGGTGAATGAAGGGGCAGGGGGCAGACCAAGTCTATTCAGTAGGCTTTTGCCGGATGCCAGTGTGCGGATGCCCTGCATTAAACACTACAGAACTAAATTCTGACCCTCAATACTGTGTGGCAGTGTGATGCTCCCAGATATGCATTGTTCCTTCTTAAAAACCCCCATCCTTTCCCTCTTCCTTCCTCACTTTCCTCTTCCCGACCTTCTCCTTTCTCAGTACGTAGTTCTTTCTCCCTTTGTCCCCACAAGATGGCCATACCCTGGAACAGGAAGAGATAAGGCCAAAAGAGCAATGGCGTCTTCCTGCCCTCACTCCCTGTTCTTATTTAAAGAAACTCCATTGACATAGAACCACAAAATGTAAGTAAATAATCTCACATGATATTTCCCCTGGCCGAGGTAGGATTCTGTAGCTCATCCCAATTGTGTAGCCGTAACTGCTCTTACCTTCTCTGGAACATGTCTAGCCTTTCTCTGGCTCCACCCTCCGTTCCTCTGACTCATAATATTCTTCTTCCTGAGTTGAACGATGTTGATGGGAATTCCAGCGACCCTCAACATGGCAACAGGTCCCAGATTCGCAAACCCTGTCTGTCATACATCAGTATGTTTGAATCCTAGTCACTACACATGATAAATGAATAGACTTTTTTTTTCTTCTCGTCATCTGGTATTTTATTTTATTTTTTATTCTTTGGTAATGAATTGGCTAGTATCTAAAATGAAGCAAATATATCATGATTAAAGAATCTTAAGACTGAAGAGAACTAAAAGGAATTTTAGGTCCATGTGTCCCTATTCAATGCATACGACTATGCAGGATATAAAAACTGAACAAACCTTTTGTGTTGTACAAGAAAGATAGAAGATTGATGTTCTAAAATCATAAGATTTAGCACTAGAAAAGAAATTTTAGAAATTGTAGATGTCATTTGGTCATAGGATTATAGGATGGTAGATTTAAAGCTAGAGAGAACTCTCAAAGTCACCTAATTCAACCCCTTCATTTTATGGTTCAAGAAATTAAAGTCCCCAAAAGCTAAGTGATTTACCCAAGGTCACACAGGTAGTAAATAGCAAAGAATTCAGGTCCTCTGACTTTGAATGGAGGGCTCTTTCCAGGAAGTCATGCTGCCTTTCACTAGTAAAGAAAGGGCATTGCCAAATCAGCCATTTGCCACATGCAAAAATTCTTAAGTTGTTTAAGACTACTATTTACAGAACTATATGTGCTAGAGCTAGGAGGTACCTCAGTGGGTCATCTTGTCTAGCACTCTGCATTCAGGCAGCTAAATGCTTTTTGTTGTTGTTAGCTTAATCATCTCTTTCCATCTCTCTCTCTGTCCCTATCTTTGCTTCTCTCTCCCTCTCTCTCTCATCTTCTCCCTCTCTTTCCCTTTTCCTTCCCCTCCGCCCTGCCCCCCCCCCACCATTTAGCCATTCAGTCATGTCCTACTCTTCATGACCTGTGGACTCTACTGTCCGTGAGGTTTTCTTGGCAAAGATATTAAAGGGGTTTGTTTTTTCTTTCTCCAGTAGATTAAGGCAAACAGAAGTTAAGTGACTTGCCCAGGGTCTCACAGCTGATGAGTATCTGAGACCAGATTTTAACTCAGGAGGCATACACATATATGTGTCATATATGTGCATATATATTTACATATCCACTTCATCTATAAACACATATGTATGTTTTATAAAAGACAAGAAAAGAATATGGAATGGAATGATACCAATGCTGCCTTGGTTCAAGTGAACAAGAATTCCTTGTCAGTGTCGTGGATAACTTTTTGAAGAGGTTGAAATTGGGACATATCTGTGGCTAGTTTATCCAGCTCATTAGGACACCAGGCTAACAAGGCAAAGGTCATGTGCTTAATATCGAAATAAGTCAATTCACTTTACTCGGTTCCTTGGCTACAAGCCACGACCCTTCTCTTAACCACCTTTCTCACCAATGTGTGCCCTTTGTCAGAAAGTGTAACAAGCATGAGTAAGTGACTGGATCAAAGCAACTTCCATTCACAGAATGGAAAAGAAAGTGAAAACACACACCTAATGGTGGTCTCTAGCAACGCCTTTGTATACAAAGGACAGGAATGTTTATTCTCGTGCAAATGTACCACACATATGCCTGGCTCCATGAACCTATACACAGAAGCTTATGCATGGATATGCCTACATCAGCTTTCCTTTTTCGCTTTGTCTGTTGTGGTTTTTAATTCTTCGTACAAAAGATCTCTTCAAGTGACTTGCAGCATCTTATTGAGACTCACAAAAGCAAAGGAACTCAAGGTTATAGCCACCATTCAGACCTTAACTCTCCCCCATTGTGCCAAGACATGGCAGTGGCTTCTGAGCAGTCGGGGGCCTTACATATCTCCTGTGTGCCACGATGCAGGGGAACAATGCGACAAATTATGAACAAGCTCTGAGCTCAGGCCCTGAAATTCTTCTCTTTGTGAACCTTTATCACGTGTCAGCTGAGCCACTGATTTGAGGAGGGACCCAGGGGTAGGGAAGATCCCAACAGCAGGAGGGAATCCCAGGGCCAGGATATTTTTTTTCCTCCACACTTAGGAAGATCTGTATTTTCCTATTGTGCTATAGTCCTGAGTTCTCTGAGGATATAGCAAAGAAGAAGGTCTTTTGATTGCCATTTGGCAGATCCAAATACTAAAATTATTCCCTATTAATAATGAGAAAAAAATCAAAGCATCAGGAAATGGAAATTCCTAAGACTCCATGCTCCAGCGGCCAGAGAAGGATAACATTTTATGATCAAAATGGCATTCCTTGGTGCTGTCTATCTTAGTATTCTCAGTTAAAGCTTTGCCAGGTCTCCCCACAGCATGGACACACACCTAGTTATTACTTGCCATCAGCGAAGGCATTCTGGATTTTGCCTCTTTTGTCATTGTTCAGTTCTTTGTACATTCTTGTTATGATGGGACCTCAGTGATATTTCTATTTAGGCATCCGAAAGCCTGGGTTCTACCACTACCTCTAACGCTTTGTCTGTATGACTTTGGACAAGTCCTTCTTCTGCTCATGGAGCTAGTTTCTTCATCTGTAAAATGAAATTTTTGGATCAGATGGTCTTTCTCTAGGTATGGAGTAGCGAGGCGAATGAGGGCAGGTAAGCCTGTGACCCTCCACAAAATGAAATCTGTTATTATGTTTTTGTCATTAGTTAATAATGGCAAATATGTTGACTATTAATGAAGTGAACATAAACTAATCCATTGTGCATGAATTTACAAGAAGGCAAGAAAGCTAAAAAGGAGAAACAACCATTATGAAATTACAATCCAGAAAAGTCTCTCCTCTGAACACTTCTCCAGGCCTGGCCCTGACTTTTTCTGGATTTCATAACCATGTCCCTTCTACAGCTGGCTTACCCCTTACTACCTCATGGCCTACTCACCATGGAATATCCCTCCTCAATCCTTCCCCTTCTCTCACTGGTGAGTTCTTCTTAGAGCTTCCATTTTGTGGAGGGTCACAAGCTTACCTGCCCTCATTCCCCTCCCAACCCTATTTCTAATTTCCTTTGGACTTTAAAGCCGTGCCCTGCTTGCCTCCCCACCCCATCCCATAACAGGCACATCTTTTCAGCTCCCTTTTGTGTGTTATCTTCCCCCACTGGAAGTAAGCTCCTCGAGGGCAGGGTCTGTCTTTCTTTTTGCTTCTATTTGTATCACTAGCACTTAGCACAGAGCCTGACACATAGTAAACACTTTATAAACATTTGCATCCTTCTTTCCTCCTTCAGGAACTGAGGGACAATGGGGTAAAATGTATATAGATTCCTAAAATCATAGGCTCATATTTCCAGAAGGGACCAAAGAGGTCCTTGATTCAACTCCCCTCATTTTACAGATGAGGAAACAGGGGAATTTGGATTATCTAGGATAGTGCATGTGCTGCATAAATTAATATCAACAGGAGTTAAGTACACTGATTGTAATCAGTGAGTAAAATACAAGGTCACTAGGCACTATGTTCATTTCAGACAATGTAAAAAGAGCCTTCTTAGGGATCCGGGTATAGTACCTTACTCTTTAGTGTAAGCTTGAGCACTCTAAAGGTTTTATTGCCTCCTATGGGATGGTGGTATAGGAATGGCAGGCATCTCTATAGCAGGTGCTAATTTCTCAGAAACTTTTCTAGGGGCTACTTTTTTTTCCTTCAGGACTCATTTCAAAATAAACAATGGGGTTATTTTAGTATAACTATTGAATTCAACAGGTAGTTACTGATCATTAAGTGGCATGGTATTGTGCCAAGATCAATGGGAGGCAGTGAAGTACAATACAAAAGTCCTGCCCCCAGGAAGCTTATATTTTACTGAAGAAAAATAAACATAGGAGTTAAAAACACATATACTATAAAAGCAGTGCATACTTAAGTTTTGAGCAGGTAGAATGAAGAGTTTATGATATAGAGGAATTCAGAGGGGAAGATCCTTTACCCCTTACCTTAGTCCATAATACATCTGGAATATTATGTTTGGTTCTAAGTGCCACTCTGTAGGAAGGACATTGATAATCTGGAGAATATCCAGAGGAAGCTAATCAAGATGAGTAAAGGCCTTGAGCGCATGCCATGTACATAAGTATGTGCTATAGGAAGGTCAATTGTGGCACTAGGAGTGTTAAGCCCAGAGAAAAAAAGGGTCAGCAAGGGAGCAAACTAGCTGTCTTCAAGTATTTGAAGAGTTGGCACATAGAAGAAGGGTTTGACTTGTTCCATTTGGCTCTAGAGCACAGAAGTAGGGGCCATGGGTGGAAGTTGCAAAGAGGCAGATTGAAGCTTGGTATCAGGGGAAAAACAAAACAAAATGAAATACTTCCTTACAAGACTATCCAAAAATGAAATGGTCTTACTCTAGAACAGGGCTGTCAAACCTTAGGTTATCTTAGGGCCAAATTAAAATAAAATAATTATTCAAGGACCGCATCCAGAATAAAAAATACAGCACACTAATAGAAACTGGGGGAATGCACTTCATCAATAAGACAGGCAAAGGCACAAAGCCAGAAAGCAAACACAAAACAACAAAGCAACCAACAGTATAAAGGTAGGTGCATACTGATCAGTCTGCATCATACAGATGGAACGCATCTCACAGATCAATTGAAAATTCTGTGCGATAGGTTCCGTCCGTAATACTGCTTAAAAACACCAAAGAAAATTAACATCAATGAGATTATTTATTAGTGATGGAATTAAAAAATCTAATATACGTTCCATGTAAATTATTATTTCATATTTTCACTCGTGAAAATTAAAACCCACAGATGGGCTGCATAAAATTGCATTGCTGGCTGCATGGGCCCGCAGGCCATATTTTGGACAGCACTGCTCTAGAAGGAGTGTGCTTCCCTTAGATTGAGGTCTTCGAGCAAGGGCTTTCAGAGCCCACCTAAGTATGATGTAAAAAGGTTTCTTGTCCAGATCTAGGCAGGCATCTTCTGAAGTCTCTCCCAGATCTGAGAGGCTAAGATGGCTCCAGGCTGCAGAGATTGGGAAGACATCATAGAGGATGAAGGCCCTGAGCTGAGTTTGGAAGGCTTTGGGTTTTTTAATAGGTAGAGAGGAGTAAGGAGGATATTCTTATGAAAGAAAACCTTAGGAGCAGAGACAAGAATGAGTATGAGCACTGTCTATATATAGGTAGAACAAGAGTCAAGAGACTGATGTGGTTGGAGTGGAAGGTTCACATGCACTGGGGGAATATCAGTAAGTAAAACTGAATAAGTAGTTTGGGGATATTGGGTAAATATGTCACCATCATCAACACTACCACTATCACCATCATCATCGATGACCTCCAATGCCAGGCCTAGAAGCTTCAGTTTTAGTCCATAGGCCCAAGGGGAATTGTTGGACCTTATTAACCTGTATTACTGAGAAAATATTGCAACTTTAAGGAAATCCAGGGCAAAATGTGGAAACTGAACCCAATAGCTACATGGGAAAGTGGAGGCACCCTGAGAAAATCTTATGTAAGTTGCAGGACAATGATAATGTGATAAAGATTAAAGATTTTCATTAATAGCTTTAATATAGCACCAGAAAGAAGTTATGGCATCTCTAAGTTGACAATCATTCATGAGACAGGCAGATTGGGATGGGAGGAAGAGTCTGGAGATTAGCATCAGATGGCCCAGGTGGAAATCCTATCTCTGCTATTAATACCTGTGTGACCTTGGGTGAATCATTCCAATTCTCTGAGCTCAGTTTCTTCCTTTGTAAAATGAGGGAGTTGTGCTGTATTGCCTCTAAGATTCCTTCTAACTCTAAAACTATGATCCCATAATCCTTTGAAAAGAATTGAAATAGGTCTTCGCCAAAAGGACAGTTTAGAAATGGTTTCAGGTGCTTACTTTGCCACCTACCTACTTTTAACTTAATCAGAAAAAGTAGAGAAAAATATCATTTTTTTCCAATCAAAGACTCTGTCCTAACAAAGAGAGCATTCTTTATTAGTCCGGTAGTCTTGGCAACTCTCCACTGCCCTGCATAACCACAGAACAGACCCATGTCTGGAGTCTGATGGGGGATTTTCAATCTTTGTGACTGTACTACAGAAGGGACATGATTCGGTTCCATCTCTATTTCATTTCATTCTGTATTCCCTTCTCACCTTCCTGAACCCCACCAAAAAATAAAATAAAATAAAACCTCACCAGGATATTCTCACAAGATCCATTTATTTCATAAAGCTTTTAAAACTTGGGGCCAAGACAATAATATCAATAAAAGGAGGCTGAAATTATCTTTCATAAATACATGTGCCTTGTTCTGAATCCTCAACAATGCCTCCTTTATGAAAATGTGGCCTTGTTTATTCTTTCTGTGTTCTGTGTATTCCTTATACAAGAGTTTAAGAAAAACTCGAAAGATACAAGGGAGAGTCCCATAAACCCAATGTGGCGACATGAACAGGGAGCCTCACTCTTGACATTTGGAAAGACTTTAATAGTCCTCAAAGAAAAGGCCAGCTAGAAAAGAAGACATTTGGTCTCTGTGCAAATCCAACAGGAAAAACTACTGATTGTCAACTGCCCAGAGGAGAACCTGAAATCTCCATCCAACAGCAAAGCCAGGCAAATAGTCTTTGGTTTACTGTCTTTGGCAAAAAATAACCCCAGCTTTCAAAGGGATTTTATTTTATTTTATTTTTAGGATGGGAAAGACGTTCTTTGTGTTGGCTTTAAATTACAAGGTATGTAACCTTTTCTTTCTCCATCTCTCCCAAATGGATGCTTTCACATCGAGTCCTGTTTCCCAACAAGGGAACCAGAATCATTGGCCTTCTTCTCACACAGATAGGTTTTTTTGCTGGGAAGTCTTTGTGTTCAGCCAAGAGGTTGGACCATACCCCTGCAAACAACATTCTGTGACATTATTCAGCAAGTCACCCGCCTAAGAGAAATAAATGTGTAACACCTTGTTCTGTTCCTCAGTTCAAAAGGCACTGTCACTGTGGTACACTAGTGCTTAAGGGGGAAAAAAGGCTGTAATTCATATGCAAACTAGAGGGGGGATTTTCATGATTTCATAATAAAATGTTGAAACGCTTTGATCGTGAGTTGTAAGGAGGTGTGAAACAGTGCCTCAGAAACAGACAGATATTTGTGTAAGCATTCTTTATGTATTGCCAGTTCAGAATAATAACATATAAAAAGCCCTAACTTACCTCATCTGCCTGGTACAGCCAAGGCATAAATAAAGGAGAACAATGAAATTACTATTACTCACTCACTGAGCTCCAGCTACATCACTGTATTCTTTATAATTGCTGGCAAGAAGATTAATGTTTTGTTAAATATCAGAGTAAGGTCACAAGGGGGCTTGCAGGGCTGTCTAAACATCTAGTCTTTAAGCTCCTTCTCTCTCACTCACTCTCTTTGCGGAAATGAACTTGTAGCATTTCCTCTAATTATGGTGATTTTTGCTCTTGAAGGAGGGTCTCCGTCTTCACTTCTCGCACATGCACATGTGCACACACGCGCACACACACACACACACACACACACACACATCTTCTCCAAGACCTAACACTTGATTTAATGGCAGCATACGGCCAGTGTTGCTACGCCTTGACCTTGCCCTCTCAACCAACTGGAGCAATTCATCGCCTGTCACTGCAGCCTGATACCAGGGGATTGAGCTTAAGAGGGTAGCTTTATAAAGGTCCTCTGGGGCTTCCTTCCAATGACGGATATCATCATCCTCAGCTCCTGTTATGTTTAGCGCCTGCACCCATCCGTAGAGATGTCTCCAACAGCAAACAGGTCATGACCCAAAAAGAAAAAAATATCTGGGCTTTCCCTGGCTCTTGGCGTTTGTTCAAATCAAGGAGTCCTTTAGCCTGTCTGTATGATACAGATCTATCATGCCGGCTACTGGGAGAGAAAGCTATTGCTGTGGTTAGAACCAATACCATAGTCACATGATGAGCCAAACTCCTCCTGAGGAGTGGTGCTCTTCCTTGGTGGCTGCCTGGTGGCTTTAGCAAAACAGATACGCCAGGTTTCCTTATTCAGTTCTTCATCTCTCATGGGAATGGTTCATTATGGATCTACGCTCTTATCTATCAGTTCAAAAATTCAACCAGAGATGTTACTCATGTCCCTCTAGTACTTTAATTGAATTTTAGAGGGCAACATGAATGAATGAATTGAAAAGGCATTTATTAACAGTTTGCTATGTGCCAGGCACCATCCTAAACACTGGAAAAACAAACTGTATTCCTCCAGTACTCCAGTGAATTATAGGACCATAGGAAGAGTCCTTAGGAGTCATCTACTGTGGCCATTTCATTTTACAAATGAGGATACTGAGGCACAGAGGTTAAGTGATTTGCCCATTCACATGCGTAGTTAAATCCAGGCAAAGCCTGGATTTTGACCAAGGTCATGTGCCTTCAAGTTCAGGGCTTGCTGGATATTTCTCTAGAGAATGACATCCCTTAAGATTCTCCCTATATGTGCTTTCTTTTTGGTAACATGCTGTTTTCTGTCAGTCTACTATTGTTTCTCCAATGTCTTCTGGGGAAAATTCTGTGGAGACTCAGATTATTGGATCAAAGCACTTTCCTGTGTTTTTATTTCATGTTCACCCAACATTGCAGCATAGGCTGGAGCAGATTGCCAGGGATGACTTGCACATGAGAAATAGTATAAGAGAGAGACATCACCAAAGATAATCCTGGCACTTAACAGTCTCTTAGTAAATATTTGCCTATTGACTGATAGACATATTTGAAGACGAAAGGAAAGGGATGAGTCACAAGGCAGGTGAGAAGAATAAAAACCAGATAGCCTAAATGTTGAACTAATATCTGCAGGAAGTCTACAATTCATTGGCTTGACCATCCATTGATAATCCCATAGGATGAGAATGTAGAGGCAGATTGTAGTCTGTACCTGTGCTTTACATATATTACCTAATAGATCCTCACAACAAGCATTTGTTGTTGGTGTGTGATTATTATCATTTTTACAAATGGGGAAACTGAGGCTGAGAGATTGCTCAGGATCACATAGCCAGTAATTGTCTGAAACAGGATTAGAATTCAGGATTGCACATCTAACTAGTGCTGAATGGGAAGTCGGAAGACTTAGATTCAAATCTCAGTTCCTCATTTTAACTCCTGGTAAGTCACTCTGGTAAGTAATATGAAAGTGTCAGACTAGCTGATCTCTAAAGCTTGAGCCTCAATTTCCTCACCACTAAAATAAGATGGTTGGACTGGGCAGTTAAATGTCACCATGGACAGAACGTTAGACTCAGAGTCAGGAAGACTGGAGTCCTGCTTACCAGCAGTATGACCCTAGGCAACTTAATCCCTCTCAGCTTCAGTGCCTTCATTGATAAGATGAGGATAACAAAAGCATCTGCCTGGCAAGGTCATTGGGAGTATCAAGATAATATATGTAAAGCACTTTGCAAACTTAAGTAGGTGGTTGTTGTTCAATCCTTTCCCTTGTGTCCAAATCTTCATGACCTCATTTGGGGTTTTCTTGGCAAAGATACTGGAGTAGTTTGCCATTTCCTTCTCCAGCTCATTTTACAGATGAGGAAACTGAGGTAAACAGGGTTAAGTGACTTGCCCAGGGTCACAGAGCTAGCATCTGAGGCCAGATTTGAACTCAGGAAGATGAGCCTTCCTGTGCCACTGAGGAAATCTTAAAGTGCTATATAAATGCTACCTATTATTATTGTTATTAAATGGCCTTTGAGCCTCCTTCCAGCTCTGTATCTTTGATCCTGAAATCTGTGTCTATCTTTCAATTCTATGATTCTACTGTCTCCTCAAGGAAGATAGAGGTAGAGGGGCCAGACACTGGGGCATTTTTCTTAAGAAAACATCTTTTTGTTTTCTAACATCTTTCTTTCTTATCCTTTGGAGCCCAGGCAGCCAGATTGGGAAAGGAGCTCTTTTAATCCAACAGCTTCAATTTTAGGAAAGATTCCATGCCCCTCTTCTTTGCCCCCATCAGCCTGTGGAATTCAATAGGGATCTAAGAAGAGGAAGCATGAGGCAACCTGGTCTGAGTTGGTTGGCAAAAGATCTCTGACTTCTCAGACTCACAACTTATTCCAGAACTAATCTTGTAGACAATGTGGTAGTCAGGGCTATTTAATCCCAGCACCATTTTTTCCAGCAAAAAATGAGCATAGTTTTAAAGTAGCAATTTGGAAATTCCACTAGACGTAGGCTAGGCTAGCATAGGTTTGGCATTATTATGACCCTTCCAAGGTTTCACAGGGTTTATCCTCTTCCTGTCTCTCTTTTTCCTTATATCTTGTGGGCCTTAGTAGTAGCAAATCCCTGATAATCTCCCAGCCAGAAGTGAGAGGCATGTAAGAGAATTCTTCTTAACACAGATAGCTAAAGAGTGTCCTCTCTTCCAGTTTGGATAGTGGAAATCTCATTTTTCACTTTGACTCCCACACAAACAGCTGAAGCAGGGTAATAGCTACTGAAAGAAGATAAATGGAGAATTTTGCACTTCCATCGTTGTGTTGACAATGATCATGGGCCAGGACCGCAGGTCAGAGTTATCTGCTACATGCCCAATACTTCTTCAACAGCAGCAAGAGGACCAACAAGGGAAACAGGCAGGGAATATGCAGCAAATCAAAGGATATGCAAGGAAATGGGCAAAGTGAGTGGTTACCAAAGGCACACCTCATGGCTCCAGGGTTGGGGAACCTGAGGCCTCGAGGCCAACTGGGTCCTCAAATGCCCCCTTTGACTGACTCGAACTTCACAGAACAAATCCCCTTAATTAAAGGATCTGTTCTCTAAAACTTGGACTCAGTCAAAAAGCCACACCCAAGGACCTAGAAGGCCACGTCTGGCCTTGAGGTTGCAGGTTCCTCACCCCTGGCACATTCACATCTAGTGATTACAGATTAATGGCACCTGGAATTTACAAACAATCACCAAGAGGCAAAGGTTGGACTGACAGGGATGCATGGTCTGAAGCACAATATCCACAATGCTCTCTGCAACCCTATCCTATGGTGGAGAAATAATCTTTTTTCTCTTAGTTGGCTGGAGCTTCTTTGTTTGCTTGTCAGAAGCTTGGCTTTAGTTCTGTGAATTGTTCTTTCTTACCTTTGACCCTATCATATCAAGTCACGTGGTGTTGTCATGAATAGCCATGACTAGGGTAAGGCAACATGGTGCTGGGTCAAGGTAGCGTTGACAGCATTTATAGAAACAACAGAGGTCAGCACTTAGCAAGAATAATTAGTTTGAATAGGAAACTCCCACTTCCCCCTCCCTCAGCCCCTTCTTGTCCCAGACTTTCCTGCTACCCAACCTATAAGGGCCCATTTTGTTAGGTTTCTCTTAGATGTGGTTTGTGATGCTTGAAGTGGGGGGAAGGGGGAGGGTTTGCTAACTGCAGCTTTGCTGTCATTCAGCAGTAAGTGACTCAAAGGGAATGCTAGCCCCATGTGACTGGCTGACTGGTTGCTAACAGGGAGAAAAAAAAACCACCTTGGTTCTTGTATTCACCCACCAGCATCTGAATTGATGGTTCTCTTTGCGCTCCTGCCCACACACCCCAATCTTGAGATGGAGAGAGATGTTTCATAATCCTAATTGCTCTTTAAATTCTTATTTTAAAAAAGTTGTTTCCACTTAACAAGCTCAATTCAAAAGGAATTTGTTAGCACCTTCTATATGTCAGGCACTGTGCTGGGTACCAGAGATACAAAGACAAAATGGATACGGCTCCTGACCTCAAGGAATTTACATTCTACTAGAAGAAAAAGACATGTGTTTTAAAAAATCAAGATAGGATGTGTGATTTGATTGGTCTAGGGAAATGCCAGTGAGGGATTTCCTTGATGAGTACAAATCAGCACCTGGCCTGGGAAGTCGCATAACTTCTGAAGGTCCCATTCAACACAGACATTGAAAATCAAATACAAAGTAATTTTTAGGGAGAACACACAAGTTTGTTATAAAGGTCATATTGTTAGCAATAGAAGATACATCCCGAAAAATGATTGAGGAAGAGTATGGCAGAGTGAGAGAAGGCCATGGGAGGGATGGGACTGACATGGACGGCCATAAGGAAGCAGGGAGTGGTGGCCAGGCTGGGTCAGGGAGCTTTGGCCTACCAGGGGTGGGGAACCTGCCAGTTGTCAACTCAGAACCATGGGCATTCGTGCCTAACAGTGTTAATAGAAAGACCACTAGACTAGGAATCAGTTCTGTTTCTGCCACTATTTATAGCTGTACTTTTATTTTTTTTTTTTTAGCTTTGAAGAAAATCACTTCCTTTATTTGGATCCCAGTTTCTTCACCTATACAATGAAGGAGCTAGAATGGGTGAACTCTAAAATCCCTCTCAATTCTTGTTAATCTTCCTGGCCCTTCAAAGCCTGGACAAATCCTTGAAAATAATATACTCCCGATGATGTTTTCAGCAACTGACACCAGGCAATCTCTGTAGATGACCAGTATCAGACCAGAGGCAGCATTTAGTCCAACAGGCATGGTCAGCACCAGCGACCCAGCTCAGACACAGGCATGCTATCACTTTGAGAAAAAGAACTTCAGCAGAGACCGATCTATTATGGAATATTTGGGCTTCTTAGGAACAAACTCAAACCGTACTGGTAGCCCCTGTGCAGATGCCAGCCTTTGTAGATGTTACGTAAAGTAACCAAATCTTTTAAAATGATGGTGGAGAGTCATTAATAATATGGAGATAAAGTGACAATATATCAGAACCCCACAGTTCTATGATGAATGGAAAAGCAGCAATGTGTATAACTGCATCAGGAATGGGAGAAAAATGAGGATGCTAAACCACCCTGGCACGTTCATTCATAGGATATACAGGTCACATGTGGACCTTTCAAAGTCACAGTCCCCTTTAGGTTAACCCCTACTCCCCATTCCCGTCCCCACTTTAATTTCAGTATATAATGCTTGCATTCCTACTGGGTCAGATAGTTAATTTGGGTTTCTAACAAACAATTCTGCTCTAAAATCCCAAACCATAATAGTAAGTCACTTATAAACCATAGTTCCTCCTTTGGTTTCTGTTCTGGCTTCTAGGAAATCAGATAAAAGGAACACAATCCCCTGGAATCCCCACCACCATCATTCTAAGACCTTTTCCAATTCTCCTTCACGGTACAGATAGCGCTTTTCTTCTCTTGATTTTCCTCACACATTGCATGATATTCTTAGTCATCAAGGATAAGGGCGAGGACCAAATGGGATAGCATTGGTAGCGCACTTAGCATAGTACCTAACACATACTAGGCACTTCATAAATGCTTATTCTATTCCATTGCATCCCACTCTGCCTATCTGAACCTTATCATTCTCTTCTCCTAATCTAGAGAGGTCAATGGAGGTTAAATAATACCTTGGGGAAAAGGCAAATTTCAGTACCATGCAGGCCAGAAGCTTGACCTCAATTCTTGACAAATTTGTAGTATGTATCATCAAAAGTGGAGGGGGAGGGGGAAGGGGGTGTCAGTGACCATCTAGAAAAAATAGAAATGACTCCCTAAGACCCCACATGCCTTTCTCAGGAGCAGGCCATACCAGGCCAACTTCCTCTCCTATACTAGTAGATCAATTCATTATAGAAGATATACTCTACACAGACTTTAGCAGGGCATTTTACAGTCTCCCATGTTATTCTTGTGAACAAGATGGAAGGATGTGGAGTAGATAAAAGCAGCTAGGTAGATTTTGAAACTGTTGTGGTCAACGGTGGGCCAGTGCCAACATGAAAGCAGATTCCAGCATCGGGCCTTGAGGATTCATTCTTGGCCTTGTGCTTTTTAATATGTTATCAATAAATTGGATGAAAATATAGATGACACACTTTGAAAATGACACCAAGCAAGGGCGAATTGTTATTGCATTGGAAGATAAAGAATTGTAAAAGATCTAAGAACCCTAGAATGTGAGGCTGAATCTAGTAAGAATAAATATAAAATCTGACGCTTGAATTTATGAAGTTAGCTTCACAAGAACAAGATTAGGTGAGGCATGGCTAGATAATTCATCTGAAAAAACCTGAGGGTCTAAGTGGACCAGGAGCTCAAAATGAGTCAACGGGGTGGTATGTCAGTCAAAAACAAAACAAAACTACTATGATCTTGGGCTATATCAAGAAAGGATAAATACCCAGTAATAAGGTCATAGGATTGATGTATTTTGCCTTAGTCAGAAACATTTGGAGGATTATATTCTGTTTTGGGCACTATATTTTAAGAATATTAACCTGGAGAGTATCCTGAGGAAATGGACCAAAACAGTATAGGCCTTTCAGATCATGTCATATGAATATGGGATTGTTTAGGCTAGAGAAGAGAAGATTGGGAGAATATGAGAGACATCTTCGAGTCATTGAAAGACTATGACAGGGAAGAAGGATTTTACTTGGTTTACGTTGCTCCAGAGACCAAAACTAGGAACCAGAAGTAGGCAGAGATTCTGGGCCCTACTTGTTTTTTCTCCAGATACCTTACCTCTCAGTGATCATATTCATTCCCCTAGGATCAAGTAGCATCTCTTCATAGGTAATTCCCACAACTAGGACTTATATAAGGTATCTAGAACTAAGTTTTCACATTGACCCAAGCTGTATCACACATAGGCAATATGGATATCCCATAGTCCAAAATCTGTCTTTAGCCCTAGTCTCTCTCCTGAGCTTGGCTCCTACTTTCACCAACTGACTATTAGACATTTCCAATTGATGCCCCATAGTTACAAGGGCAGCTCAGTGCCACAATGCATAAAGCACTGGGCCTGGAGTCAGGAAGAACTGAGTTCAAATGTGATCTCAGATACTTATTAGCTGTGTAATCCCAGGTAAGTCATTTAACCCTGTTTGCCTCAGTTTCCTTATCTGTAAAAATGAGCTGGAGAAGGAAATGGCAAACCACCCTAGTATCTTTGCCAAGAAAACCTCAAATGGGCCACAAAGAGTCTGACACAACTAAAAAGTTCTAACAAACTCAATATGCCTAAAACCAATTTATTACCTTTTCCCCTAAATCCTCTTCTGTTTCTAATTTCCCTAATTTCTGCCATACCTCCTTTCAGTAATCTACATTCACAAGCCAAGAATCATCCACCGCTCCTTACCTTCTTTGCTGTTCCCCCTCCCACATCTTGTCAGTTCTCTTTCTACAGCATTTCTTCTCACAAGGCCTCCACCCTAGTTAAGGCCCTAGACATCTCTCTCCTGAACTATTCTGGTAGCCTCCCAAACAGACCCCTTACCTCTGAGTGTTAGCCCTTCGAAATGGAATTCTCCCTCCATCCAGGCGTCAAATTAAGATTCCTAAAAGCTCTTCTCTGACCTTGTCCCTTGATTCTTTGATGGCCTGGGATTGGAAGAGTTCTACAAAATAATACAGGAGAGACGTAATTGCCCTAGTTGGTACAGGGCCTTAAATGTGAAAGCTGGGGCCTTTGCAAGCTTTCTTGTATGCTGTGGGAAGCCGCTGATGGATTTGGAGAAGGGAAGGCATGTGGTCAGACTTGTGCATAAGAAAAATTAATCTGGCAGCAACGTGGAAGATGGAATGGAGAGGGACGAGAAGAAACAAAGTCTTATTTTAGTTGGAACAAAAACTAAGATTCCTTTGATTTTCTGATGAGCCCAGGGAGAGACTAATAATAATTAATAATAGTAAGCATTAATATAGAACTTAGCATGTTCCATGCACTGTGCTAAGCACTTTAGAATTACTATTTTGACCAAATCATCATTTGATCATCACAATAACCCTGTGAGGCAGGTGCTATTATGATCTCCATTTTACAGATGAGAAAACTAAGGCAGAGGTTAATTGACTTGCCCAAGGTCACACAGCTACTAAGTGACCGAGGTCAGATTTGAACTCGGGTCTTTCTGACTCCAAGCCTAGCTGCTCTATCCACTGAGTTGCCTAGATGCCCCAACTAGAACCTGAGAGCTCCATAAAAATGAGACTTGGTCCTAAAGGTTCACAATCAAGTGGCCATTCTTTAAGCCTCTGTTCTAGCTGTACTATCCTCTGAAATTTTCTCCAATTCCTGTCTGCATGGAATTCTCCCTTCCCTGTGCTTCACATTACTTTTTGTTTGTATCACAAAATCTAGTCATTATCTATTGCTTCATCTCATTCTCTCAGTGTGTGTGTGTGTGTGTGTGTGTGTGTACCTCCTTAATTAAATCATGACTTTCCTGTAGGTGAGGCCCTTCTAGTCTCCTTCCCCTTACAGTAATTCTCTAACACAGGGCTGGTCAATGACTGATTAGGAAAGGGAAGGGAATACTTAATAAATAGTTGCTATCATTATCCCAGTTTTACAGTTGAAGAAACTGAGGCAGACATGGATTTTTTTTTAAGTGACTTGCTGAAAATCACACAGGTAGTAAGCGTCTGAGGCAGCTTAGATATTCTTCTTCTAGGTTCAAGTAATTATTAAGTTAAAAGATAATGTGAAGACCAAGGCAGGTGAGGATTGGCAAAGAGGTTTGGGAGGGATGTCAGGCTGGAGAGAAAACAGAGTTACTGAATGGTATCCATTACTCATGAAACAGGTACATTGGGAAATAGCAGTGGTTTGAAGAGCCATTCAACACCTTTCATTTCAAATATCTTGGAACCTTTGAAAATTGTGCCTTACAGTCTAATAGAGAGAAGCCATCAGAAACAGAGACAGAAGTTATAATTAGCATGGGTTAAATGGGGCTTTGTTTCATGGAACCAGGATGATAGAGGCCAGTGGGCTTTTCCTCCCCCTTTACTTTCTAGTAAACTCCATTCACCTGTGACCAACCCAATGGCTCTCTTCCCCCCATGCCCCCTGATTATCTTATATTCATTTTATATATCTTTTGTGTCTATGTCTCTAAGTACATGTGGTCTCCCCCAATAAAACATAAGCCTCTTGAGGACAGGGACTGTTTCATTTTTGTCTTTGCATTCCCCAGATCCTATCATAGGTCTTTGCATATACCAGGTGTTTAATTAATGCTTGTTGATTTACGCCCCTGGGATATTCATTCTTATAGGGTTCCATGAACTTTACGTTCTTTTCTAAGGTGTCTTTCCCCCACAGCTGCACTGATATCCCGACACTCCATTGTGATAAACTGTCCATGTCACACCATCCCACCACCACACTAGAGACACATAGTCTCCCAGGATCAATGTTGGGAATAGCAACAAGAATCGTACATATTATAAAATCCTCAACATTAGACTTGAAGTCTCTTTCTGATTCTCAAATGAGTTTTCCTTGAATTCCACAGTTCCTGGCTTCAGCTCTATATATTTCTTCTTTGATTTAATGTTCTATGCTTGGAAGGCAGATGTGGAGATGGACCAGACAGCTGTTCCTTAGATAATAAGCTATGATGGCTAGCGGGTTAAGTCCAAGTGCCCTCTGAGCCTCAGCTCTGTGAATAGATGGAGAAGAATAAACTTTTATTTTAGTTGGAGGGAAGATTAAAGTCTATTTCTGTGGAGAGCGCAGCAGGGAACAAAAAGACAGGCCCAGGGATACAGGTGGCTGTGGGTTCCCAACGGGCATCATATTGCTTGATTCATAAGGTCAATCTTTACAACCCTGTTACTACCATAGATGATATTTCTGTCGAAGGATTTTATCTATTTCATCTCTGCTTTAAAAAAAATTCTGCATTTTTTCTTGCAAATGAAGCCGTAAAAGAGTAATAAGTATGTATTTGTAAATGTTTATATATGCATGAAAAGTGTGATATGAAAATGAAAGTGTTAAAAAAATTTAAGCGTAATCCATAGATACCATCTTGGGTACCTAAGTGTGTATAAGATGAGCTCCCCACTTCCTTGCAACAGGCCATATGCCATGTGCCTCAGCAAGGAATAAACGTCCGGTTCTCAGAGAGGTACTCCTGTCCAGCAAATCAGTGGTTCCCCTGATCACCCCAGATGCTCTAGGGAACTCTTCATATCCATTCTAGGATAACTTCCATGGCATACAGGAGCACATGGGATTAGGTCAGCATGAAATTAAAACAATTCTTTCCACAAGGACCCTATGTTATAACTTGAAGGAAGGATTCAAAGTATCTGATATCAGACATAGTCTTTGTTACATATATTCACTAATAGCATTAGAGTCAGCCAGATAAAATGGGAGTAACTAGATGTGTGACCTTGAGCAAGCTACGTTATCCAAGTGGATCCCGGATTCCTCATCTCTGAAGCAGATGAGGCAGACGAGGTGATCTCCAAGTCCTCTCCAATTTTGAAACCTGTAGTTCTGGGACACAAACTCTTCATGCTTCACCTAAAAAACTACTCTGAAATTACAACCAATATGATAACATTGAGAGCAGCAGCAGCAGCAACAATAGCAAAGAGTTTCCCAGACCAGGGCTAGTCCTCACTCCAGATGTGCTGGAAACAGGCACATCTAGATAGGATTTTTGATTCCAAACCCTCCTTGAGTCTCTGCATGATAAATGAATGGGAAGAGGCAGCATTTGGCTAAGTAGGGGAAATGGAGGATACTTTGACTCCTTAGGCCCGGTGTGGGTCACACATGCCTTTGGCCACCAGCCCATCCCATGCAGGCAAAGGAGGCAGAGAGTAAAAGCAACAGCAACAGATTACATCTCTTTCCAATTTGGATATTTGTCTTTGTTTCCATAGGTATTTATTTGTGTTTTTCTCAGGCTATTTTGCATCATTGAGAGTTAAAGAAGACATATTGTATGGCCTGAAGAAATGCAATAAAATAATTTAACTTATTTCTTTCATGTCAGAGTGTATTAATTCGTGCTTACATAAGGAAATACAAAAAACAAACTGTAAACAAGGAATCATTTGGAATCAGATTGTGCATGAATAACGACACACATTCTCATCTAGGATGTGAGTTGGGGATGGGAGGGGGGAATCTAGTTTTACTGCCAGCAGTTTTTAAAAATGTTTTTCTTTTTCAAGGGAAATTATTCAGAATGTAATAAAAACATGTTTGCAGCTCTAAAAGGATTAATTTACCTTTTGTGTCATGAAAAAATAAATGCAATCAATACCTCACTTATCCTCTTCTGCAGAGAAATACATTTTCCAAGTTTGAATTCTGGGGAGATATCTTGTAAAGCCACAGACCATAAGCTGAGTCTGTTTTCTTTTCAGAATTTTTCCTCTATCTTTTCCCACAGTCGGGCTGACTCATAGCTTATCTGTTCCATATCTCGGTTCTGAGTCTCTATGCTGTCCCTCTTCCTCCTAACAACTACATGTGGCCACGCTCTGCCAGCATTGGACACTCCCAGCAGCCAGGTCTGGGCTCACAGGGTGGTATAGACCCTAGTAGACCAGAGTCATTTTAGTTGAGGGACAAAAGAGGCCCTGTGTCCCTCCATTCAGTGTCACAAAGTAAATTGCCACTGCCCTCCTGGTTTCCTTCCCTTCTTTTCTGCCCATCCCTCCTTTGCCTCCGCGTTAGTTTCCATACAATTTAAGGGTTAAAAACAGCACACAAAATCTCTGTGTTATGAAAAGCTTGGGCAACACTCCTCAGGATTTTCAGGTCTGAGAAGCGAACAACTTGCTTCCCATCCAAGGTCATTCAGCAGCCAACCACTTGATATCCAGTCACAGAGTTCCTAGTCTGTGCCATACATGATAGTGAAAGCTAGTGCAGTAGAGACAAAGTTTTAGACCGATTCTGGAAGAACCGGCTCACCCGCTTAACTGGATTCATGACCTTGGGCAAATGATTTAACCTTTCTTAGCTTTAGTTACCACACCTGTAAAGTGGGAATGATAACAGCACCTACCCTACAGGATTGATATATAGGAGAGCCAAGTGTTGGAAAGCATGATATAAACATCAGCTATTATTATCCAACACCTGGTATATAGCACATGCTTAATGCCATGCTTGTTGAATGGAATCAAACTGCTGGACCTCATCTCCATCTTGGGGCCCCGTGAAACAGAGGTGTAGTCATGGTCGTTAATCCAGAGCTCACAGCTGTCAGACCAGACCATTCTAGGCCAACAGAACAGAAGCGGCCAAAAGACAACTGCTATGAAACACTCCCCATTAATCCCAAGTACTTCCCAGGCCTGTCAGCAACATTTTCCTAGTACCCAGTGAAATCAAATGAACAGGTATTGGCTTTGGATCTGCTGCCTACAAAGCCCTTTATTCAGTCCCTGATGTTCTTTCTTCCTTCTCAAAGAGGACCAATGACATCAGGAGGCTAATGTCTTGACTTGCAAGTGAATTGGATTTAAGTGAGGCAGGGCGGTGCAGTTTTCAGACTCACTTTCTCCTCCGCAATCATCAGAGTCCAGTGGCAAAACATAGGTCAGGACAACTAGCAATGGTCCAGGATACAGTAGGAGATCTTGGCCTTTTTAAGCTAAGGTCTTTCCCAGGTCTCAGTTTGTCTGAGGCAACACCAATTCAATGATTAAAGTCCAGCCCTATGAGGAATACAAAGATATAGAAGACATGGTGCTGCCCTCAAAGAGCTTATATGCAGTTCGGGAGGCAGGCGCAGAAAAATTAAATGCAGGAAGAGCTAAATAATGAAATATTTAGACAGTCATTCAACAGAATTACAGAGACATCCAAAAGCAGGATGGGACATGTGCCAACTGAGTGTTTTAGGCAACCCCAGGGGATGAATTGAAAAGGAAGGCAGGAATGATTGGGTGTGGTGTGGGAAGGATGGCCAGGTAAGAGTATGCAGGAAATGTATGTGAAAACACTTCAAAGATTCAAATGTTTTACCAAGATAAGATTTTCACCTGGGCCTTTAAGGTTGAGTTGGCTATGGATGGTCAGACAAGGGGGGAGGTCATTCTAGGGAGAAAGGAGAATGATTTGAGAAAAAAATCCTTATTAAAGAGAACATTCACTATTTTTTTTAGAAAGACCCAACCTTACCCAATAGTATATTTTCCACAGTGAATCCTTAAGACATCTTCCTGCATTTCCTAGTGGAGCATGATGACTAACGAATTGGATTTAGGAGACCAACTAGCCATGGGACTTTGAAGAAATCATGGAACCCTATTGTCTCAGAGGTTGAAGGGTCTCCAGTACAATCCAGGTAGAGATTCCTTCTACAATCTCTAATATTCTAGCTTCTTCTTGAAGACCTTCTCCAAGTGGGACCTATTACAAGGCACCTCATTCTTTGGGAGAATCCCTTTTCCCTTCTGGGCCTGTTTCCCCCTTTGTAAAATGAGAGGATTAGACTAGATGACCTCACCAGCTCCTTCTAGATCTAAAGTGATATCAATCTATGCTTCACTTAAGCCTGACATTGTTAGCTACTTTTTATTAGGATCCCAAAGTATTTATCTCCCTAGGTAGACAACTTTCTTTACCATGACATATAAACCTCTTCAGCCTGGAAGAGAGAGGGAGAGGGAAAGGGAAAGGAAAAAGGAAAGGGGGGAAGGGAAAGCACAGCAAGGTGTAGTAGAAAGCACGGAATTTAGATTCAGGGATCTTGGGCTACAATCCCAGCTCTGCAGCCTACTACTTGAATGGCCTTGGGGAAGTCACTTGACTTCTCTGGGACTTAATTTCCTCATCTGCAAAATGAGAGGTTTGGATAACAGTGATCCTATGAACTGCCAACAGTGAAAAGTGCTCTTGGAGAAATATCCCTAGTCCAGGACTGATCTGAGAAAGCTCTAGCACTGTCCAGTCAATGTCTTGTTTGAAAATCTCTTATCCCGCGATCTGCTACCCCAATATCCAAACTGTCCAGTTCTGAAACTGAACTCTCCTTGTCTTCATACCAAGAAATGAATTTCAAAGCTGACAATGTTGGAGACTGAAGAGACAAGAGCCCCTGCAGAGATCCCCTCAGCCACCCCCTCAGCATTCAGGGAAAGGGAGACAGCTGCCCCAGGATGGGGCAACAAGATTGCCAACAAGGAAGAGGTTTTGTGTGTGTGTGTGTGTGTGTGTGTGTGTGTGTGTGTGTGTGTGCACGCGCACGTGTGTCCCCTTCTGGTGCTTTGAAGTCCTGAGAGGTTCCAAGCTGCTAAAGCCTTTGGCCCCCTTCTGCAGTGAGTTTCATGTTTTAGGAAAACTTGCTGAAAAACAAACAGTGAGGACTCCCAGGCAAATAAACAATAGGAGAAATGTTCTGTCAAGACGGGAGCCCTGCTGCTGCTGGCTGCTCTTACAGATTAGATATCTGTTAACCTTTCATAAATGTCAGTCTCGAAATAAAAAAGACAGGATAATAAGATCTCATTCCCACAGAAGCAAACATGCACCTACTAATTAACCCACAGACCACTAACACAAACATGCTGTTTAGACGCTTTTGCTACAATTATAAGCTACTCAAATAGCTCGGGCTCAAATGAGACTATTTACCCCCACCCTCCTCCCTTGTTTTTATAATATTTCAAAAGGTCTGACAAGATAGCACAGACAAACACATCCTGGAAGAAAAAATCTTAAGCCATTCTGAAAGGAATCATTCCTCCTTCCAAGGGCTTTTACTAGAGAGGGGTCACTAGAATACATCCAGTAACAGATCACGCCTCCCTTCCCTCCTGCCCCCCAGCCTCTACTCATATAAGCTCCTTGAGAGAAGGGAGAAGGGAATAAACAGTGCCTACTACATGCAAGATACTGGTGTTAAATGCTTTTTAACAAATACTGTTTCATTTGACCCTTAGGACAAAGCCATGGGCTAGGTATTATTATTATCATCACCTTTGTATACTTGATGAAACTGAGGCAGATGGAAGTTAAGCGACTTGCCCAAGGTCATACAACTAGTAAGTGTCTGAGGTCACATCTGAACCCTGATCTTCCTGATTCCAGGACTGGTGCGCTATCCACTGTGCCAACAGCTGCCTCTAGGAAAGAAATTAACTTTTTGTCTTTGCTTTCCAGGCTTAGTTTATTCTCCTATCATGGGAAGTGAGGATCATAACAAATTCATCTTGCTTTTCATACTTGACTATGAATTGTTATGTTAAATCTCTGTTGTTGAGTTATTTTTTGTTGTGACCAACTGTCTGTGACCCCGTTTGGGGTTTTCTTGGCAAAGATACTGCAGTGGTTTGCCATTTCCTTCTCTGGTTCATTTTACAGATGAGGTACCAAGGTAAATAGGGTTAAGTGACTTGCCCAGAGTCACACAGGCAGTAAGTATCTGAGGTCATATTTGAACTCAGGTACTCCACGACTCCATGGCCTGACCTCCATCCGATGCACCAACTAGCTGAGCCCTAGGTGTCCATGCTAATCCTGTGCGATAGCTAAGGCGGGAAAACAGGATTTATCATACCTATTTGATGGATGAAAAAACTGCGCTGTTGAGGCATCTTACCTTGGATCATAGAAAGGAAAGGGGAAAACTAGAAGCACACCCTGATCTCTTTAGTCTTTATGTCCAATACCCTCTTCATGAAACAGCGCATAGAATGTTATATTTGCCATCAGGAGGAAATGCAGAGGCTGGGTAGATAACATCCAAGTGGGCTTCTGACTCTGCTTCTCAGTCACCTAACCCGTCTACACTCACTCTCCTCATCTGTAAAATGAGAGAGATTGGACTAGATTCTTTCAAAGGTCCATTTTGGATCTAAAGCCTATCATCTTATTCCTACAGTTTTCCCACAACACAGCTATCCCTGGTCCTTACTCCTTTGGCCAATCTTTCAATTATCCCATGTGCACAGTAGAGCCAAGTACAGCTAGGGGAAGGGCCAGACACATAAAAAATACTGACTTGTGGTGGCAGAAGAGCTCTGATGTTCTCTTCTTTCCTTCACTTTGACCTCTTCTCGGAAGCCTTCACTAAATAATAAAGGGAAAAAGAGAAAACATCCCCACCCTGCCAAGACACCTTTACTTTTTCTAGTCCTGCCCCCCCCCATTGTGTTTCATAAAGCAACAAGGCCTTTGTTTCCCAATTGCACTGACTTTAAACTTTGTCAGCTCCTTAAAGAGGACAGACAGGGAGTATGCTATAATGACATGAGAACCAGCCTCAAGTCAGAAAGCTCTGGGTTCAAATGTTTGTGGAATTGAATTTCAGCAAAGCAACAATGTGTAAAGTTCTATAAGGGTACAAAAGTGTAAAGCCTAGAGCTTCAAGGAATTTACTCTCTAGTTGGGAAAATAAGGCACATACTCAAAGACAAAAAATTAATGATATGTGAACTTAGATGATTAGTGGCAAATGAGTGATACAGACAGTAAGACTTATAGGACTTTAGAGAAAAGAATCTTCACTTTGAGCCAAAGTGGTCAGGGAAGGCTTCATGGAAAAGGTCAGATGTGAGCTCAGCCTTAAAGGATGGGTAGGATATAACATAAAGGTTCTTAGAGGCTAGAATTGGAGTAGAGTCTAGTCCGGGGAAGCATCATTCAGGTTATGCCCCCTGAGCTAAGTGTCCTCCAAGGCACTGTCCCAGTCCTCTTCTGTTCTCCTTCTATATTATTTCCTTTGATGGTCTCATCAGCTTCTGTGAATTCAATTATCATCTCTATGCAGATGAGTCTCAGATCGACTTGTCTAGCATTAACTCTTCTCTTGACCTCCAGTCTTATACTTTGAACTGATGTCAAACATCTTAACCTCAACATATCCAAAACAGAACTATTATCATCCTCCCAGTTACTGTCATGGCTACCACCATCCCTCTAGTCACCCACGCTCACAATCTACATGTTCTCTCACTCTTTCTTACCTCCCCCCTATCTAATTAGTTGCCTAATGTTATTCTTTCTACCTTCCTAACCTCTCATACATCAGTCCTCTTTCATCACCTCATGCCTGGACTATTGCCATAAGCTGATGATCAGTCTTTCTGTTTCAAGGCTCTCTCCAGTTCAGTTCATACACACTCAGTTTAGGATCTTTAGGGAGATCACTTTAGCAAGTGATCTCCCTAAAGCTCAGGTGTGACCATGTCATATTGTCCAGCCTGGCCTAATCAATAAACTTCAGGGTCTTCCTATTATCTCAGGAATCAAATATAAAATCTTATCTTCGGCTAAAAGCCCATTATAACCTAGACCTTTCCTACCTTTTGAGCCTTCTTACATCTTACTTCCACCACACCTACCTACTCTATATGCCAGTGACATTGACCTCCATGCCATTCTCTCTCACATGACACTCCAGCTCCTGGCTCCATGCCTGAAGTGCTCTCCCTCCTCATCTCTACTTCCTCATGGCTTCCCTGGCTTACTTCAGGTCTTACCTAAAGTCCCACTTTCTACAGGAAGCTTTTCTTGGTCTTTCTTAATCTTGGTCCCTTCCTTCTTCCAACTTATCCTGTACATATATCACTTATAGATAGCTGTTTACAAGTTATTTCTGCCATTAAACTGTGAGCTCTTTGGAATCAGGGACACATACCCCGCTTTTTTTCTGGTATCCACACTGTTGAGCACAGTGCCTCACACATAGTAGGTACTGAATAAATGCTTGTTGACTTGACATAACTTGAAGGGATTAGAGCTAGGAAGAAAAGTTTGGGGAGAATTATGATACTCCAGAAGTGAGGGGATGAGACACAATATAAGAGGTGGCAGTGGGTGTGAAAAGGAAGTATATGAGGGATAAGGGAGAAGGAGATCATAGCCAAGTACTGAGTAAATCATTTCTTCCTACTTCCCTCCTAGCAATTCAGCCCGAACCTGTCCATGTCTAAGATGCCTAGCGATCAAGAAAGGAACTGATAGAAGAAAAAGAGAGAAGGAAATGAGAAGGCAGGCATGTCAACCCTTTCACAAGGTCATAGATTTAAGGCTAGAAATGATCTTAGCAATCTTGGAGTCCAATCCCTTCATTCTGGGGATGACAAAACAAGGCCAGAAGGGTTACATAACTTTCCTAGGGCACCAAGCTGAGGCAGCAAGCCATACCTAGGGGCAGCACCATCCACTGAACCACACTACCTCTTGATAACAAGCTGAACTTTTTTTCATTTCTAAGTTAATTGCTGAAACTGCTTTTCCTTTGGCCACTTTAACTGAACCCCCTTTGCCTCTCAGTATCATGGCTTGGTGACTCACTCCTAGCTGGCACTCTTTGCCACCCAAACCAACATTCCTATGTTCCCTCTTTAACTCAAAGTACTGGGGAAGTGACTTCAGAAACCATAGATACAGAGATTCTACGATGGTAGAATCTGGCCCACTTGAGTTCCCAGCTCTATGGTCTCCCCAATCAGCAAATACAGAATAATTGCATTCTGAGATTTTACTTTAAAAAAAGCCAACTCCCTGTAAGAATAGGAATTATGTTTTTTTTTTAATTTGAAATTCATTTTTAGTCTTCTTTTTAAGATCTGTCACTTATACAATGGCTGGAAAACTTTCTAAAATCGGATATCATTTATGAATTCCTTCTTTTTGGCATAAATGTCATTTTGTACATTAAAATGATAGTGACTGAAAGGATCAGTTGTATTTATCTGGGAGGAAAGAGGAGGAGGAGAAGGAGGAGGAGAAGTGGGGAGGTGGGCCTGTTCAAGCTCTCACTAGGCATAGTCCTAAATCTATCTGTCCCCAATAAATACTCCCAAGCAATTTTCATAAAATGTATAAAGAAAAGATGCTTATCTGGAAATTGAGAAAAATGGATCGACTATAAAACGAGAGAGGCCCAGAGACAGACTAAATACTCTTACAGAATCACAGAATTTCAAATTCAGAATTGACCTCAGTGGCCATCTAGTCCAATTCATATGTGAAAGGAATCCCCACTATAATTCACCCCACAAGTAGCCTTGTTATAGCTTCTTCTTGAAGACTTCCAAAGAAAGGAAAGCAACAACTTCTTGAGGCATTTCATTCTGCCTACAGTCAGCTATAATTGTTAGGAAATTTCTCCTGCCATCAACTCTAAATTTGGTTCTTTGAGGATTCCACTCCCTGCTCCTGCTCCTGCCTTCTGGAACCAGATAGAACAAGCCCAACTCCCTCATCATGACAAACTTCCTAACACATGAACCAGCTATCAGATCTGCTCTGAGTCTTCTCTTCTCCAGGCTACATAAACATGCCAGGTTCCTTCAACCTCTCCTCATGCAACAGAGACTCAAGGTCTTCATCATTCCAGCAGACCCCCTCTATGCACTTACCATCTATTATGCTTCTTCAGCCATGACATTCAGATCTTAACACAGTATTGCAGATGAGGTCTGACAAGGATCGAGTACAGAGTGACTATCACTTCCTGATTGCTGGATGTTCCCTATCCCAAAATCCCATGAGCTTTTGTGGCTGTCACATCACGTTTCTCTCTCACACTGACTTTGGCCTGCTGAAACCCCTGATCTATTCCAGAACGGTGTCTGCCTAACCAGGGCCCCCTCATCTTAATGCTTGTGAGGTTTATTTTTGTACCCATATAAAAGACTTTATTTGTATTTATTCGTATTTGAATTTCAACTTGCTAGATTCAGCCCAATGCTTCATTCTCCCATGATTCTTTTTATCTTGACCCGCCATCCAGGGCATTAGCTATCTCTCCCAGATTGGTGTACTCTACAAATCCGATGAGTGCATCATTGATGCCATTATCCACATTACTGATAAAAATGTTCAGAAGCACAGGGCCAAGTACAGATACCTAGGGCATTCAGGGGTATGCTGGAGCCATTTCAAACCAACTCGAGACCCAATTTTTAAATTTAAAGCGTGATTATTTATACCTTGCAATTGACAAATGCCATAAATAAGTACTTGATTTTTTGTTGTTGTCATTGATCTCTAAACTTAAAGTGATGGAGAAAATGTTAATGATGCAGATTAAACTTAAAAGTGTATTAGACAAACTTCTCTTTTCTTAAATAACATTTTCTTTTTTTTCTCTATTACGTGTATCTTTTCTTTTAGAGAGACAATTGTTAAACTTTTACCACCACACTCCTAGGAATTCCCCTGGTGATTGTTGCCATTGAATCATTAACAACTGATCTTTGAGTCTGGCTATGAACAAATTCTGCACGTGTCTAATTGTATTATTGTCTAATTCGAATCCCTCTGTCTTCTCCATAAGGGAAACTACAAATCTTCTCCATGAAATATTTCATTAAAAGCTCTAAAGCCGAGGTAAGCTAAACCACAGAAGTCTCCTTATTTACTACTTTAGTAATCCCATCAAAAATGTAAAAAAGATTAACTTGGTATGACCTGTCCATCATGAAGTCATGCTGGCACTTTGGAGTCGTCACTTGTCTTTCCAGAAATTCACCAACCATCTCTTTCACAATTTGTTATAGAATTTTCCCAGGAATCAAAGTCAAGCTCACTGGCCTGTCATTTGCAGGCTCTGTTCCCGTTCCTTTTTTTCTTTAAATTGTAACATTTGCCCTTCCTCAGTCATGTAGTAGCCCTCTTACCATTGATAGTCTTTCCAACATCACTGACAGTTGTCGCTCAGCAATCCCACCTGCCAATTCTTTCTGGACTTGAGGTAGTTCATCTAGGCCAGGTGATTTAAGTTAGTCAAGAGCATTTGGGCGCTCTCTTGCTATCTCTTTACTAACCTTGGGTTAGTCATTATTTTTCTTCTGTCATTTGCAATGGAAAATGGAAAAGTTATTCCCCTTTGCACACAAAAGAGAAATAAAATAAGATCTGAGTAGTTCCCCCTTCTCTCTGTTGTCAGTTACAACAGTCTCATCCACACCAAGAAAAGGTTTTAATCCTTTTTTTCTCTCAATACAGTTTTTTTAAAAAATCATTTTGTTGTCTTTATCTGCCTTTATCAGCCTTAGCTCATTCTGAGTTTTCTCATTCCTCACACTCTACACCACGCTTTTGTATACATCTTTTATTACTCAGGCTTCCTTCCATCTTCTGTTACATATACTCTACCCCTGGCCAGATATCTGGTGTAAGTTGTGACTCATAAATCCAAATCCCATTCTCAGACGTTACCTTCTCAGCGAGCTGTTCAGTATCCTAATTAAATTTTCAGTATCCCTTGTCTTTAATAGGCAAAAATAAGGAAAACACAACCTTTACCCTTAAGGTTTTGAATTTTTCCTGAAAAACTTCATAATCATTGGCAATATTGCTTGGGTACTTTCTGGAAGAGTCAATTGTGTCCACATGAATGTATCACCAGAAGTGGATAGATGTCATCAGTTTTTAATATGTTTTGGAAGGTTTATCTTGAGTATATTCCTCAAGAAAATAATAGACCTTTCTGTTGTTGTCAGGCAAACAAATAGCTGCATCATTAACCATGAGAAGTGAAGCACCAATTATTAGTACTTTTCTCTTTTTCCTGTTCACCTCATCAAATGATTTGTCATCTGGTAGATTGTGTGCCTCTTCTACATCATTCTTGGAAAGGCAATCAGCCTCTTCCTCCTTAAAACATCTCTTCAGAAAGAATTTCATAGCTTTCTTTTAAAAGAAGACTTTCCCGATCATTCTTAATACTAGTGCCTTCCTTCTGTTGACTATCTCTCATTTATCCTATAAACGTATATATTTCTGTTATTAGAAATAAATATTCATGGACGAATATTAAATATACGTTATATATAAAATATTAAAAATACATCATACATAAAATATAAGAGTATATACAAAATGCCTAAGTACAGGCACTGGGCCAAGTACTGGGCATTCAAAGAAAGACTCAGTCAAATGAAGAGACAACATGTGAATAATTAGGTAAAAACATTCTATGTGTGTGTATGTGTATACAAAATGTTTGTTGACTGAATGACCGACTTTTACTGCAATACGGAGGTAAGATCTGGACATTATACACCTAAGTATGGTGCTCCTAGTTGAATGAAGGGAAGAAAAAATAAGAGCCTTCAGATAACTTTAATAATAATAATATATTATTGAGTGTTGTTGTTGAGCCCATCATCTGAGAAAGTAGAGTTTGAACTGATATTACTGGATTGGCCATTTATTTCCTTTTTTCTCCATTCAACCAAACCTGAAACCCAGATTCTGAAAAATATCTGAAATACTGAAGTAGCTGAAAGAAAGAGTCCAGCATTCATTCAAATATTGCTTATTCAGTGTCAAAATGCACAAGAATTTCTCACCAATACCTGCTTCTCTCTTTCTTCAGTATTTCTCCCCACTGTACCCTGGGATGCTTCTACTCTGGCCCCAACCTCTAGTAGGACTTGGGTTGGTTGAATTTCCAGTATGAGTACCATATTTAGGTATTTCAATTTAAAATAACAAATATGAAAGGAACATGAATCTTGTAGGGATTGTCACAGGAAGGTATTGCAGAAAAAAAAAGAAGATTATTTACAATAACTCTAAATGAATAGCCCCAGAATGCTCCAACATTTGGACTGGGCAGAAAGGAGGAGGGATGTGGAATTCCTTTTTCTAAGAAACAGAGCTTATAAAAAAATCTTTGAAAGATGTTTTTGGCGATCAACTGCCTCTTTAGAAACAACATTTTTATGAGTTAATGCAAATGAATAAAAAACATGTGGAATAAATTCCCCTTAAAACACTCATGGGCTTAAAAATGGAAGGGGAAAAGGACCCACGGCCAAATGAAGAGTAGATTTGGCCAAAATCTAGAAAGGGGAGTGGGGGAGGACTTCCAGTCTCTGTATATTACACACACCTGGGCTACCTCACTCCTACACAAAGATACCTACCCCCAAAAAAATTCCGCTCATGCTGGGAGTATGTACATCTTGCAACAGATGCAACACCTGGTCAACTCACCAGGGCAAAAAAAAAAATAGTCCAAGAGTTGCCATCTAGGATCCAGTATCCTTTCTGCTGTAGCAGAATGTAATATTTAACTCCCTCCCAATAAGATGGCTGGGCCAGGTACCCCTTGGCTCCTCCTCTCCTCCCCCTCTGCCTCCCTCTCTAATTTTTCATCTCCCATTCACTTCTCAACTCATTGAGATCTGGCTTCTGGCCTCATCTCTATGGTCTCTAATGATTTCTTGGCTGCCAAATCCAACGGCCTTTTTTGGACTTTATCATTCTTTTTTTCTTTAATCCTTTTTTTTGAAGGGGGAAGGCTGGGCAATTAGGGTTAAGTGACTTGCCCAAGGTCACACAGCTAGTAAGTGTGTTAAGTGTCTGAAGGTCTTTATCATTCTTAATCTATTTGCATCTTTTGATACTGTTAATTATCCTTCCCTTCTAGGTATTTTTCCCTCCCATGCCTTTTTAAAATTGTACTCATTTTGTTCCTTAGTTCTCCTTTTAGGTTGTAAGCTCCTAGAGGGCAGGGGCTGTCTTTCTTTTTATTAATTGTATCCCCAACACTTAGCACAGTGTCTGACGCATAGTAGGTGCTTAATGAATGGTTTATTAGATTCGCTGAAATGAAAATCAGCAGCTGTCCTTTCCCTTAGTCTAAGTTCCCGAAAGGTTAACTGACTTGTTCCTGACCAGTGTATATCAGATTGGAACTTGAAGCAGAGTCCTCAGGACTTCAAGCTTGGGCCCTCTATCTCCTATGCCAAGTTGCCTTTCAACTCTCAGCATAACAAGAGCTGATATTTATATGACATTGTCAAGATTTGCAAAATGCTTTACATGATTTTCTTTTCATTTACTTTTTGCAACTACACTATGAGGTAAGTATTACAGGAATTTTCATTATAACTTTCTACATTAGGAAACCAAACCTCAGGGACATTAAATGACCCGACTATGGTAACAGAGCTAGTAAGTGTTGGAGGCAAGATTAGGCTCCTAGAATGTTCCTGATGCCAGGTTCAGCACACTTGCCAGAGCGCCCCCCCCCCCCATCCACTAGCACACCTGTAGACTTTTCTTGGAACCATTAGTTAGCTGAGTACTGAGAGGAGGCAAACTCCTCGAGGACAAGGACTGTTGCATCATCATATCCTGAGCAGGCTGTACAGTGCCTCACACATTGTAAGTATGTAATCAGTATTAGCTAAATTGAATTATTGGGTATATAGATATATATATGTAGATATATATATCTTCTTAAGAAATAATAATGCAATATTAATGCAACATAAGTGATTTGGACATCAATTTTCTGCCTGTTTTCAACATTAGCACTGATAATGAAAAGTCACCTGTACTGAAAAAGTGTGAATTTTGAATTAGTCATTTTTTATTTGACAGCGACAGAAGACTTCAGTAAGAAGCCCAAGAAATGGGAGGGCCAGAAAATAGCACCAGTGAAGGAAGGGAAGTGAGGTTCAATTGTCTGGTTAAATCGTCAGTCTGGATATGAAGTAAGCGCTCTCTGATAGAGCCAAGGACACTGTAGGGCCCAAAAGAAAGATGTGTACGTAAATGTACACTACAAATTGTCCAAGTTCTTTTCCCTCCTTCCTGATTATTACTTCCTTTGAAAATGAAATGAGCAAAAAGACAAAAAATCTTCGCCACAGAGGGATCATTGGATCTACCTTAGACATCATCCAGTCCAATGCCTTCATCTTGCAGTTGAGGAAGCTGAGGCCCTGAGAGCTGAAGAAGCTTGCCTAAAGACACATAGACAGTAAGGAGCAGAGCCAGGATTGGACATCAGGTCCTTTGACTCTGAATTTGATATTCTTACCATTATGCCTCTGTGGAATCCCTATTCTATTGTTGAAAGTTTTCCTTTATTTTATACTTTTTCCTTTCATACATCTTCCATTTTCTTGTACTCAAGGAAACTTGGCTCCTCATAAAAGACACTGAATCTCTAGCTACCTTTTCTAGTAACTAGATGTACCTTTTCCCATATCCTCTGGCCCTTTGGTTCAGGAGCAAGAGTAGATGGACTACTTCCTCTCACCTCTACTTACAGCAATCTCTTCTTCTTCGAAGTTCATTCCATCCTATCTAGATGTAAGGTCGCTTTGTCTTCAAGGTTCTGCCATTTCATATGGAAAAACCAGTTGCTGAGGTCAGATTGATTAGATTCTTAAGAATTGGAGTTACTCTGACTCAGACTTCTGAGATAAGCAGTTGGTCATTTTCAACATGACAAAGTACAGTGTAGTGGAGAGATTTGGATATCAGAATTATTTTGCGATCATGAAACAAAGTGTAATTTATGTTGTCTGTAGACAGAAGATGAATGAAAACTTGGTTACTAGCCACAAGCTAAGACGGGTTTGTTCACAGAGAAGCCCCAGAGTCTGAGCCCAGGAAGATGAGAGAGAGAAAGAAAGAGAGAGAGAGAGAGAGAGAGAGAGAGAGAGAGAGAGAGAGAGAGAGAGAGAGAGAGAGAGAGAGAGAGAGAGAGAGAGAGAGAGAGAGAGAGAGAGGAGAGAGAGAGAGAAAAGACAAATTTCAGAACTGCACTTGTTGAAAAAAGTTCAAGCAAGTAGAGGAGCAGCTTGGAAAAAGAGAATCAGAGAAGTCATTCGTAGTGGATCAGGCCCATAGAGACATCATGCTTGGTGAAGTGCTATTCAAGAACATAATGGATCTCTTCCTAGCTATTCCTCAAGTTTGGCCTTTCAGTAATAACATCTTTCTCTCACTTTCGATCTCTTTATCTACTGACTCTTCTCCTGCTGCCTGCGAACATGCTTGGATCTTCCCAGTCCAGAAACGAATCACAATCCTCCTTCTCTATCAAATTATGTACTTTTATCTTTCTTCCTTTTTACAACCAAACTCATAGAAAAAGCTGTCTATACTCCTCTCCAATTTTTGATCTCTCACTCACTCGTCACCCCATGGAGATATGGCTTCTGACCTCATCTCTACGGTCTCTAATGATTTCTTGCATGCTATATCTGATGGCCTTTTTTTGGTCTTTATCATTCTTAGCCTATTTGCATCTTTTGATACTATTAACTATCCTCCCCTCCTGGGCATTTTTTTCCTCCCGTGCCTTTTTAAAATTCTTTCCTCTTGGTTTTCTTCCTTCCTGTTCTCAGTCTCTTTTGCTTGATCATCGTCTATGTCCCACTAGCCCCTGAACTATGAATGTCCCCCAAGGCTTTCTCCTGGATCCTCTTTGCCACGTCTTTTTCTACACCCTGATGGATTCAGCTAGCATCTCTTTGAAAACAATTCCCAAATCTCTATATCCATCCTTAATCTGTTTCTTGAATGCAAATTGCACATCATTCAACTATTTGCTGGACATGTCCACTTAAAAATTTTATAGGTAGCTCCAATTCAGTATGTGAAATACAGAATTCGTTGCCTTCCCCTTACTACTGCCAAATCTACCCATCCCCCAAACTCCCCTATTTCTGTTAATGATGCTGTCAACCTTATAGTCATACAGGTTTACAGCTTTAGTTGTCTTAAACTCTTCACTCTCCTTCACTTCTCATATCCAATTAGTTTCCAAGTCATGTTGATTCTACCTCCTTTTCTAACCATCTCCTTTTCTCTATTCACATAGCAACCACCCTAGCTGAGGCCATTTTATCACTTCTCATCTACAACCATGGTCTCAAACAAATAGAAATGAATCTTCAAGGGTAGCATATTGACTTAGAAAACCACGTATTATAACAAATATAACATTATTTATGCTGCATTGTATTTTTATTTATTTTCTTAAACATTTCCCAACTTTACATTACAGTCTGTTTGGGTTGAACTTGGAAGTTATATGGGCCCATGTAGCCCCAAGGCCCTGAGTCTGACACCTCTAATCTAGACCATGACAATAGCCTCATAACTGATTTCCCTGTTTTCCACCTCTTTACTCTTCAATCAGTCAACAAACACTTACTAAGCACTTACTACATGCTGGCAGTATAATGGATATGAGACATAAATAAGAAGCAAAAATGGTCCACTGTCTTCAAGAATTTATATTGTCTCTTGTGGGAGACCATATCAATCAGAACATATTTACAAGGTAGATGGAAGGTAACCTTAGATGGAATGGAACTGGCAGCTGGGGAGATGAGGAAAGACATTCTGGAAGACACAGTATTTGATCGGCATCTTAAAGGAAGCCGGAGATTCTAAGAATCAGAGTTGGGGAGGGAGACCATTCTAGAAATGGGAAATACCCAACATAAAATCACTGATTTTGGAAAAAGAGTGTTATAAGGAACAACGAGTGGTCTAGTATGACTGGATTAAATAGAGGGAAATAGAATATAAGACTGGAAAAGCAGAACTAACAAACAGAAAATTTTATTTTTGATTTAGGAAATAATAGGGTTGAACCACTGGGGTTATTGAGTTGGGAGGGAGGAGATAGCATGATCAAACCTATGTATTATGAAAATCACTTTGGTAGCTATGGGAAGAATGAGTTCGAGTGGGGAGACACTAGAGACAAAGAAACCAAATTAGAAAGCTATTATTACAATAGTGGTTGTGTACATGGAAAGAAGGGGATGTATGCAAGAGATATAGAAGAAGAAATGGTAAGATTTGGCAACTGATTGGTATATGTGAGGTAAATGAGAGAGGAGTTGAAAATGGCACCTGGTTGAGGAAGGATGGGGTGTGGTGTCTTTAGCAGGGACAGAGAAATTCAAAAGAGGAAAGGTTTGGGGGGAAATGGCAATTAGTATTGTTTTGAACATGTCAAGTTTGAAATGCCACAAGAAATCCAGCTTGAAATATCCAACAGATAATTGGTCGTCTGGAGCTCAGGAAAGTGATTGGGATTGGATAAACAAATATGGAAATCATCTTCAAAGACATGATAATTGAAGGCATGGGAGCTAATGATATCATTAAGAGAAAAAATACAAAGAGAAAGAAAAAGAGGGTCCAGGACAGAGCACGGAGGACCCCAACAGTTAGTGAGTATGATGCAGATGGAAATCCAGGAAAAGAAACAGAAGGGATAGTCAGAAAGGTAGGAGAGCCAAGAGAGAGTGAAGGTATAAAAATCTTGCAAGGAGGGAGTATCCAGCAAGAAACAATGGCCAATAATGTCAAATGCTGCCAAGAGACCCAGAAGGATGAGAATCTAGAAGAGGCAATTATACTAGACAATTACTAGAACAGCAGTAATTTTGTACAGAGCAGTTTCAGTCAAGGGAAGAGGGATGAAGTCTGGTACCAGATTGGAAAGGGTTTAGAAGAAGATACTGCTTCCCCCACCAGGACTGCTGAATCAGGGGTATTACTGAAAGTCCAACTAGTCCTAGAAAGGGTAGCCAGGAAGGGAGTGTCAGTCCTTTTGAGTGCCATAAATGGAAAGAGGGAGAAATGAAGAGTTTTAAGATGAATAGAAATTTGTTGATTATGGAACAAGCATTTCAGAGGTCACAGTGAAAAGGGGTGGGGTGCAGGTCCTTGGTGGATCACTGTGAGGAAGTGTATATTTGAGGGGGATAAGAAAGAGAGTGCCCAGCTGAGGCTGGAGGAGAGATTCGTTCTTCAGCATCACAGAGATAGGAAGATTAAGAGAAAACAAGAATATGCTAAGCGTTAAAGAATGGGGCTGAGCAGTTAGAGTAACTGTGAGGCATGCTAATCAAGGCAGCTTATTAGAAGGGGTAAAGTCCATGTTTTGTGATGGCACGGTTCTAAAGCAACACACCCTGTATGCTGTAAATTGGGGCCAGGCTAATGTTGTGACTTTTGAGTCCTGAGGGCATGGATAGGTCAGTCATCAGAAGCCTAGGGAAGAGGGAAGCAGTCTTCCACACAGCTGCCCACATAATCTTCCTAAAGCACAAGTCCAATCACCCCTCACCCTTGCTCAAAAACCTTCAATGGATCCCTATTGCCACTGACATAACAAAGACAAACACCTCAGCTTGGTCTTTAAAGGCTTTCCCATCCTGGCCTATCTTTCCACAATTATATCACCCTGCTACTTTTGATGTCTTCTCTATTCAATCCAAACTGGTCTGCTTGCTGTTCCTAGAATTTTTCCTTCTATCTCCTGCCTCTATTATATCTCTTATTTTTGCAGAGGGCACCCTGATTCTTGCAATGCATCCTTCCTTCCTTCTCCGCCCTTAGAATTCTGAGCCTCCTTCAAGGCTCAACTCTGAAGCTGTCTCCTACAGACCCCCAAGCTGTCCCCTACACACACACACACACACACACACACACACACACACACACATATATTACATACACATTCACTTGTTAGTACTGTCTCCTTTCTCAGATGATCAGATGCTTACCTCTCTGAGTAAATGCATCGCTCCAGAGGAATTTAAAGTCCCTGAAGGCTGGGACTGTTTTCCTTTCTATCCTCAGCCCCTATCACAAGACCTTGCATATAGCAGATGCTTTAAAAAAAGAAGCTTATTAAATGAACAAAAGTGTAAATGCTTGAAGTATAACCAGGAGAATGGAATTATGGACAGGGTTTCATCCCCTTTCCTCTCGTGCCTATATCTCCAGCTCTATTTCGAGTAATCTTTTTTTCCAAAAATGAAATCCAGGACTTCAAAGTGGCTACTACTTTCCATAGAGCAGCAAGATTGAACTTATGCATGCAAAGAATTTATATTACCTCTATGGTGGGGGATTTAAGAGACACTGAGAGATTCCTTTGCCCAAATCTTCAGCCACAGATGCATTAAACTTGAATATTAGTAATTCATTCTTATGGGTCAAGCGCTGAACTCTCCCTGAACCCCTTTCATAGTGCAAACAGTCTAGGCTGGGGCCACCAGCACAGTCTTGTACAGATTAGCTGAGGCCTTGAGTAAGTCACTAAACCTCAATTTCTTCACATGAGCAAAGGGGGTAAGATGGGCCCAATTGCTAGAAAATATATGTGGCTTTTAGCTACAACACTTTACACAACAAGATGCAGAGGGAAAAGCACTAGGTTTGAATTCCAAACACTTGGCTAAGGATGCTACTGGACTACTAAGCATGTGGGACACTGGGCAAGTCCTTTGCTTTCTCCCAGATTCCTCCGCTTTCTCTTTCCTAGGGTTGTTTTTAGGAATTCACACAGAGCTATATAAACATATATTATTATTAGATACTTTAAAAACATGATGAACTAAGATATCAGAGTCCATCATGACATAGTGCTAACAGGTATTTCAGGTGACAGGAGATAAGAAACTGAGGGACAGGGAAGTTAGGGGATTCTTCTAAGGTGATGATGGCAGAGTAGGGGTTCCAATTCAGACCTTCTGACTCTAAGCCTAGTGTTACAGTATCGGGCCTCTCTGGTAGTCTTTGCCAGCAGCACCAAGTCAATTAGAGGCACAATTAGGAAGAGTCCATGCCTACTCACTCCTCAACTGTCTTGAAGAAAAAGTACTTTTAAGGTTAGATAGCAAAAGAGTCAGATACTATTGCCCTTTCTGAGATCAAGGAGCAGAGAGAGGCCTGGAAGTGTCAACTTCCCAGTCTATCCATCTCCTTATAACCATTTTGGGGCCAAACATTTAATTTTTAAAATCTTGCCCCTACAAAGCTCAAAGAGTCCGGGCTTAGGTTAATTAAATGACAGTGTGGTTTTTATTTTTTAAATTAATTTCTCTTAGCAAAATGCTTTCTTGTGTGGGTGGACACTCAAAAAGCCACAAATCTTCTCCGTCTGCAAAAAAGAGATTCTCAGGCTGAACGCTTCACAAATGATTGGCACCTGGCACCCAGTGGGTAATCAGGTGGAAAGTGTTTTTACTTGGAAAAGTCAGGCATTTCAGAGCTACTCCATAACGGGAAGGACCAAAAATGATCATCTTTCCAGAAGCATACAAACAGGAAAAAGAAAAAGAGAACAGGAGAAATGGAAGAGATGGCAATGGAGACAAATGCCTCAAGAATTTGAAGATTGAGAATCAGAGACTCCTTCCTGTTATAAAATTCTTAGAGACATTCTAGTCCAACCCTTCATTTTACAAAGAAAGGAACTGATGTTCAGAAAGGAGAAACATCTTGTCCAAAATAATACGCCTAATCAGTAAGCAGAGGCTTTCCCTGATTCTCTCAACTAACAGTGATCTCCCTACCTAATTACCTTCTAATGGTCTTACATATCTTTTGTATTTATTCTGCAGAGACCCATCCTTGGCAAATGACTATGGGCAAGTCACTTAAACCTCTTGGTGCTCTAAGCAACTCTCTACACCTATATGTTTCAGAGAAGGTGCCAACCTGTGCTGAGAGAAGGATTTTCCATACCAATGAAATAGGTTCAAGCCCTTCCCTATACATTTATTTTGCATACGTTTATTTATACATGTACGTGTTATCTCCCCAAAAGAATGCAACCTTCTTAAGAGATGGAATCGTATTTTTTTTTCAATTTTCTTTTGTATCCCTAGTGCCCACAACAGTTCTTGGCACTGAGCAGGCATTTAATAAATGCTTTTTAATTTATCGATAGAGTGCTGGGCCTATAGTCAGGAAGACTCATCCTTTTGAGTTCAAATCTGACCTCAGACACTTACTAGCTGTGTGACCCTGTCACTTAACCCTGTTTGCCTCATTTCCTAATCTTTAAAATGAGCCGGAGAAGGAAATGGCAAACCACTCCAGTATCTTTGCCAAGAAAACCCAAATGGGGTCACGAAGAGTCAGACACAACTGAAACAACCGAACAACAACAACAAATGGAAACCCTAGTTCTGTGTTCCTTCCCTTATACAGTATGTCCTCATTAATTACTCCACACACCTCTTCTCCATATTAAATAATGCCAAGTCCTTAAATTTTTTTCTGTTTGAGGACAATTGATGAAGCAGTCAGCATTTCCAATGCGTTCCTGTGTACCCTTTCCAAGTTCCTGCTGAAGTTCTACAGTTTAAGTGTGCACCACTTTAAGAAAACTTGATATACAAATGGACAAGCTCACAAAACAAATTGTGGCAATAGGGAATAACATCTTTTACACAAGAAGTGGAGTTTTGTTTGATTTGGTTTTATACCTTACAGAAAAGGTTGAATAAGCTGTCAATTCTTCCCTTGGGCTTAAAACAGTATTCTTTCTTCTTACATTTAAGTACTTCAAAAATTCAAGATTTCATCAGGATGGGTAACCTCTCCATGAATGCAGATCTCAGCTCCCCTGGGATTGGATGATCGCTTGTCAGGTGTGTCATGGAAGGAAAACTTTTTGAGAGACAGGACAGACTCCATTGAGCAAGGCTCCTTCCAACTCCACAATTCTATGATCCTGTGATTCCATGACTTAGTAAACGACCTTACGGACAAAACTCTCATCAGCTAATGTAATAAGCCTTTTAAAACTTAGCTAGGCTGCTCCTAGAAACAAACAAAACATAAAATCTATCACTGCTTCATCTTCAAAATCTTTCCAGCCTGGTAGAATCTGCTTCATTTCTGCTCAATTGGAATGGACTTTTAGCCCAGCTAATCCTTTTTTTTTTCTTTTTTAAGTTATTATTTATTTATTTTAACATTCTTTTCTCTTTAAATTTTGAGTTCTGAATTCTCCCCTTTCTTCCTACACCCTTCTACACCCACTGAGAAGGCAAACAATATGATATCAATTATACATATGAAATCATGTGAAATATATTTCCATTTTAAAAAAGCATTTTTTTAAAAGAAAGAAAAAATAAAATGGAAAAAATTATACTTCAGCTTGCACTCAGGGTTCAATCAGTTCTCTCTCTGGAGGTGGACAGCATTTTTTCATCATGAGTCCTTTGGAATTGTCTTGGATCATTATATTGATCAGAGTAGCCAAGTGTCTCATAGCCGATCATCTTTACAACACTGCTGTTACTATGTACAGCACTCTCCCAGTTCTTCTCACTTCACTTTGTATCAGTTCAGATAAGATCTCCCCATGTTTTGGTTGTTGATGCTGTTTTCTGAAACAACCCCTGTCATTTCCCATAGCACAATATGGTGACATCATAATCGTATGCCACAAGTTGTTCAGTCATTCCCCAATGGATGAGCATCCCCTCAATTTCCAATTCTTTGTTGCCACAAAAAGTACTCATATAAATATTTTAGTACACATAGGCCTTCTCCTTTTTCTTTGATTTCTTTAGAACATAGACCTATTAGTGGTATTGTTGGGTCAAAGGGTATGCAGAGTTTTGTAGCTTTTTGGACATTGTTCCCAAATGTTTTCCAGAATGATTGGACCAGTTTACTACTCCACCAAGAGTTCATTAATGTACCTATTTTCCCCTCATCCCCTTTAATATTTGGCATTTCTGATAGATATGAGGTGGTACCTCAGAATAGTTTTAATTTACATTTCTCTAATTGATAGTAATCTAGGGATTTTTTTTCATATGACTATGGAAAGCTTTAATTTCTTCTTCTAAAAACTACCTATTTATATTTTTGATTGCTTATTAATTGGAGAATGGCTCATTATGTTTTTAATAAATTTGACTGAGTTCTATACTCAGCATATATTTGAGAAATGAGACCTTTATCAGAGAAACTTACTGTAAAGATTTTTGATATTACTTTATTGTCCATGGTACCTTTTAGTAAAATAGAGTTTCCTGGATTATCTCTTTTAATTAAGTCTATTTTTACTTTTTCTTTGTCTAAGATCGTAATTGTTATCTCTACCTTTTTTTTACTTCGGCTGAAATATATTAGATTCTGCTCCAGCCCTTTATTTTAACTCTGTGTGGGTCTTTCTGTTTCAAGTGTGTCTCCTATGAACAATTTATTTTTGGCTTCTGGTTTCTAATTCCTTCTGTTAGCCACTTCTGTTTTATGGTGAGCCCATTCCATTCACATTCACAGTTATGATTACTGTTTATTCACTTCTATCTCATTTTCTTCTGTTTCTTCTTCTCTCTCTTATCCCTCCTCAGAAGTCTGTTTTGCCTCTAACCACAGCCTTCCTTAATCTGACCTCCCTTTTGTTACCCTTCCTTTCTATTATTCCCTTCCCCTCTTATTTCCCTATTAGGTAAATTAGATTTCCCCTCCCTTTTCCCTATACTTAAGTTAGATTTTTATGCACAACTGAGTATGTATGCATATTCTTCCCTCTTTAAACCAATTCCAAAGTGAATGAGGGTCAAACATTGTGCACCACCCCCTCAATTTTCCTGTTCACTGTAAAAGCACGTCTTTAATATGAGATAATCTTCTCCATTATATCTCTCCTTTCCCTCTTCTCCAGATTATCCCTCTTTTTCATCCCTTCATTTTTTTTCAGGGGGGGGAGATCATTTCAACATAATTGACTCCTACTCATACCTTCTTTCTATGCAAACTCTTTTTAACTGCCCTAATAATGCTAAAGTTCTAAAGAGTTACATACATCACCTTCCCACATAGGAATACAGACAGTTTAATTATATTAAGTCTCTCATGATTTCTCTTTAATGTTTACCTTTTTATACTTCTCTTGAGTCTTGTGTTTGAAGGACAAATTTTTTATTCAGCTCTGGTCTTTCCATCAGGAATGCTTGAAAGTTCTCTATTTCATTAAATATTTATTTTCCCTGGGAAGGTTTGTACTCAGTTTTGCTGAGCAAGTTATTCTTGGTTGTAATTCTAGCTTCTTTGCCTTTCAGAATATCATATTCCAAGCCCTCCACAACTTTAATGTGGAAGCCACTAAACCCTGTGTGATCCTGTCTGTGGCACTATGATAACTGAATTGTTTCTTTCTGGCTGCTTGAAGTATTTTCTCTTTGAACTGGGAGCCTGGAATTTGGCTATAATATTCCTGGAAATTTTCATTTTGGGATCTCTTTCAGGAGGTAATTGGTGAATTCTTTAAATTTCTGTTTTATCCTCTGGATCTAAAATATCAGGGCAACTTGTAATTTCATGAACTATGATATCTCGGCTCTTTCTTTGTTCATAGCTTTCAGGTAGTCCAACAAATTTTAAATTATTTCTCCTCAATCTATTTTCTCGATCAGTTGTTTTTTTCTGAAGAGATATTTCACATATCCTTTTTTTTCATTCTTTTGACTCTGTTTTATTATCCTGATATCTCATGGAGTCATTAGCTTCCACTTGCCCAGTTTTAATTTTTGAGGGATTATTTTCATCAGTGAGATTTTGTACCTCTTTTTCTATTTGGCCAATTCTTCTTTTTAAGTTCTTTTCTTTGGTGAATTTTTGCTCCTCTTTTACCATTAGGCTCATCGTGTTTTATAAGATATTATGTTCTTCAGTATTTTTCATGCCACTTTTACTAAGCTGTTAATTCTTTTCATAATTTCCTTTCTTTGTTCTCATTTGTTGTCTCAGCTTTTCTCTACCACTCACAACTCTTTCTTTAATGCTTCCAAAAATTATTATTGGGCTTGAGTCTAATTAGCATTTTTGTCTGAGGCTTTGTTTGTAGCTATATTTCATATTGTTGTCATCTTCTGAATTTATGTCTTGAGCTTCTCTAACATTGCAATAGTTTTTTATGGTCAAGTTCTTTTTGTGGTTTTTGCTCATTTTCCCAGCCTATTTCTTTACTTTATGTTAAAGTTGGGCTCTGCTCACATTAGGGTAGGGAAGCACTGTCCCAAGTTTCAGGCTTTTTTGTGCTGCTGTTTTTCAGAGCTTGTTCTGGTGGTCTGGAAGTTTTCGATGTTTCCAAGGTGATATGACTCTGGGAGAGACTCTCTTGGTCTCCTGGTTTTACAGATAAAAAATAATTGAAACAATCAGTTGAAGCTATCAATAGTCATGTGAAAAAATGTTCTAAATCATTACTGATTAGAGAAAAACAAATTAAAACAACTCTAAGATATCTATCAAGCCCTCATTATCTATCTGAATGACCAACATAACAGAAAAGAAAAATGACAAATGCTGAAAGGGATATTGAAAAATTAGGACACTAATGCACTGTTGGTAGACTTGTGAACTAGTCCAACCACCATGGAGAACAATGATATTTAAATGCTAGTTGCTACTGCTACACAACATGACATATTTGCTGGTTCATACTTTTTTTGTTGTTATCTTTTTGGGCCTCTACTCATACTCATCTTTGTCAGCTCCAAGTTGCAGCCTGCCTAGATCTATGTCCAGATTCATCTTTTTATTTTCCTTTTAGTTACCTGTAATCTCAATTCTTTCAAAATCTTAGTGGCCCATGATTCACAGACATGGTGAAATATTAAAATCCCAAAGATATGTTTATCACATCAAGTCCAAAGTTAGGGAGTAGGCTGGAAAAATGTGCAGAAAAAAATAAAAGAATTTTACCATAAAAAGTTATTATGATGACAGGGATCCTCAAGACATAAACCCAGATGAAGAGAATAATTCCACAAATCAGCAAGCAAAGCTTCAAAGAAAACCACAGCTCAGGCACAAATTCTACCAAAATTTATGAGAAAGATGAAGCAAGAGTTTCAAAATGAGTTTAAAATATTTTTGTCAATAAATGAGAGTGCAAGAGGAAAAACACTGAAAAAGAATTGAAAGTTCTGAAAAGAACTGGGAAGGAAATTGACAGTTTATAATAATAAGTATAAAACCTTTCCCAAGCAATAAACTCCCTGAAAACTAGAACTGACTAAAAATAGAAGTCAAAGATTCCATGAGGCAACAAGAAATATTAAAACAAATCCAAAGACTGAAGAGGAAGAAAATTTAAGGTATTTCATATCAAAAACAACTGACTTAGAAAACAGATTGAGGAGAAAAAGTTAAGAATAGTTGGACCACCTGAATGTCATGACAAAATAAAGAGCCTAGACATCATATTTCAGGAAAAGAAAACTACCCAAATCCCTTACAACCAGAGGGCAAAAATAAAATAAAATAAATCTAACAATCACTTCCTGAAAACCCCCAAATGAAAATGCCTAAGTATAATTATAACCAAAATCCAAAGCTTCAACATCAAAGAAAAAATACCATACAAGCATCTTAGAGAGAAAGAATGAAAGTACTGAGGAGATAAAATTAGAATCATACATGATTTATCAGTGATTATATAAAGGAGAGGAGGCCTAGAATATCATATTTCATAAGACAAAGGATAAACACTTGAAGAATTACTTATCCAGCACAACTGATTATAATAATATGGGGGCAGAAAAATGGATTGGGGAATGGGGGTGAACTTTTAATGATACAGAGACCTTTCAAGCATCCTGATGGAAAGATCAGAGCTGTATAGAAACTTTGAAATTCAAACATAGGCATTAAGAGAAGAATAAAAATGTAAACATGAATGAATAATGATAGAAGACTAAATAAGGATAAACTGCTTATATTCTAACATGGGAAGATGTTACATTTCCCCTATGAATCTCATTATCATCAGGCGTCATAAAAGAAGTCTAATTAAATGGAAGACCTGGGCACGGTTCTATGTTGATGACCTTAAAAGAAGAATAGAAAGGAAAGAGAAAAAAAATAGACTGGAGTGAGGGTGAGGGAAAGAGAAGGTCGAGAAAAATTATCTCACATAAGTAGACATCAACCAATAATCAATCGACAAATATTTATTAAGCCCCAACTATGTGCCACGCGCTGTACTAAGCACTAAGTATACAAAAATAGTAAAAGATAGTCCCTGCTCTCACAGAGCTTAAAATATTCTATACAAACAAGGATGAGAGTTGGGGGAAGAGGCTGGCACTTGAACCTTACTCTTATACAAACTACTCAAAAGAGGGAAGAATGCATGCCCACGAAATTGGGCACAAAAATGCATGTCAACAGCAGGAACATAGGAGAAAAAGGAAGAGGGGAGAAAAGAAAATCAGAGGGAAGGAAGATTAAGGGAAATACGAGACCCAAGTGAAAAAACCCTAAGGATGTATGAAAATATTTAGAGCTCTTTTTGAGATAGCAAAGTGTGGAAATCTGAGGGGATGCCCATTAATTTGGGAATAATTGAACAAATTGTGTATATTAGAAATTTTGATTTGAAGCTCTTTCACACCCATCAATAGGCCATGTGACCTGCTTACATCACAGGAAGCCTAAGTTACATGGTAGGAGGAGCTAACTGACAGGAAAAGGAAGTATGTCACAGAAAATTCTGAGAAAGAGAGAAAGAGAGATAATATGGCTGCTAGTGGCTGCTAAGGGCTGCCCTCATGATTGTTAGAACTGAACAAGCTGACTTAGCTGTACTGTGAGTTTGTTTTGGAGAAGACTCCAGCAGGTGGTCAGAGAGGTTTTGGGATGATGAGGCTCCATGTCGTGATATTCTGTATTGAATGTTTTAGGTTCCTTGCTGTTATGATGAAGTGGACTCACTGGCTGTGGGAGCTGAGCATTTGGTTATGGGATATGGTTCTCTGGTGTCTGAATAAATGGTTTACTTTTTTACCTTCTATGTGGAAAGTCTCGTATGCTTTGTGATACAGAACCACATAGGCATTTTGACAGTTATCGTCTACATTGTTATTATTGTCTTACTGTTTCGTTATGGTATATAAATATTATTTTGTTGTAAGAAATGATTAAGAAGATGGTTTCAGAGAAACCTGGGAAGACTTAGATGAACTGTGACAGATGATATAAACAAAACCAAGAGAAAAACTTATACAAAGTAAAGAATATGGTAAATACAAACAATTTTAAAAGAATTAGGAACTCTGGTTAGTGTATTGATCAACCACATTAACAAAGTATTAATGATGAAACATGCTAACCATCTCTTTATCAAAAGGTGAAGGATTCACCTTTGCAAAATGAGAAAAAAAATTGACATGGCCAATGGTAAAATGTGTTTTGCTTGGCTATACATATTTGTAAAAAGGGGTTTTGTTATTCCTTTGTCCTATATAGGAAGGAGAATTTTTAGAAGGCAGGAGAAAAGACAGATTTTTGTTGTTTGAAAAAATATATAAATAAAAAAATGAGCTTATGCAACAGGGAGCAGTTGGGGATCAATAAAAGTACTAAGTGGCTTCCTCAAAATGATCTCACCTATAGCAAAGGTAAATAAGGAAATGAAGAAAATCTTGAATTTGGATGGTCTATGAACCAGCACAGTCAGGTGAAATATCACTATTCATTGTAAAGTGTGCCCCAATTTTGTATAACACCAAGGGAGCAATGTTGCCATAGGAAATCTATAGACATCATGGACCAGGTACCTTCTGGGACAGAAATTCTCCCAGGTTGCAAGGTCTTTAGATAGAATTTCCTAGTGCTCAAGTCATCTCTGTTCCATTCTTCACTCTCGAATGCAGACAGTCACAGCTCACCTGATACATGCTACAGATAGCTCCTTATTGTCTCCAGGATCAAATATAAATTCCTCTGGTATTTCACACTGTTTACATGCTGACCCCTTTCTATCTTTCTGGTCTCCTTATACTGTCTTCCCATCCACACACTCCACAATGCAAATACACTGGTCTACTTGCTTGTCCTCATACTTGACACCGCATCAAAGGTCTCCATGCTTTTATACTAGCTGTTCCCCATGCCTAGAATGACCTCTATCCTCACCTCCTCCACTTAACTTCCTCTAAGACTCAAACCCCACCTTCTTCAAGAGGCCTTTCTTGGTTTCCTAAATTACTAAAGCCCTCTCCTTTGAGATTCCCTCTGTTTTCTGAATGTATCTTGTGTGTACCTAGTGATTTACATATTATCTCCATTAGAATGTAAGTTTATTGAGGGCAGGGACTGTTTTGCCTTTGTATCCCTAGAGGTTAGCACCATGGCTAGAACATAACAAGTACTTAATAAATGCTCGTATACTGACTGACTGACTACGTGACTGGAGTCAGACCAATCTATTCCCAAAGATTAACAAAGAGATACTTGCTTCTACTGGGGACACTAACTGAATCTAGTACTTAGAACCATTTAGGGAAATGTCCTGTTCTCTGGAGGTTTGGGGGTAGCTAGAGATGGGTAGTGGCAGGGGGAAGTCTCAAAGAAGATAATATCTATAAAATATTTTGTAAATCTTTAGGTGCTACACGAATTGAACTATTGATTTATTATTATCCTAAGAAAAATATGTTATACTCAAGAGAGACACAAGAGCAAAGGTTTTAATACCAGCACTAGAACGACAATAGGAATGATGACCAGCTCTGCCCATCTGTCAGTAGAAAAAAGTTTGAAGTATTGTCAAAAGCATCTCAGGAGATGTGAAATACAATGCGGCAATGAGGGAGGGCACCAAGAGGGATTTGAGGCCAAAGGATGGGAAGAAGGGAAAAAGAGAAAACAAATCTGTAAACAGGACTAATTTTGAACTCTCTAGTACAAATCTTGGATTGAAAGACTTTCAAAATAGTCCACATTGTATCCAGAGGCAGAACTGCATCTTGGCGTGGGTTATTTCCCCATCCTGATGCCCCTCCTTCCTCCAGTATAGAGGAAATGGATGAGTAATCTGGTGAGACAAAGGTAACAGTCCCATAACCCAACATCTGGAATCTCAGATGTTCACCTATGGAGGCTGTGCCACCATCTTCAGGATAGACTGGCAGGCTGTAATTGGTAATGACTGCTCTAATGAATGTTTGACTTCCCTGTAAAATCTTGAGGCTACAACCCTTGCAAACCTCCCTCCCCCTCATACCATCTAGGTCAGTTGTATCCAACTCAAATAAAAAACAAAGCCCCTGGGGCAGCTAGGTGATGCAGTGAGTAGAGTCTTGGAGTCAGGAAGACCTGAGTTCAAATCCAGCCTCAGACACTTGACACACTTATTAGCTGTGTGACCTTGGGCAAGTCACTTAACCCCAATTGCCCTGCCTTCCCCCTCCAAAACAAAACAAAACAAAACAAAAAAGCCTCTAAACTATAAAAGGATTTCTGCGGGCCCCATATTAACTTAGAAAATGACAAATAAACATTACCTCTATTGTATTTTTATTTATTTTGTCAAATATTTTTCAATTACATTTTAATCTAGTTCGAGTGTTACAAGCCACAATGGGATGCTGTTTGATGCCTCTGATCTATGTTATCCTCCTTTCTTTGGGACCATAACTCAGCCAGCCCTATCAATGACAATACAGCCTAAATTTGATAAGAAGACATTTTTGGCACCCCCAAAGATATTAACCACCCTAATATTTAACAAGATGTTCAGAAGTTCTTCCCCTAAACCTCCTGCTATAATCCAATCATATAATCCAATATTTATTAACAACTATAAATGATATTAAGGAAAAGAAACAAGAATGAGACAATCTTTGCACTCAAGAAATTTACAAAGTCACTGGGGAGACAAAACTGGAATCCATCAAATACTTGATCAGCACGTACTATGTGCCAGGCACTGTTAGGTGCTAGCATATAAAGATGAAAACGAACACCATTTCTGTCCTCACAGCATATAGAGATTAATAGACTAAAGACAGACACCAAGAACAGGCCAACATACGAGCGTATTCTAGAGTGTGTCATATGGGATTCTAAAGAAGGGACAAGCAACAAAGATAAGTAGGAGAAAATAACCAATTTGACTCTAGAAAGCTGATAAGGAAGCAAGCTTCCAGCCTCTTGGAGAAGGGTGATAGACCAGTTGTGAGGAATGAGCCATGCATTTTCAGATATGACCAATGTGTGGATTTGTTTTGTTTGTTTGTACTTATTTGTTATGAAGGAAGTTTCTTATTGGGTATTATTAGGGAACAAGGAGATATAATACTGATGCAAAAAGAAGAAAGAAAAGAACCTTAACAAAAAATAAATACAGAAAAGAAAGCATAAAGACTTTCAGAAGGGAATCTAGACAAGCAGGTCAGGGAATTAAATTTAATATATGCCTTAAGAATGCAAATATACATTATAGTGATTAATGGGTTCCTATATGATTTTCTTTTTATGCTCTTTTTTTTGTATGTGGAAATGTTCTTGTTTGTTATATTTGTCGAATTCACAATAAAAGCAAAGAAAAAATTTAAAAGGATTGGTACCATTTAGGATCACAGATTTAGAAGTAGAAAAAATCTCAAAGATTCATTTAGTCACCCTACTGCCTATTTTAGAGGTGAGGAACCTGAGACCCCCAAAATGTATAGGATTTGCCAAAGGTCCCACACAGTAAATTGCAAAGTCTTTGAGTCTTTGACTCCAAAAACAGCACTCTTTCCAATGCAATCAAGGGAGAAGAGAAGAAATCAAACACTCCAAATAAGGAAAGAAGAAGCAGGAACCACAGGAGAATGAATTTCTGGAGATAAGACAAGGAGAGCTGAAACTCGTCTACTTGAAACAGTTTATATTGTTGTTGCTGAGTCCTTTTTTCAGTCGTCTCTTACTCTTCATGACCCCATTTGGAGTTTTCTTGGCGAAGATACTAGAGTGGTTGGCCATTTCTTTCTCCGTGCCATTTCTAGTAAAATAGAAAATAGACAAATAACAGATAAGTGAATAAATAAATAAATGAAAAAGGCAATTATAAACTAACATTTGTATAGCACTTTAAGGTTTCCCAAGTGTATAGACATGAGCTCATTTGCCCGACACAGCAACCACTGTAAGTAGGCTATTGAGCCCATTTTATAGATGAAGAAACTGAAAACTTGAGAATTTAAATGAATTGTCCACAGTTATACAGCTAGGAAATTTCAGAGGTGGAAATTAAACCCAGGGTCTTCCTGACTCCATCCTTATACTCTGGCCGCTACACCATTCATTCCTAGATAATGTTTTGGTTACCTTTTATATTATCTGCTTCTGAAATTCCTCCATTTCTTACTAGGAATTTGCAAAGGAGAAATGCTTCCCTGAAACCTATGTGTTTTCCTTCTCCCATCTTTTTTAAGGAAGGGGTCTTCCAGTAAGGAGGAAGGTTTCCATTGAGGTAGCCAGAGAATTACAAACACATGAGTTTCATTTGACCTTCTTTCCCGGGCTTTGGGGGCCTTTTCCTTTACTGAGAGTGGTTATCACTCAACATAGAGATTCATTCTATAAGCCTGAAATTAGCAGGGTGAGGAGGAGGGTGAGAGCCAAGCCCCAGAGCAGCAGGGGGTAGAACCAGGATCTCCTTCACTAGAGTCTCTCCCAAGCCTTGAACTCCCTGTTGGCAACTGCAGGATTTCTGTTGGGGGAGGGTTGGTGGATTTTTTTTTCTTTAAGTGAGCTAACAGAGCAGACAGATTTTTCCCAAGGCTGCCCTACTCTATTCAGAATAAAGAGGTGGGCAGGAGGCCATGCTTGGATGCCTCCGACCATCTGCCAACAAAAACAGAAAAAAATTAATTATGAATGGTGTCTTCCCATGCTAATCATTTATTGTAAAGGATTTTTCCAGCTTGTTTATAATAGCTGTTGCCTAAGGGTGCATGCTGTATAAATTGTCTGATTACAGGATACAGAATACTTCTTAATAGGCCTCAGCTGATTAGGAGAGGGGAAAAGAAATTAAGGAGGCCATTTCCCCTTTAGGTATGCAAATGCCTTGCAGAACAAAAGACAAAGATATGATAGACCATGATGAAACACACCCTCTTTTCTTTTACCTTAAATTATGTACCAGGCAAGGAGCAAGCTTCATTGCATGTGTCAGCTGAGATGTGAATGGTTTCATAATTGAAACAATACCAATGCCAGAGAATGCATGTTAGATTCTGAGATAAACTTGCCCTTTTTTGTAGCCCTGCAGTGATTTGGGGTTTGCTGTCTGAATCTGGGTTGGGAAAGGGGTTCCTTTTGACCCCAAACTAATCTAGCTCTGCCCAGTTGAGCTAAATGTGCTTGTATCGCAGTGGACTTTTCATCTCTGAAACCAGAGTTGACATGTCAGCATCTGCTGGGAAGGGACCCTTTCAAGGCCAATAATGGACCAGCAGATTTGATGTTTAAAAAAACAAAAACAATAACTGATAAGCATAAAAGGGAGATCTTCTATACTCTAATGCTACACCCAGACACACACAGCTGTCTCTCTGAATTCAAAGGTTGTATTTCCTCAAAACTTTTCTTTTAATTTTATTTCCATCATTATCTCTGCCTGGTAGATTTGAAGGTTGCAAGGAGTGGATGCTGAATGGGAGTGGGACAAGAATTTACATTTGCTGGCATGGGACAACATGAGAGGCAAGAAGACATGGGTTCAGATCCTACCTTAACCATCAATTAGTTGTGTGACCCTGGGTAAGTCATTCAACTTCTCTGCTTCCATTTTCTCATGTATTAAAGGAAGAGATTAGATGAGGACCTCTGATGTCACTTCTAGCTCTCATCCATTATTCTTTGACCCTTACTTCCAGCTAAGTATGAGGAATGGGACTTGAACATTAGAAAGGGCTCACTGAATTTGATAACAAGTGCATTTTCTTGGTACTTTGTAAGTTAAAAAAAATGGCCCCCAAATTTCAGTCACTCATTACAGCTTACAGGTTTTTGCACCACCAGTTCCAAACAGTGGTGGGATTCAAATGAATTAACAACTGAATCAGAGCTGAGGCTCAGGCCCCGCCCCTGCTAACCGCCTATTTGATGAACCCTACTTAAAATTAGGTACCGGTTCTGGCCGACTCCCACCACTGGGGATTCTCCCCTTTATGCACCCAAGAAGGAATGTTTCCACTTCTAAGTTGCATCCAATATGGATCATCCCCTCTCCTCTCCCCTCCCCCACATACACATCCCTTGAGCTTTCATTACTTTAGACTTTGAAAGTCAATGTACATTAAGGCAGATGAACTGACTGGCTAGTTTTCTGAAATGTATTTCTGAGAAGTCTACAAAGCAGCTGTCTTTAAAGGATGGGAGACCATAGTTGTGCCTAAACATTGAGGATACCTGCTGGTGGGGCTTACTCAGATCAGCTCTCCACTCTGTTAAAATGGAAATCACTCTCGTTAAAGCCTCAACCTCAAACTCAACCCAAACAACCCAGGCAGCATGGTCTGTCAGAACAGAGGTCCAGCAAACCTGACTTGCTTGGCAAACTTGACCATCACTTCCCCATCTTAACTTAGTTTTCTGATAGGTAAAGTCAGCCAGGAATATTCCAATGTGACATTGTAGAAAGATCATTGGTTTAGGAGCCAGAATCATCCCCTAAATGAGACTTAACAAGATGGCCTTTAATGTCTCTCCCAGCCCTAGTTCTATGTTCCTACAATACTGTCTATGTCAGCTGCATGCTGGAAGAAAAAGGGAAAAGCCTGCACAATCCTTAGTTATGACAAAGTCTTTTTCTAGGTACAATGATTTTTTTCCCCTAATATCTCGAGCTTCCTGGGTTGAAATGTTTCCCTTTGGGTCAAATTAAATCTATTGCTTTTGAAACCCTCCAGGAGTCTACATGGAAATGATCTTTTCGTTCATCCTAAGATCCATGCTAACCAAATTTGGTCTTTTTAGTCAGGTGTTCCCAGGACAGAAGAAGCGTCTGTCACATACCCAGGCAAGCTATATGGCACCTGTGTTCGTTTTCTTTATTGTTTGCCATTCCTAATGGTGGTTAGATTACGGTTCTAGGCATTCCCAAGGAAACTAAAAGTGGAAGAGAAGTTCTATTAGGACATGCAGAATATTCAGCTTATCAGAAAGATTCATACATTCACAGAGTAACTATAGAAAGAACATGGAAGGGATGGGAAAAGAAGGGAATAAGCATTTATTAAGCACCTACTATGCACCAAGCATTGTGCTACACTTTACAAATCTTATCTCACTTAATCAGCACAGCAACCCAAAAAAGTGGGTGTTGGGTGTTATTAACATCTCTATTTTACAGTAGAGGAAACTGAGGCACACAGGGTTGAGTGACTTGCCCAAGGTCACAGTTTGTAAGTGTCTGAAGCTGAATTTCAACTTGGGTTCATTTCTTTAGGACTTTAGAACAGGATTAAGCACAGGAAAATAACCAAAAAAATGACTTCTACACAGATTCGATTAATTTCTGGTCAAATAATTCCCATCATATTCCGTCGCATAGTACTGTACCATACCTCTTTCATTCCATTGAAAGCCTATGGAAGGACCACCAGTACCGCCCTCATACCAACCCTCAATCTTCTACAGACAGACCACAGGACACAACCCTATGGAGTGGAAATTACACTGGACTGGGAATAGGGAGACCATTGTCCTGGTTCTGGACATTTACGAGTTTGATGAATTCAAACAAGTCCCTTTCCCCTTCCCATTCTGTGCCTGTTTCTTATACTGTATGATGGGACATTGGACTAGACAATCTTTAAGGTCCCTTTCAGCTCTCACATTTTTTGTTCTAAGATTTGATCTTTGGGACAGCTAGGAGGCACAATAGATAGAGCACCGGAGCTGAAGACAAAAGATTTGAGTTCAATTTCAGTCTACGACATTTACTGGTTGTGTGACCCTAGGCAAGACATTTAACCTCTGTTTACCTCAGTTTCCTCATCTATAAAATGGGGATAATAATACTCACTTATCTCCCAAGGGTGTTGTGAGGATCAAATGAGGTAATAATTACAAAGCATTTAGCACAGTGCCAGGCACATAGTAAACATTATATAAAGGTTAACTATTATTATTAATTATCCTAAGACGGCTACTTGCTATGGGCCAACAATAAAATGGACCCATTTGTAAATAGGCCAACCTACTTGTACAGAGGCAAAGACAGAGAAACCAACATAAAAACAAAGTAAAATTGATTTGAAAAATTATGGCTCGAAAACAGTTTAGAAGCCCTACCTTAATTGAGTTCAAAGTAAATTAAAAAGAGAGCAAGATTAATAAAATGCTTTGCATTATAAACATTGAGATTTTTTATTAATATTTCCTTTTTAGTCAATGAAATTGTCTTTCTCTTTAGTTACTGCCCTTTTTAAAACCCCCAAATTAAACTTTTGTCTTCTTAAATAAATCCCACTAGTCAATTTGTAGATGAGCTGATGTTTGTTTATAAATTTTAATATGCATATGTACAGTTTATGCTTTTTTTAGCCAGCACCAACTAGTCCTTAGGCTAGTTCTTTTGCCTGTTTTCTTCTGAACACATTTTACAGCCAAGGAAGACTTAGCACGGACCAACAGAAGAAGAAGCCCAGCCTTATGTCAGAAAGACCACCAAATGTGGAGGTAAAGATCTGGGTTCAAATTCTGATTCTGCTATTTACTATCAAGAAAAGTCATTCCCTCCCTCAAACCTCACTTACCTCCTTAGTAAAATGGGAGTAGATTGGACTAAATGATGTCTAAGATCAGGGGCAGTTGAGGGGCACAGTGGATAGAGCGTGGGTCTGGAGTCAAGCAAGCCCGAGTTCAAATATGGTCTCAGAAATTAACTAGCTGACTGATCCTGGACAAATTACTTAACCTCTGCCTCATTTTCCTTAACTGCAAAGTGGAGATAATAATAGTAACACCTATCTCTCAGAGTTATTGTGAGGATCAAATAAGATAATATTTGTAAAGCACCCAGCATAGTGCTTTGCTCATAGTAGGAACTTAACAAATCTTTGTTTCCTTCCTTTCTAAAATTCCTCCTAGCTCTAAGGCCTGTAATCTAATGGTGCTCTCTTTCTTGCAAGATTTCACTTCTATCCACTTCTGAGATCCTAGGAGGTGTTTGGTGGAAGAGTTTAAAAAAAAATCCAAACAAGGGACCTTGGTGTACCACAGGAAGACCACTAAAAGGGGATGTCCCAAGATTCACAGTGAACATTTCAAGGATCTTAGTATAAAGTGGGGCTCTTTTCCAAGTATTTTCTTTGGGGACATAATTAAAAATCAAAAGCCTAAACGCCTTTCCTCTATCCATTTGTGGGGCATACGTGTGTTGGAAGAGGGCAGTTGGAGAATGACATTTTGACTGAGAGAATCACAAACTCCTATTGGAAAAGATACCTTGAGTGGATGGGCAGGCACATCTTGTCCTTTAGAGTCCACTTGAGTTTTTTCCAACCAAATGCCAACGAATCTGCTGCGGAAGCAAAAAATGCAACTTCCTGTTTCTAAGAAAATGTGCCTTTAAAAAGAAAAAAGAGAGGGACAGGGCACTGGATAGAACAAGGAAAAAAGTTCAGAAGTCTTCTTGGAAAGCAAACAGCTCTTGCAAAGCAACATTTTGATGAGTTAAGTGCAAATGAATCAGAAATAATCAGAAACATATGGACTAAATTTTCCTTAAAATATACGAGTTTAAAAATTAAGAGGAAAAAGCGCTTGGGGAAAATGTGTTTTAGGTTTTAGCCAAACTGAAAACATTTGCAAAATAGATCAAGATATTTGTTGAGCCCACAAAATGACTAGGTTGGTCCATCGAAGGCAGATAGAGAGATAAAGAGACAGATAAACACTGGAGGGAGACATTCTCAGCCTGTATTGGGACCCAGCTTTACGACAGAACTGCTCCAGCTCCCTTCCCAGAGAGCTGTAAATTGGGGATTTAGACTGATATTGCTTTTCTTTCCTTTATTTCACAAAGTAACAAGGAGAACGGCACTTTGAATGTGATACTAATGAATAAATAATATAGTCGTTTGAAAAGCTGTTTGTTGAGAATGAGAAATATATTCTGGATTTTTTTAATGGCCCTTGAATGCTGTGCTAACATGAGAGCGTGTAGGAAAGCGTGTAGAGGGCAGAGGCAAGAGATGTGCATGTGACTGAGGCACTTGAACGTTGCTCAGCAGTGGTGAGATAAATATGTCATAGACGTTACATGTCTCACCAGAGACAGATCACATGGAGTTCAAACCTACTCTCTCCAGCAGTTGACATCTCTGCCCAGAATCCTACCTTAAAAGCAGAAAAGGATCTTCTATAAGGACCTGGATCCAAGAAGATGAATCCCGTCTCAGTTTGTGGAGTTCCCTGGATGCTCATCCTCCAACATACACCCAATATTTACAATGGTCCCTCCAGAAATGGTTGTTGGAGGGTTTAATTCAATTTTCACTCAAAGTCATGTTTAGATGAAAGGAAAAAAATTCCATCCTCCCCCCCCCAACTTGAAGTTTTTCCTTAATTAATTTATTAAAAAGAAAGAGCACAATGATAGACCAAGTTACCTCAACAGCTTGCAGCCTTCTAAAGAGTTTTAGAAAACCATGAATTACAGCAGGGTAGCACAAGGCCTGTGTAGGCAATTAGAGAAGCCATTAGGCTCCCAAAATAGCAATCATACTCAGACTTGAAAACTATCCTTGTTCTTATGAGCAATTAAGTTTGGCTGGGTGACCCCAAAAGGGGAGGGGAATCACAGGTTCCTACTCCCATCTGGACCCCCCTCTCAGATTGGACTGGAGAGATTAGATTGGGTTATTCTTCGCCCATTGGTAAAACAGACTCTTATCATGCAAAATGCCAACTAGAAGTTGGGCTGCTGGGATGAGAATTGCAGCAAGGTCTTGGAGGAAGATGCAGAATACTAGGTTTTACAATATACAGCCAGGCCAGACCTCAGCTTGGGTACACACAATAAGGGAAGAGTTCCTTAAAGGGGAAGTTCAGAACAATCCAAAAAGGGGATCAAAAAGAAAATCTCTTTGTTGTATTAATTTTTACATTTCCCAAGCCAGGCAAATAAGTTCTGTGTGTTGATCTAAGGATTTAGAAGGACAAGTTCCTTTAAGATATTGTGAATCACATACATATCAAGCACACCTACTTCTGTTCACCACTGGAAAGATTTAAAAAAAAAGAAAAGAAAAAGAAGAGGTCTGCCTGTAACTAAAATAAATCCAGAGAAAAGGAATGGCTTTGCCCCACTGGTCACATATCTTTGGTGTCCATGGTCACTGGGTCATCTGGATTCAAACTCTTTAGGATGTGAAGAAGTCTCTGTGTGTGTGTGTGTGTGTGTGTGTGTGTGTGTGTGTGTGTGTGTGTGTGTGTACATGTAGGGGTGGAGAGGAAGAAGGTGGAAGAGGAAGAAAAACAAAGACTAGAAGAATAACCTTATATTCCATCTTTTGGGGAGTAGAAGAACTCCTAAGAACAATTTTTTTGGTTCATATACTTAAGAAAAGGAAGCTTTAATATGCCACAGGGGGTTTATTTACTCTCATCTTCCAATATGTCTCCATCTCCATCTGTTCAGCGCTCAACGTGCAAAGGGAGAAGAGCCTGCATCCATTTCAAGCCCCAGAATTGCAGTGTGAGTACACACTGTCCACATCTGCAGTTTCGTGTGTGAGGGGGTGGGGGGAAGGGGCAACATTTCTGAAGCTCTTTGATTGACAGGCTCTACTATTAAAAAAAAGTCTAGTAAAATGAAACTTCTCTTGTTTAAGGAACACAGAGAACCCAGGTCTAGCTCCAATGGATAGGGTCTTCCCATTGAAACATGGAAGGGAATTGGTTTTTCCAGAAGTTTAAAAATTTTGGAAAAAAAATCCAACTATTCTGCAGGCAAGTAGAGAGAATAGCTCATCGCTATTTCTTTTGTCATTGCAGCTGGAACATCTGAGCTAACCATGAGGGAAATGGGTACCTTCCCTAGTTGCCTTACTTGCATGGGTAAAGGGTTAGAGATGCTAGAGGCCAAAATTCTAGATGATTATTAATAATAAGAAGAAGAATATTTGTCTTAGGAAATTTCTGTCAAAACTCAAAAATATGAGACTGAGATTAATATTTAAAATACTTTTATTCAGCTACAATAGCAATTATTGTATCTACCTGTATAACAATCCATAATACATTAAATCTAAAAAGATATCAGCAAGGTACTAACCTGTCCCTGGACCACTTCTCTTTGAACCCCATAACAAAGTTAGAACAAGGATGATGATGATGACGGTGCTGATGATGATGGTGGTGGTAGTCGTGGTGGTGGTGGTGGTGGTGGTGGTGATGACAATGATAGGATATGATAATGGGCAAGATGGCATGGTGGTTAAAGGGCTGACGTCATAGCCAGGATGACCTGGATTCAAATCTAGTTTCCAACACATACTGACTGTATGGCACTTGGAAAGTCATTTACCCCCAAGTGACTCTCTAAAACCACAAACTGAAAACAGTTGTGAATCAGCATTGGGAGAAAGAGTTTTCTCAACTCGAGATTACTACCATAATAAAATTTCAGGTTAGTATAAACAACAAGGACATTAATGACAATAATTATATTTGGAGTCACGAGATCTGGATCTGAATTCTGGATTTGCTACCTATGTGACCTTGGACAAGTCATTCCCCTCCTCTGGGCCTCAATTTCCTCATCTGTAAACTCAGAGGGTTGTGCTAAACTAACTCAAAAGTCCCTAAATTTATAATTCTAATTTGCTAACAAATTGATGTTTAGATAGTATTTTAAGGTCTGCAAAGTACTTTACATATAACGATCTCCTCTGAGACTCACAACCCTTAAAACCAAGTGAAATAAGTGTTTTTAGTCTGTTAAAGGTCTCAATCTGTGAATTAATTTCCTCTACCAACTTAGATCTATAGCTATACTTCAGCTTGTCCACTGTCACATAGCCAGTGTGTGTCAAAGGCCAGACCTGCATCTAGGACTTCTTGATCCAGGATCCATTCGTCTACTACCACATTGCCTCCAGGTACTATGGGTATCATAATCACCTTTTCACCAATGAGAAAACTGAAACCCAGAAAATTTAAATGATTTGTCCATGTTCACCCAGAAAACAAGAATCAGAGGCAGAATTTGGACCCAGGACTTTCTGAAATGACAAGTTCAACAGATGAAGAGATAAATTTTTCACCCACAATTCCTCCAGTTTGTTTGGCCCATGCAATGCAATTGCTTATCTTTTCCCCTGCTCATGAAATTCACAGAACAGGCAAGTCTCTATCCCTCAAAAATGTTTCACAAGTAAATCGGCTTTATTTCCACATGAAGAGGATGCTTCAGTCCTTGAATAGATCTCTCATCTCAGTTCAGGTACTTCCCCAAGGACAGTCACACTAAGTTCATCTTTCTCCTCTTCACGGGTCCCTAGCTATTGACATATCACATAAGAGTACATAGCATCATTCTAAAGATACAAGGAATCTTAGAGGTTTCTAATCCAAAACCCTGGCCCCCTTCTTTTAGAGGTCAGCAAGATGAGTCCCCGAAAGGTGATGTGAATTGTCCAATGCCACATAAATAATTCAGGCAGAGACAGGATTCAAACCCAAGTTCTTTGACTACAAATTTAGCACCTTGGTCTCTGCACTGCCTCTCTGAAGAAAAGCTACTAACTAGCAGGTCCTTCAAAGGGGATTTTGGAATCTGAGGTATAAAGAGGCAGGTTTTTTTTAATTTCTGCTACCCAGTCTCAAATAGGAGCAATTATTTACTTTTCTCCATAACCCATTAGTTCTATATATAGGTCACTCAAATGAAAAAGAAAGCCAGGTTGGGGATGGGGTGGGAGGGACTCACACAATATAGCACAGGACTATAGATTACTGATGGCTAAGCTGGCATCATTTTAGTGAGTTCTCTTCTATAGGGTGTTACCATTCTTATATTTGACTTTAGAAAGAAGGTAAAATGAGTGAGTTAATTTATCTTGGACCAAGCTGGATATAGACATATTAGAGATCTGGTATCATCATCATCACTAGAGGTAGTAAAATTCGGACATGCCAAGTTTCATGTATGCCTGCAAGCAGTTTTAAAAGGTTTTGGTTAGCTGCAATTTTATTAGAATGAAAGGCTTTCACAAGTAAGAGGTTTTATGAGAGTTATTTTTAAAGTAATGTGTTTTTATTGGTTTCTGGTAAGATCAGTGAAATCACATGGCATTTTTAAGAATTTTAAACCAAAAAAAGATGTTCAAATAACTTGACTGAACCCACAAAAGCCAGGAAATTCAGAATAAGATATTAGAACACAAGAAAAAAAAAACAAGACAAAAACACTTCTATGAAAGTGTAAAGGGAAGAAAAAGACTAGTAAGAGAACACAGACAGTTCAGCTTCCAACTGGGGTGGATTCTAGTCCTGGCCCTGCCGCTTACTATACATGGCCTAGGGCAAGTCATTTAATTTCTCTGGCCTCAAGTTTCTCTATCTATAAAATGGGAACATTATCACTTGCCTTACTTTTCTTCCTAAGTTATTCTAGAAAAAGCAAGATGATAAACATAAAAGTGCTTGGGGAGAAAATCAAGTTTAAAGTGTTCTAAAAATGACAGATTGAACAAACATTTGTTAAGCACCTACTATTTGCCAGTCACAGTGCTAGAAGCAAGGGACACAAACACAAACAATGACACAATCGCTGTCCTCAAGGAGAATTGGAGGAGACAACAAGTACACATAGGTACACTTTTGGTGCAAGTAATTAGCATAAGGAAGAATGTGATATCTGTGCATGAAGGTATAAATAGAAATATTAGGGATGGCCAGGTGGCACAGTGATAGAGCACCAGCCCTGGAGTCAGGAGGACTTAAGCCCAAATCTGTCCTCAGACACTTACTAGCTGTGTGACCCTCAAAATGGCACTTCACCCCAATCGCCTCCCAAAAAAATAGATAGATAGATAGATAGATAGATAGATAGATAGATAGATAGATAGATAGATAGATAGATAGATGGAAGGATGGATGGATATGATAGAAAGATAGATAGATAGATAGATAGATAGATAGATAGATAGATAGATAGATAGATAGATAGATAGATAGATAAGACTTTTAAGAAGTCTTAAGAAGGACTTTTAAAAAGTCCACCTGGTGAAATCTGAGAAGGATTCATAGAAGAGGTTGCATTTGAACAGGGCCTTAAAAAACCTGGGCCTAGGAAATGGACAAATGGAGTAGGGGCTGGGGAAGGGCATTCCAGGTGTTGGGAATGGTATTGTTACTGATATTACAATTAATAGTAACTTTTATCAAAGAGCTGTTGCAATGACATGTCACTGATAGAAACTGCTATCAAAGGTAGAAATGCCATAAGAGGCACAGAGATATGACCCTGGACCTAGATTCTTTTATATCTTTATTCTGTGGAAAACTTTAGGGGCAGGAATGGAGATTGGGTGGAACACAAACAAGAGAAAAATTCTCATCCTTTATTTTTAAAAATAAATACTTAAGTATATTTCCACTTCATATGCTTACAAAAGAAAGCATGAAATAAAATATAGAGCTTTGCATTTGGCCAACAGGAAGATCTGGGTTCAAATCCCATCTCTGGCCCTTGTCTGGAAAATCTGGTGATTGACTTAATCATTAGATGCCTCAAGCAACTAAGTTATTGATGAGTCATGATTGTAGGAGCTCCCTACAATGACAAAATCACAGACTATTCAAGTGTATTTTTGAAAAGGGAACCTAAAGATGCTGAAATGGAATATTTTCTTTTTCTGGATTACAGAATGTCTAGTGAAAACTGGACTATTTACTGTTCTCTAAATATACCCTATGATTTTTGATATCATTCCCCACAGCTAGAATTCCCTGCCCCATGCCCAGATCCATTTGTCCAATTTCTAGCATTCCTTTAAGATCCTATTCCAATGTTTCCTCTTCTAGGAAGCCTTGCCTGATTTACCCTTGCTCGAAGTAATCTCTCTCTCCTTAAAAGTGTCATATATCTGTTTGTTCCCCTCGTGTGCACATCCTGACTCATGTTAGATTCTTTTGTCCCCTATTAAATGTCAAGTTTCTGGAGAGCCAGGACAGCCTTTTATTCACCTTGGTTACTCTCCCCAAGCACCTAGGACAACACCCTCATTATGTAAAGGGTTTTCAGGATATGTTTGCTGAATGAATATCACTATTGTTAATAAACACAATACTATCTGTACTAAACTTATAGTATATTAAAGTTGATGTACTTTATATGCATTAACTTAAGCATTCATTTAATTCTCAAGACTAGAGAGGCCATTGTGGGGTTGAGTATATTGTTGCCTCCAGAGAATCTCCCTAGGAAAAAGAATTTTGGACCCCCTGCTTATTAGTATTTGAGAACAGTTAAAGAGATAGAAGACAAAGTAGACTTTAATATACACTCCAGACAATCTATTGGTCATTCAATTACATGGACTTCCCTTTCTCTAAGGCATCTAATCTGGGGTTTGGATTCAGTCCCTGATACCTCCCAGCTGTGTGACCATGGCCAAACCATCTCTAAAATGCAGGTCATACATCATACCTTTATGCCCTACTTCATTGGCTTTTTGGGAGAAAAATACTTTGTAAACTTTTTAAAGAGCTGTGTAAATGATAAAAGTTCTACAGAAATGTTATTGCCCTCAGTAGAATATAAGCTCCTTGAGGTCCCAGACACACCATTGTTGTTTTATATCACCAGCATATGGCAAGGTGCCTGGCACATAAGAGATGCTTCATAAATACTTGATAAGCTCAATAGAATCATTATGAAATTGTTAAGCCTCATAACTAATGAGGAGCATGCTAATTCAAAAGCTTCAATCATGATGAGATCAGAGGTTCAAAACTTTAGAGGCAGAAGTCATCTAAGGGTCATCTAGTCTTACCCTATCCCTTTATAGATGAAGAAACTGAAGCCTAGAAGCAGAGCCTTGCTTTCTCTCTCCTGGAAGTAATCAAATGTCCCCAAGGAACCAGTGAGCAAGACAGTCTGATAGCACCTGGTATAATTCCACTGATAAAGCTCTCATTATGGTCAACTCACTGTCCCCACCAGCCCATTTGACCCTTGCTCATTTAGTAGCATCTCAAGGAATGTTTTAACCACAGGTGACCCTCTGGCCATGTCTCCATCCTATACATATTTGATTTATTGGACTATTCTTGGCAGCGCTAATAGCAATCCAGGCTATTCAAGTACCTCAGTCATTTGGTCAAAAGGCCTTCAACTTTCTACTATGTGACAAGCAATGTACTGAGAGTCTGGAGAATTGGGCAGGTTCTCATTTCAGCTCTACCACTAACCTCATGATTTGAGACAAATGAACATAGATTTGGAGCTAGCAGGGGGTCTTAGAATTCATCAACTCCAAACCCCTCATTTTACAGATTAGGAAACCAAGTCCAAGAGAGATTAAATGCTTTGCCTCAGTCACACAGGTAGGAAGGATGGGAGACCAGTCTAAACCAAGGTCTTTGTGTCCAAGTCCAGCACCCTACCTGCTACACCAAGCTGCAAGTCACCTTAGCACCAGAGGCTTCAGTTTATCTTCTGTAAAATTAAGAAGATTGAACCATATGATTTCAGATTTTCCTTCTTGGCCTGATAGTCAACAATTCAGTACATCCAACTTTCAAGCTGTACCTTCCCACCCGAGAAGGCTCAGAACTTACACACACACACACACACACACACACACACACACACACACACACACACACACACTTTAAGAGAAGACCAGATGCTAAAAAAAACTCTCTAAACCAGTACTTCTTAACCTGGATTCAGTAAATGTGGTTTTGTTGTTATATATTGAATATAATTTGTTTCTTTAGTAATTCCATTTTATCTTATGCATTTAAAACATTCTGAGAAAGGATTCATTGACCTCACCATACTACCAAAGGGGTCCAGGACACACAAAAATGTTAAGATTAGAAGCAAAGACTTAGATGGAAAAGGAGAATGGCAGCAGAGATTTCCAGACTCCAACCTCTCTAGATACAAGACCATTTGGTTCTAATTTTGCTCTCTATTCCTAACATTGCTTTCAAAGATCTCCCCTGTAGTCTATGGCAATGTAAGGGGGATGCAGAGTCTGCCTCAGGTTCATGTGGACATTGGCTTCTGATCCCAGCTTAATGAAAATCTATCGGGGTCTCTACTATTTGGGAAAAATTCTCTAAGACAAAATTAATTTCAGTCTCATATATATGCCTTTGTATATAGAAAAATAGACATGTATATATATATACATACATACATACATTCATACACAGGTACGTTTAAATGTCAGCAAGTCTTTTTGGAGGGTGCGGGTCAGGGAGGGAGTTTGAGAACGAACAAAGAAACTACTTTTGAATGGGACTACACAATTTTCAAAACACATTTGCATATATTCATCAATTTTATGCAAGATTCACCAAGTTAAATGGGCAGGTATTAGCTGCATGATTTGGGGCAAGATAGTTCCTCTCAGTCTCTTCCTTTGTAAAATGAGGGGCCAGGTAAAGTCAGGTCTAGATGCTCTAAAATTCTCTGATTCAGTGAGAAAAATTAATCACCAAGAAATGAATTGCCCATGGAAACACAGCTGACTGATAAGGCTAGACTTGGAGATTAGAACTCTGGTCTGGCCCAAAGTTCTTTACTTTGCAAAGAAGAAAAGGTAGGTCAAGGAGAAATAGCACCATGAAATCAAAACATTAGTAGTGCATCAGCTCCAAAAATAGGACTGGATAGCTGTACCCTACACATTAAGCAATGGATATTAACAGAAGGCGGAAATTACCAAGATTTCCCTCTTTTAAAATATTGATATAAAGGAGAAGTCTCCAAATATCCCCGACCAAAGGTGTCAAATTCAAAACATAAGGATCCCTGTGAGCCACACATGACTTAGAAAACCACATTTTAACATTAACTATGTTCTACTGTATTTTATTTATTTTGTTGAATATTTCCCAGTTACATTTTAAGGTGGTTCAGGTTACTCCAGAACATTACAGGCCCCTTTGCCAGCCAGGGGCCAGCGTTCGAGAACTTTGTTACAGGCCACATTACAAACTTTGAAGGGATTATTACGATAATAAGGATAAGAGACCACAGCGTTTAGAACTAGAAGGGGCTTTAGAGATCATTTATGACAATACTTTCATTTTAAACACAGGGAAACTGAGGTCCACATAGATTAAATGTTTTGTCCAAGGAAATACAGGTCAGGCTACAAATTGAACCCAGGAACTCAGACTTATCATAGTATCATATGTCTACAAATGGAAGGAACCTCTGAGGTCATCTAGTCCAACTTTCTCCATTTTAGAGATGTGGAAGCTGAGGCCCCAGAGAGATTAAATGATTTATCCAAGGTCCCACAGGTAGTGGAAGCAACCAGGTAGCCTGGAGTTGGGAAGACCTGAGTTCAAATGCATCCTCAGATACTTACTAGCTATGTGACCATGACCAAGTCATTTAACCTCTGTTTGCCTTAATCCACAGAAGGAAATGGCAAGCCACTCCTATAGTTTTGCCCCAGAAACCCCATGGACAGACAATATTGTCATCCACAAGGTCACAAAGAGCCAGACATGACTGAAAGACTCAACAACAACAACCCACACATAGCAGCAGTGGCAGAAGAACAACAACCACCCTCAAATAGCACTGGCAGAGCCAGAATTTCCACTATAACCCACTACCTCCCTTCTTTCTACTATCCCACACCCCTTCCTCAGAAGTTCCATGAACTCTGATCAGAACAGAAATCTCTAGAGCATTCTCTGACAACATGACAGAGAGATCTCATGGGGACTGCATAAAGCCCTCAACTTTTTTTCATGATGCCGTGTTACCTTGGTGCTTCAGTCTTCAAACTTCAGGCTTTAACAACAGTAACTGCACAAGTCAGGGCACTCTAATCTGAGAGAGATTTTCAAAACTAACTAGCAAAGAGTCTCATAAAAGTGTTTGCAGCTCCCTGATACATCATGCCTGCTTTACTAGCAAAACAAGGTAAAGAAGATCCTCTATCCAGGCTTTCCGATGGCCTTTTAGGGGTTGACTCTCCTTGTAACTTGGACTATTTTCCTCCAATTGACTTTCTTCTCTTTTGACTGTGAAATTTTTGGTGTAGCCCTGGCCATAGACCAGGGACATTTTCCTGCTACACAAAGCCCACGTCCCTCTAGATGTGCCAAGGGTCGCTTGGACCACTTGGTAAAGACTATGGACCTCCCCTCTCTCCTACCCTCTACCGCCCCCAAGTTATGTGTTTAAATGCATAACATAAAATATATAGGATTTCTAAGGAAAACAATTATTGAAATACAGTCATCAAAATATTTTGAAAACAAGTCGACGGACCCCAGGTTAAGAACCCTACTCTAGAGGGAAGCATCCTTTCAACCTCTCCTTTGGCTATTCTCTTGTGCAAACACATCTCTGACCTGGTAGCTGGAGAGAAGAAACAAGTTGGCCATTCTGCTGAACTTATACAGTGGTGTTGCAGCCACCAAGTTAGGTTTTTCATTTTGTAGTTATCATATCAAATTCAAATGGGCTCTCCCCAATCTCATTTTTCAACTCAGCAAGCATTTATTAAGCTCCTACCATGTGTAAGCATTGTGGAATGTACTGAGGAGATGATGCTAAAAAATTATAAAGGCTTTGCACTCAAAGGGCTTATAATCTATAGCAATGCTAATTTTTTAAAAAAATGGATTTTAATGTAAGAAATAATTTGCCAAAATATGAAACAGGTAGGATCACAGGATCCTAAACATGGAGCTACAAGGGACCTCAGAAATCGCCTAGTCCAGTCCCCTCATTTTGCAGAGGAGGAAACTGAGACCCAAAGAGGTTGGGTGAGTTGTAAAAAGTAATATAGGAAATTAGTTGCAGAGGCAGAATTTGAACCTGGTCTCTTGTATCAAACCCAGTGTTCCATTGTCATTAGGATTAAGCTTAGTGCTGGATTACATTTCTTTTTTTAAAAAAAAAAAAAGTTTTATTGGTGCTTCTTGTTTTATATCACAGTTCTTTCTTAATATTCCTCGTTATTAAATAAAACCAGTCAACACAGCTACCACAACTTGCAACATATGGGACATCCCACATCTACAGTCCCCAGAACTGTCTACCAAGAGGAAAGAATGCTTTTTTGTCATCTGTTTTCTGGAACTAACATCAATCATTACAGTTCATGAGTATTCAACAAGAATTGGTTACATCTTTCATAATTACAGCACAATTATTTGTTTTAGTGTTCCAAAGATTTTTAAAATTAATTTTTAAATCTTCATAGCTATCTTTTCCTACCTAAAGACATATCTCTTGTAATAATGGAAAAGAGAGAAAGAGCAGGAGAGAGACAGAGAGAGAGAGAGAGAGAGAGAGAGAGAGAGAGAGAGAGAGAGAGAGAGAGAAGGAAGGAAGGAAGGAAGGAAGGAAGGAAGGAAGGAAGGAAGGAAGGAAGGAAGGAAGGAAGAAAGGAAGAAAGGAGGAAAGGAAGATTGATTCAGCAAAACCAACCAAATCATCAACTAAGCCTGATAATATATACAGTGCTGTATAGCCATAGCCTCCACCTCTGCAAAAAAGGAAAGTAGTTATGTTTCCTCACCTCTTCTTCAGGGCCAATCAGTAAACAAGTATTTATTAAGGACCTACTATGTGTCAGGCATTGGGAGTACAAGTATAAAAAAGAAACAATTCTTTCTGTCAAGGATCTCACATTCTAATGTGTGGGGAAGACACAACAAGTGTGTATAAGAATATATACAGCATAAATACAAATTAATAAATACAAACATATGAAAATGGTAATTTAGGAGAGAGAGCACTAGCAGTTGAGGGAACAGGAAAGGTTCCAGGCACAGGATGGTGCTTTAGCTACATTTAGGGACTCTGTGAGGCAGAGATAAAGAGGAAATACCTTCCAGGTACATGGGACAGAAAGAGCAAAACCATGGAGATAGGAAGGGAATCATACCCTGCACAGGAAATAGAGAAGGCCAGTTTGTCCAGATAGAAGAGCACATACAGGAAGGGTAGTAATGGCCAACAGCCTGAAAAGATAGGGTGGGTCAAGTTGTGGCAGACCCTAAAAGATAAAGAGAGGAGTTTCTATTTTATCTAAGAAGCAATAAGAAGCCACTGGAGCTGATTGAGTAGAGGAATCACATGGTCAGCTTTGGGAAAATTACGTGAGCAACAGTGTGTAGGATAGATTGGAGTATTGAGAGACTTGAGGCAGAGAGACTAATCAGGAGGCTATTGCAATAAGCCAAGCCAGAAGTGGTGATAGATTAAACAAAGTGGTAGCTATGTGATTAGTCAGAAAGGATTGGATGTAACAGATGTTATGGAAGTAAAAATGGCAAGATTGGCAACTAATCAGACGTGGGGCGAGGGCCAGTGAGCCACTGAGGATAATGCTGTGGTTGTAGACCTGAAAGACTAGAAGGATGGTGGTGCCTTAATGGAAACAGGACATAAATAAGTATAGAAGCAGGTAGAGTTCAGTGAGCTCAGTTTTAGACATGTTAACTTCAATATGTCTCTGGGACATCTAGTTTGAAATGGCCTAATAAAATTGGTGATATTACACTAAAGCTCAGGGAATAGAGTGAATAAATGGATAGATGGATAGATAGATAGATAGATAGATAGATAGATAGATAGATAGATAGATAGATGGATGGATGGACGGACGGACAGACAGACAGACAGACAGACAGACAGACAGACAGACAGACAGACAGACAGACAGACAGACAGACAGACAGACAGATAGATAGATAGATAGATAGATAGATAGATAGATAGATAGATGTGTGTATAGATGTATGTATGTAGGTAGGTATGTTACCGGCATATAGATGATAGTTAAACCCATGGGAGCTGATGAAAAACAGACATACAGACAGAGACAAGAGAAATTAGTGGGAGAAGTTTAATAATTATAATAATAAAATATTCAGTTTCTTTTTGTTGTTCTTTAAATAGACATATTGTGTCATCGTGTCTAATGTTTTCTTGATTCTGTTTGTCATTACATCACTTCATCTAAGTCTCCCCATGTATCTCTGAATTCTTCATATTCATTGTTTCTTAATTCAATAATATTACATTATATTCATGTACCACAATTTGTTCAGTGAGTTTCCATATAATGACCACTTGCTTCGTTTTCAGATGTTCGCTACCCAAAAAAGTTCTGTATTTTATTGTATATAGGACCTTCTTTAACCTTCTTGAGATAAATGCCCAGCAATGGTATTAGTGTTCAAAAGGTCTAGACATTTTAATTATTTATTTTAGCATACTTATAATTTTAGCATAATTTTATGAAAATTACAATATTTTCTGAACAGTTGGATTAACTCATAGCTCCAAGAACATATGCCCATCTTCCTACAGTCCCTCTAACATTACCTATTTCAATCTTTTGCTATCTTTGCCAGTTTGTTGGATAGGAAGCAAAACCTCAGAGTTTGCTTATTTTCTTTTTCAAAAATTTTCCCTTATTTTATTTTAAATTTGTCTATTTTCATTAATTTATTATGGGTGATGTGTAATAATTTTTGATATGGTTGCTAATAGCTTTCAGTTTGCCTTTGGGAACTGTTTATTCATTTATTCATTGACAACTTAGATATTGTAGAATGGCTCTCGATGATATATTTGTATTAGTTTCCTATGTCTTGAATATCGCATCCTTATTAACAATATTTGAAGAAAATGTTTATCCCAATTGACACCTTCCTTTCAGATCCTAATTGCATTGATTTTGTATATTCAAAAGCCTTTTTAAGGTCTTGTGATGAAAATTATTTTATTTTTTTGATCATTTCTATCCCTTGTTTTGTGTAATAATAATAGTAATAATGATAATAATTAAAAACCTCTTCCCCTAGCCAGCATTATGAAAAGTACCATGTCTCTTTCACCTCCAATTTTTTGTAATACAAGCTTGTCTTCTCAGGCTGTGTGTCCATTTCGAGATTATTGCCACATGTAGTACAAATTGTTGGTCTGAAAAGAATTCCTGCCAAACTTCATTGATTTATAGGCTGTCAGACAACCAAGTTCTGTTTAGTTTTGCTTAACTGTTTTTCTATGAACAAAAGGTTAAAGGAGATTGGCATATCAGAAAATGATTCATACAAAAATAAAGGGCATCAATGCAAGATTTAAAATTAAATTACTTTGTGCTGAAATGATTTATCTTAACCCAAGTCAAAGCATGAATACTTAAACTTATGTGATACTTATACTTGTATATAAGGAGGATTTTGTTATCCTTTTTAGAGTTCAGTTTCTCAGGATCCATGGCCATGGCAATATCTAGTTTCCAGGTGTTAACTCCCAAGATGGCCCCAAGGATCCTAGATAGTAATTCTCAGAATCATAGTGATAAACAGTCCTGTTGTGACTGTGCCATGAGATATAGAGGTGACATAATTGATATTTATTATACTTGCAAAGAATTTCATATTGCTAAAGTTAACCTGTGAGCTTAATGTTGGCAAGATGCCTTCTTTGTCTTTTGCCTTATAAAGCAAATGGGCACTGGTCGGTGAGTGGGGAAACCACAGGGAATCCATGGGGAAACCATGGGGAACCCATAAGGGAATCTGTGTGTGCCTTGACTGGCCCCCATCAAAGCTTGAGGGAATTTAGGGAAGTGCACAAACTGTGCCTGACTCGATTGACCCCATTGAGACACAGGGGTAGTTGCTCCCCTCTTCTTGCTGGCTCCTGTGAGAAGGGTGATTAGGGAATGCTGTAGGAGCTGGTTCTCCCATTATCAGCAGCCCCTTTGAGAAGACTAGACTAGAATGAGGTAAGATTATTAACCCCCCTCGAGGTGTCCACTTGTCTGACCAGATCAAGAATGAACCTCTTAGAGTCTAGAGTCCAAAAACTCCAGTGCCTTCTGTGCATTATCTGTGAAACACTTGTGTGATGTGAATTGATGGGCCCTAAAAAGGCCCTACTCATTCCCAGAACATCTTCTCCACTATCCTTTCATGGAGTCTGAAATTCTTAGCATCAGTTTTCCCTTTATGTTAAGCCATTGTCTCCCCATTGTTAAGATGTACACATCTACATGGGAAAGCCTCAGATAGTCATAGAATGTCAGGATTTTGTTAGGTTTCTATGGTACAGGGGAAATTCCAGGAGAAATAGAACCAGAAGACAGACGGAATCATAGTTTCAACACCTATCAGCTATGTAACCATGGGCAAATTCAGTGGCATTTCTAATCTCAGCTTCCTCAACTTTAAAAGGAGGATAGTAGCATTTATGCTACTTATCTCATAACATATAACATAGAAAGTGTTGTATAAACCGTAAAGCCCAGATGCAAATATGTTTTTTTGGAGGGGAGAAGGCAGGGCAATTGGGGCTAAGTGACTTGCCCAAAGTCACACAGCTAGTAAGTGTGTCAAGTGTCTGAGGCTGGATTTGAACTGAGGTCCTCCTGGCTCCAGTGCCAGTGCTCTACTCACTGTGCCACCAAGCTGCCCCCCCAGATGCAAATGTGAATTGTTATTAGTTCCTGTCTAAAAGCAGACATTAGAGACCAAGGGCAAGAAACCATAAGACAGATAAACTTTGATGGGACCCAAAAATAATCCTTGTCCTTGCACTTTATCAGGGTGGGCACTGGATGGTCAGGAAGTAATATGAGGTCTCAGATAATGGAGGTTCAGAGCAAGTTCAAGAAAAGCTTGTTTTATGAGGATTGACTTATGAAGAAGCCAGTAAACCACGGCATGCTGTACAGGGGTGGGGAATCTGCAGGTTCAAGGTTACATGTGGTCCTCTAGGTCCTCAACTGTGACCTTTTGGCTGAACCCAAACTTCACAGAACAAATCCCCTTGCCCTGTGAATTTTGGATTCAGTCAAAGAGCTGCACTTGAGAACCCAGAGGGCCCACAGATTCCCCCCCTACCAGTGTAGAAGAAAAAATGCTACATTTGGGTTACAGGTTCAAATTCTGATTCTGCTGCTTATTCCTTTTATAATCCTAAGCAAATGTCTTTCAGCCTCCTTTGGCTTCTGTGTAAAGTGAAGTTCTCAGGCTGCATTATGGCCCAAGATCATTTCTGACTCTAAATCAATAACATTATGATTCTATGAACCCTAGGGAGACATGCTCACGATTTTCAAATCTCTCATAGGCCAACATAATGCTAAGGCTGGCAGCTGCAAAACTGTCACGTGGCAGAAGGATTTAACAGCCTTTTTGTGGCTGCCCAAGACACAACTAGGACCAATTAGTGGAAGGATTAAGGGGAAGGAAGCACGTGCTCTTCCAATGAAGGAAGAGCTTTCTAACAACTACAACTATCCAAAAATTGAATTGAGAGAGTGAGTTTCTCATCATCGATACTATTCAAGTAGAGGGGGTGACTGCTTGTCATAGATGGTGTGGAAATGCTGAAGTGATATGAGGCAAAAGGATGATGTTTGACATTTTTTTAAATGAACAAATTTATTGTGGATATCAGAAGAGATGGGTAATTATAAGAATGAGCATTGATGGGACTGAAGTAAAAATGTGGTGATCCAAATTAAAGATCACCTAACTCCCTCATCATCTTCTTCCTTCTGAACCTCACCCTCCTTCACAAAGGACTCCAAAGTTGCTTTGGCACCTGAATTCTTCAGTCTCATGATGCTTGTCTTCTAGAGCTCAGAATGTTTCTGGCAGAGGCTAGAGTGCTAGCTTCCAAAGGCATGAAGTCAGAGTTCCCATCTTCTGTCTTCCCTTCCTGGCACTTCACCAGTGCCAACCAACCACTTATCCAATGTAGGCCACATGAGGACAGGAAATTCCTTAAAGCTCAAACAGAGTGAGGTAAGAATCCTTCTGCTCCGGGGCAAGTCTCTCATTCTGAGTAAATTTCTTCCAGGGCACTTGGGTGGATCACTCTTAAATTTCACTCTAGAGGGAAGCAAAAGTTGGAATGGTGGCCTAGCCTCATGACCAGACTCTTAAAACTGTGAGAAATTTACACATGGATTCTCCAACTTGGGCGTCTACACTTTTCCAAGATGGGATAAACAGTTCTTCTGATTGCTGTTAGTCTGGCCTTTCTAATTTTCCCTGGTATTGACTATGCACTTAAAGCAGACAGAGTCTCTTTACAGGGAAATGAAAGCCTGCCTCTTCCAGGAAGCCTTCTTGAGCTAGCCTTGGATCAGCAACTCAAAGTCATCTTTGATTCTTCCATTTTCCTGGTCACCAAGTTCCAATCAGATGCCATCACTTTCAAGTTACAATGGAGCCCTTATCATCTCACACCTGCACTACTGTGAAAGCCTCCTAACTGGCCTCCCTGCCTTCATTCTCTCCCCTCTCCAGTCCATCCTTCCCCTGGCTGCCAAAATATTATGCCTAATGGAGAGGTCTGAGTATGTCCAATATGCTACTTGGAACTGAAACCTCTAGTAGCTTCCTATTACCTATTGGATAAAATGCAAATTCCATAGTTTGACCCTAACTAATCTGCTTTTCTTATCTCACTGAAGATTACTCCCCTTTCCACAGTCTATGTTGTGCTCACATAGGCTACCAGGTGTTCCTCAAATTTAACATGTTTTCTTGTACCTCCACCGATTCGCACAGGCCTTTTACTCCCCTGTGCCAGGAATACACTCCCTCTTCATCTCAGCTTTTCAAAATCATTCTCCTCCTGCAAGTCTCAACTCAGGTAACACCTTCTCCATAAGCCTTCCCAGATTCCTCCAGCAGAATGTATTCTCTCCCTACTCAGATGACCTTAGAGCCCTTTATATGTTTCTCTATTTGACCTTTATCACACTCTGCCTTGTAGTTTATTGGTCTGTACATGTGGCCTAGCCACTACATGTTAAGTTCCTTGAATTCAAGGAATCAGAATAATGCTTTGTACCTTTATATCCTCAGTGCCTGCCACAGTGTCTTGTACATAAGAGATGCATAACAAATCTTTGTTAATGTTTAGAGAAAGTTATTGCCTATTTCCCGTCCATTTTCCTTGGACCTGTGCCTATTCTGGTATTTTGTCTTATTCATTTTTAACAATTTGACTTATTAATTGTTCATAGGTTCAGAGATTTTGGGCTAGAAGAGACCTTAGAGGCATCAAATCCGTCTCCCTCATTAAACTGTAGGACTTGCCCAAGGCCATATGCTAATAATAGTCTAATCTAATGCTCTATCTACTACACCATGCTGGCTCTCCATGTGTCTGTTTCACAATAGTCACTTGTAAGGGAAAACAAGTCCAGTTTTCCTTGCCTAGCTATTCTTATGGCCTCTACAGCCTCACAATTGCCTCTTAATAACTTAAACATAATTAAAGAATGCTTGATGCAGAGTAAAGCTCTTTACTTGATCTATCTACCCATATATCTATTTTTCTATCTATTGTTTTAAAAAAATACTTTATAAATTGGGAAAGTAAATAGAAGAATAAATGTGAATAAATGAAGAAAAAACTACATCTGATAAAGATTGGAAATGTCCCATCCCACCCATTTCTTTCTTTTAAAAGTTTTATTGATGCATTTTGGTTTTCATACCATTATTTCTATCCACCTCCCTGCCACAAAAAGCTCTCCTTAACTTCTAGACACTTGCCCTCTCCCCAAAAAAACAATTAAAAAAAGCTCTCGTTTTTATATTACTTCATGGTTTTGTAAGTGTTTTACAAATATTGTCTCATTTGATCTTCACAACAACTCCATAAGGTAGGTGCTATTATTATACCTATTTTATAGATGTGGAAACTGGGGATTATAGATGTGAAGCTCCTTGTTCAGTGCCATTTAGCGAGTTAGTTCCAGAGGCTAGATGTGAACTCAGGTCTTCCAGACTCCAAATCTAGCACATTATCGAATGGAAGAATATGAGCTTCTTGAGGAACAGGGGCCATTTCTTGCTTTTCTTTTCATCATCAGCATTTAACACAATGCCTGGCACATGATAGGCACTTATTATATGCTTGTTGACTTGACTCTACCCTATGTCTCTCACAAAATAAAGATCAGACATCTTATACGGCCTGAATTCTGTATTGTTTGGAGTTGTTTTCATTTCCATTATGGTTATCGTTGTCTGTGTTCTACTGGTTTAAGCAAAGTCTTAGCTTGGAACAACCATAAATGCTGCCTAAGAGACAGCATCACAAACAGCAGCCAGTTCTGTGAGAATCTATTCCAAGTACAAGTCAAAATACAATCTTCCAGTGTGTGTAATGTAGATAAGAGTATTCATCTATGATCTTCTAAAACACCCATAAATGTACACAAACAGCTGTTACTGTCAGTGGCACCTCATAAAGGAAGCAATATTATACACAAATAAGATCTCCTTAATTCTGAACAATTAGGAGGAAAGTCATACTAAATTAGCGAAGATCTAAATCATTGACCATTTTCTAAAGGAATTTAAAGGAAGAACTTAGGCTACAAACTATTTGTGTGACCTTGGATAAGTCACTTGACCTCATTGAAGCTGAATTTCCTCATCTGCGTAATTAAGGGGTTCTTATGGACCTATCTGGCTCTAAATTTGCAATCTAATGACTTGCCAATGTTCACATGGCTTGTACAAGACTAAGGCAGGATTTGAACTCAATTCTTCCTGGATTCCAAACCCAGGGTTTTGCCACTATGCCACCTTATCTCTCAAAAAGTTAAAGGCCTGAAAAATAACGTATTCCCTTAAATGGAGTATACACTGCCCTGTGTTTTTTTTTAATATTAATCTTCTTAGGTCACATTTTTTCATATAGTGTTCAAAAGCAAATTTCCATCAAACCCATATCTGAATTATCCAGATTCATAATTAGTGATGCAAAAATTACTTAAGTTTTGCTGAATATAGTAACTTCTCCTCACTTAATATATTTTTCCATCTAAATACCTTCTAAGTAGAAGAGAAATCATTTAAAAAGTTGCAGGTTGGTAAATCATTGGTATTTATTTGTGAGGCTTCAATCGATTCTTACCTGAAAGAGATACTCAACCTTGATTTTTTTAATCTTAAAATTTTGTTATGTTTTGTTATTATATCACCTTCACTTCCAAAAATGTCAGTGTCATAGATATAAAGCTGGATCTCTCCTCCTACTCCATACCATCATCTAACAAGCCAAGTTTATAATAAAGAATTTTTAAAAAGAAGAAAAAACAATATAGCAGGTTTTACCATCCCATCAACCTAGCCTAAAAGCATATGCAAAATTTCACACCCATAGCCGCCATTACCGCAAAGAAATAAAAAGAGAGATTTTCCCCTATCCTCTTCAGAACTAAATTTTGGGGTTAAATTGTAGTGTTCCTATAGGTTTTTCCTTTCCTGAGCGGATAGGGCAAAAAACAGCTCCACCATTAGTGTGCCTATCTTCTCACAGTCTCAAAAACATTAATTATTTTCATCTTTTGACATCTTTTCCATTTTGCTGAGTGTAAGAATAAATCTCAGAGTTGTTTTGATATGCTTTTCTCTTATTTTAGGTGATGTGGGACAATCATTCATATGGCTGTTAATAGTTTTTCATTCTTTTGAAAACTGCTCTTTCATATCCTTTGATCATCTTGGAAAATCGTTCAAGGTCTTAAATATTTGTGTTAGCTAACTACATAGCGAGAATATCAGACTCTTAGCAGAATTTGATGCAAATCGCCCAAAGAACAGTTCCCTTTTTTATCCCAGTTGCACCAATTTGAGGCAAAAGTTTTTCAAATTCATATAATTGGACTTAGCTATTTTATCTTTTCTGATCGCCTCTCTGGTTTGGTCAATAACTTCTCATAACAACAGCTGTGAAAGCTACCTGATCTTATCCTTTTTGATTTTTTTTAATAGTATGACCCTTTTACATACAGGTTGAGTAAATATTTTGAACTTAAATGAGGGTGAGTTGTAGGAGGGGGAATATGGTATAAGGTATAAAGTATTGGTCTAATCCTGGTTCTTCCCAAATTGCTTTCCATTTTCCCCAAGGGTTCTTCTCAGAGCAGAAGAAGCCAGTAGATTATGTTCTTGAATTGCTATAACACCAAGTTACTGAGTTCAATTATTTCTTATTCTTCCTTATCTATTCTGTTCCACTCATCAACTTTTCTATTTTTAACTATTACCAAATAATTTTGATGACTGTGTGATACTATAATTTAAAGTCTTTAAATGCTATTACACTTACTTTCCTTTTTTTCATAATTTCTTTGATATTGGGAACTTTTCATCCCTCCAATGAATTTTATTATTTTTGCTAACTTTATAAAATATCCCCTTGGTAGTTTGATTGGTATGACACTAATTCTGTGAATTAATTTAGGTAGAATCCTTTATATCATACTGATGGGTATGGTCCAACCATGACTAATGAATATCCACCAACAATTGTTTTTACCATTCTTTGTCTTGAAAGAGCATTTTGTAATTGTATTAATATAATTCTTTAATATGCATTAGTAAAGTGACAATCAGGAATTTTATGCATTTTGTAGTTATTTTGAATGAGACTTCATATTCTTGTTATTTCCTCCTGGGTTCTCTTTTTGCTATATAGGAATGCTGTTGTTTTTTAAGTGTTTATTTTATATCTTATTACTTTAGTGACACCATCAATTGCCATTGTCAATTTAACTTGACAGATTGAATTCAATTCAACAAATATTTATTAAACCTTTATAATATGCAAGGCACAATGCCAGGCTCTCGAGAGATTCACATAGTACAAAGAGTCTTCTATCAAGGAACCTAATGGTAGAGTGGACAAAAAAAATGACTAAGAGACAAGGGAGAGTGAGATTCTTATAAAGAGAAGATCCAGAAGATCTGTGACTGGGAGGTCACAGAATGCTTCATGGAGGAAGTGGCATCTAAGTTAGACCTTAAGAGAAGGATTTCAACAGACATATAACTATTGGGGAATCCAATCTGGGCATGGGCAAAGAAATAGAAAGAGTAGAAGAAAGGATGAGCAGAAGATAACAGAAAGTAATTCAGTTTCACTAGAACCTATGTCACAGTATTTTGGAATCCTTCCTCAGACTTCTCAGGGTCCAAGTGTGTGGTTATGCCTTTGTCCCTGGATAGGGCTTGCCATCCTCTTCTATAGAGTCAGGCACTACTCCAGACATTTTAAGTCAGTTATGGCTTTGCTTAGTGTGACTCCCTCTGAAGACTGAGGCTCTTTAGAGAAAATTCATGAACCCATAATGAACATTCTGGAAATGATGGGAAGAGAAAGGGAAAAGGAATAGAAGAATAATTAAGCTGTTCATTTTGTCCAACCCATTCTTGAATACCCCAAATGAAATGAAATTCATGGAAATGTGAGCAATTCTATTGTTCAACAGCTCTAACTGGGAAAAAAAAAAGGTTTTTTTTCCTTAAATTGAGCCCAAATTTTCCTCTATGTAATGTCATACCCTGGGTTCTAGTTTTGCTCTTTGAGTGGTAGGTACATCATCATCTATCTCATCAGACAACAACTGAGCACCAACTTTATACATGGTCCTATATTAAGCATTTAGATAGAGACTTATCAAAGAGAAGCTCCATTTCTGGCCCTCATGGAGCTTATACTCTTAGGGTTACAGCTTTTGTGCACAAGGGCATTTGGCCAACCAGTCAATTCAGTTAAAGTATTTGGTGAGTACTGGGCAAAGCAATGTTGTTGATTTGGACTACTCACTTTTCATCAGTCATTCTTCTGTCCTCATATATAGTCCTCCTCAGAGGGGACATGCAGCCACCGAGCGGGTGGCAAGAAAAAACCGGAACGTGAAGCCGTCAAATGTACAGACACGTCCTCCTTGTCAAACATAAAAGAAAGACGACACCCAGTGTTTAAAACAACAAATCACAGGGGATCCTTTTGATCATTTTTCCCTCTTGTTTCACTCTTCATTTCCTCTAGCAGACACATGGATTCTGCTCTGGGGCAATCATCATCTGTCACACTGGGAAAGTAGAAATCTTTGCTCCCAGGGCCCAAATCCCTAAATGAGGTTTCCAAAAGCTGTGACTTATGGGTTTGACCAAAGAGAAAAGGGATTTGACCTGGCTGAATATTAAATATGGCTCTCTCCCTCCCTCCTTCCTTTTCATCTTCCAAAGTGGTCCTCTCCCTGCTCCCTTCTCCCTGCCACAGGCCTTAGACTGAAGATGAACAGGCGGTGTGATGTTGGGGGTACTGAGGTCACAACACCTTCCCCCCAACACTTCCTCATTCACCACTTCCCCCTTCACTCCTCTCCTCCCTTCCCCTCCCCCTATGCCCATTATTCAGACACTTGCTTATGCAGCTGCTTGATATAAATTCCTTGCATACATCTCTGGCCGAATAGTTTATTTTTATAAACAATAAATAGACCAGCATTCCTATGGTGTCCCGATTAGCCCAGCCCAGTCCATGGAGCCGGGGAGTCAGTGGCAGGAGATTAAGTTGGGTTTGCACAGATGGCGGCCATCATGTTGTAAATCTTACAAACACAGAGAAAGCAACTTTTTTTTCCTCTAAAGAAAAAACAATTCCCTACTCTCACCCCACCCCCTCCTTTCTCTTTCCTCAGGATCACAATGTATTATCAGGGCCTACAAATCACAAGGAGATGATATTAAGTTGCTTTGATAACACCCCGGATCCCTTCCGGTGTGATATTTTTCTTCATTAGAAAGGATAACTCAAGCACACCAAATCCTCTTTCTCTCTCCTCAAAATTTATAGATCATGGTCTCTAAACTAATTGTTAGTTGCACAGCAGGCCTAAAGCTGTGCCTGGACTGAGCAATTACCTTGGCCAGCCTTGATTAAAGGAGAAGAGGAAGCAAAAGTGCAAAGGACGCCTAAGCCCGTGTGGGCAGGATGTCATGCCTGTTGTTTGCTTCTGCAGACATTTGTTGATAAAAGTCAGAGGAGAGGTTGGTTATCCATCACTGACCATTGTTCAAAGCCCACTATGTGACAGGCGGGTCTCAGGCTATGACTCCATTTATAAAATTATAAGTCAAAAGGGTTTCTAGACCAACATGGTATCCTTCCCATAAGACCATGTGGATTTCCTCATATTTCTCTTCTAAATTGTGTTACTTTCCATTGCCCATAAATCTATTTATTTCTCTGAGAATAAATAAAAACATGGAATTGCTTTGCTCCTGAAGGGCTTAGACTCAGTGGTCCTACCAAATTCATGAATTTCTAGGACCTGCAGAGCCTGCCATTGTTAAAAACTATAAAATGACCAGTACTCCCCTCCACTCCCACCATCGACTGCAAAATGATGCCTCTCATAAGAAGTTTCTTCTCTCTTTTTCCAAGAGAGTTGGCAGAATCCCAAGCTGAATCATTCTGATCAATAACCATCACTTGACAGGAGTCAGACAATTTTTCATGAAATCCTAGATTTTGAGATCAAAGAAACCTTAGGAATCATCACATTCAATCCCCTCATTTTGTAGAGAAGAAAAATGAAGCACAGAGAAGTTATATTACTTTCCTAGAGTCACACAGCCAAGATGCGTTTAAAGGTAAGATTTGAACCCAGGTCTTCCTGGCTCCAAATCTAATGCCCTCTCTGTTGTTGCACACTGCCTCTCTTAGAATGTAAGAACTAGAAGATGCCTGAGAGATCACTCAGTCTACCCCTCCAACATATATTACAGAGGTGGAAACAGGCTTAGAGGACTAAAGCAACTTGCTCAAAGTCACATGGGAACTCAAAGCAAGAGCCTCTAGCTGATTCACCATTTAGGAATAAAATTCATGTTTAAAATACATCAAGGTTGAAAAAAATGCATAGATACCCTCTCTTGGACTTCTGGATTTCCACCAGGGCAATCGGAAACATGGGGAAGACACATGACCCTTCTGAAACTTATTTTCAAGTTTTCAAAACCTCGTAGTTTGGGGTTTGAGGCATGGCTTAATAAGAACTCTATCCCAGGTGGTTCATTCCAGACCTCATTACTACACCCAAAGTCCTTGGGGAATAAAAGATTGATTTGCAATCAAACAGTCACCAGGTGATAAAAATCCCCAATGCTATGTCACCTTTTTGTTTTTCTTTTAATCTTCTGTCTACCATTGGGTACTTTCTCCATCAGTCAAAGTCTTCATCCTTCAGCAGACTTCTCACTTGGGGGTTTTGGTTTTAATACTTATCTTTGGCTTTTTCTAGTATTTCGTCCAACAGAGATGATATTTCAAGTATCATCTCTGGACTAGAAACATGCAGGACCTTAGAAATCATCTAATCTTAAAACTTTATTTTTATAGATGGAGAAATTTAAGCCCAGATGGGGAAAGTGGATTGCCTGAAGTCACACAGCAAGTTAGTGACAAAGCCAGGGTTGAGTTTGAGAGTTCTACCTTAGATTTAGTGAGAGGCAGTCTACAAGAATGAGATGGGTGTGCCTGAGTCTGGGAACATCTTTAAATTCTTTCTTTCTTCCAATCACATATCAATCCTTTTTTATGTCCCTTAAATTTTATTCAGAATAAACAGTGAAATGAAACCAGTGAGTTTCCTGTTGGAGTTTAGTCAAATTTAATTTCAGGTTCTCACATCTCTAGCATAACTGGGTTTGACTTTTCCCTTGAGGGAAATATCAACTTTCAAAAAAGAATTCCCTTCCATTCTCTTCTCCCCACCCCCTCCTTCACTAGTATTGCCGTAAGTGGCTATTTCTTCTTGTTTGAGGTCAAAACCCCATGAAATCCTGAATGTCAACTGTTTCCTTATTATTTTTTATGACTGCCCCCCAGGGTGGGTAGTTTTTTTAATTTCCCAGGATCTATCACAGGTTATGATGTAACCCTTAGTTAGATAGAATTAAAGATTCTTAGAAATGGAAAAGACCCTGGAGAATGTCTAAGTTTTACTCCTTGCTTTTGCAATGAGGAAACAAAACAGCCTAGAAAGCAGAATTGACTTACCCAAGGTCACAGGGGAGGCAATGTGGTGCATAGCCAAGAAGATATACCTTCAGCATTTACTATGTAAAAACAGGTGAGTCACTTAATTTATTTGCGTTTCAGTTTCCTCATCATAGATTGCTCACTTTGTAGTGTTCCTTCAAGGAAAATATTTTTAAACCTTAAAGGAGCTCTAGTAATGTGAGTTGTTAATGGCCAGGCCAGCTTGAAACTAAAGTCCATTTCCTTGACTCTCAAGCAAGTGGTTTTTCTTTGGTTGGTTGATTTTTGCTTTGTTATTTTTTTTACTTTGGTTCAATGTGTTGCTTCCCATATATTTCATAAGCCAAGAATGATAGCAAAACAAATTAAAATAGATAAAAAAGTCATTTTTGGCCTAGTGTGATGAAACCAACACAGAATCTCTAAGTTCCCAGTTTAATCTACTCTCCAATTATCAACTTAGAAATTTAGATTTGATGTCCACCTTCTCAAGATTCTTTTTCTAATAATCAATGTCACCTTTAATTCCAGTAGACTAAACCCAAGTTATTTCCTTTTGACTTGGTCGTCGCCATCGTCATCATCATCATTCATCTACAACTAAATAAAAACATCTAAACATTGCAGAGTGTTTTATATACATTTATATACATTTTATCCTTGTAACAAGCCTATGAGATAAGTGTGGCAGAAAGTATTCCCTTTTCATAGATGAAGGAACTGAAAGAGAGGAGATGGAAAATGACTTCCCTAAGGTCACACAATAAGTATCTGAGGTGGGATTTAAACACAGCTATTTCTGATGCCAAATCTATCAAGTGTTCTCTCCATTACACTATGGTGCTTCTGCATGGCAGTCAAAACATCCAGAGTGTAAAAGAAAAAAATCTAGTGATTCATCCAGATATCATATTGAAATCCCTGAAATTATGAGGTTGTGCAATTCTTTGTGTCTTGTCCATGGTCACGAAGCTTAAGAGGAGCAGGGGCTAGGATTTGAATCCAGAGTCTGTGATTCTAAAACTCAGGTGATGTTTTCACCTGACCATGTGTCATGGCTCTTGCCTGATTCTGGAAGATCTGGTTTGGAACTGGAAATGAAATAAGATACAGGTAAACTAACTAACAGAAGTCCATAAAACAAAAAGAGATTTACTTCGCCACAGCAAAGAATGGACACTGTACAAAGAAATAGCACTAGCTATGAATCTGTGCTTAATGAATGTTGAATGAATGCCATAATTCCATGGATTCACTAATTACCTTTCTATTCTGCATTGGTCAACTACCAGTTTTTCTTTTAGGAAATATTTGGGATAAATTTTAATCATGCATGCTATCTCCAGTTGCCCACCAATAAGCAAGCATTTATTGTTGTATAGTATTCAGTCATTTTTTCGGTCATGTCCAAGTCTCCTGACCCCATTTGGGGTTTTCTTGGCAAAGATACTGGAGTGGTTTGCCATTTCCTTCTTTAGAGTGTTTTACAGATGAGAAAACTGAGGCAAATAGGGTTAAGTGACTTACCCAGAGTCACACAGTTAGTAAGTGTGTGAGGCCAGATTTGAACTCAGGAAAGTGAGTCTTCTTGACTCCAGTCCCAGCCCTCTATTTACTGAGCCACCTCTACTTACTGTGCCAGCTTATTAACTGGTTACTATTTGATATGCACTATGATCATTATAATCAATGGCAGGGCTGCTAGGCGGTGCAGTAGATAGAGTGCCAGGCTCGGAGTCAGGAAGACCTGAGTTCAAATCCAGCCTGACACTTAGTAGCTGTGTCACCCTGGGCAAGTCACTTAATCCTGTTTGCCTCAATTTTCTCATCTGTAAAAATGAGCTGGAGAAGGAAATAGCAAACCACTCCATTATCTTTACCAAGAAAACCCCAAATTGGACATGAAAAACAGCTGAACAACAAGACCGCTTGGTGCTAGGGATAGACTGAGAACAAAGAAACAGGTCCTCCCATTAGGGAGCTTACTCTTACTGAGTAAATGTACCAGATTCTTTTTGCCCTTATGTGACTAGGGAGACAATCCCAAGCTTTATTCCTGTGAGCCAATCAAGCCCCGAGGGCAATTTCAACACCTTCTAAGAAAAAGAACTAGCCTAGCCCAGATGTTGGGAGATACTGGTCAACATTTCTCTTTCTCTGTTAAAGGCATCAGAAAACAAATTACAATTGTTTATTAAGCAGTGTCAGAGGAGTGGAATGGCAAAATGAGAACCGATGAACAATACGACCTGCACATGTCTGAAAGTACTGAAAATGGAATCAAAATTAATTTTAACTTGGAAATGAAAGATAGATGATCAAAGCAGTACAATGCTATTGTAATGTTATCATTTTATATTTATAACTCAGATAAATTGGATACAAATCCGTTATAGGAAAACAAGCCATATGGGCTGAACACATCACAATAATCTATTGTTGGGAGAGAAATCTGGCCATTTTACAAGTGAGAGAAGCACTGTCGGTCACCAGCAGATGACAGGTCCCCCAGCTGGCTCGATGTCCAACTGGTGTACAGCAAGACCCTGTTCCCCTCACCCAGATGACTTTGCTCTCTCTTTGATCCTCCTCAGTTTCCACATTTGCTTTTGCTCCTGGGCCAGCACCACAGGCTTATTTATTTTGTCTACAAGGGTTTTCAGATGTTTCAACTAAGCAGGACAGCTACGTTAAGAAGGTCCGCTGTTTTATTACTCTTATCAAACAGTAGAATGTTAGGTCTTTTGGCTTGCTACTGTGACTTTCCCTTAGTCTGTGTTATATGTAGCTTCTATTTCCGGAGACTGGCCTCAGATTTCTACTTGTAGCACTGTGCTATAACCTTATGAAACTCCTTTGAAGACTGATTGCTGAGGCAAAGATCATATTAGGACTGCTATGATAAACCAAAGAGGCCGCTTGTTCGATTGGGAATGCTATTTTTCCTATCTCTTTGCCCAGACTACACTCCTTTGAACTGATCTCACTTTCTCTTGTATCATACTTATTTATATATGACTGTTCCACTTACAGTTTAAGCTCCTTCAGATCAGACTGTTACACATCTATGTCTGTATCCTAGAGCCAGCCACAGTACCTTCAAGCCTCATATGCATGATTCTCCTTCACTTATACTAAGGGCCAGGCAAACTTGGATCTGAACTCTTCCTTACACGTGTCTCCATTTTCCATTTCAGAGTCTTAGCATTGGCTGTCCTCCAAGGCTGGAATTTGTTCTTTCCTTATCTCTGCCTCTTAGAATCACTTGGGAGTCTCCTTGAAGAGTCAGCTGAAGTGCTCCTTTCCACCTACTCTAAAAGACCTTTCCTGATCTCCCCTCAAAAAAATCACCTTGTATCTACTTTATTTATAACTATAAATGTTGTTTTATCTCCTACCTAGTTTGTGAGATCCTGAAGAGCACAGGGAAGAGACTGAATCACTTTTGATCTTTGTATTCTAAGCACTAACTCAATTTCTAGAGGCACATAGTAGGTGTTTGGTTGATTGATTTCAATAGATCAGAGCCTTTAACTATCAATCATATTAAAGCAGGTGGGTGATAAAGTTGATAGGGAGCCTGGCCTGCAGTCAGGAAGATTCATCTTTATAAATTCAAATCTGGCCTCAGATGCGTACTAGCTGTGTGATGCTGGGCAAGTCACTTAATCCTGTTTGCCTCAGTTTCCTCATGTGTAAAATGAGCTGGAGAAGAAAATGGTAAAGCGCTCCAGTATCTCTACCAAGAAAACCCCAAGTGGGATAAAGAAGTCAGAAAGGACTGAAAAGTGGTGGAACAACAAAATCAATCATATCAAAAATCTATATCTGAGGGTCTGTGGGTAACCAATTCTTTGGGCAAGCAGCTCTGAAGTGTGCCTTCAAATCAACTTTGTAATTAAGGATGGAAGAAGCAAGTAATTAAGACAAATTCTATTGAGCAGGACAAAGAATCTGTGACTATACAGATTCAGTCAGGCCTTAGGGAACAGAATCTAAGAGTTGGGAGGGTCATCAAGAGCATCCCCTGCAGGGGCTTTAGGGAGCATGGCTGCTGGTCCTGAGAGGGCCTAAGAGATGCTGATATGCCAGTATAAAGGGGAGCCAAAAGAAAGCCCTAGGGATGGTATCAGTGGTTCCTTTATGAGACTCTAAGGGGAGCAAGACTATACCACTAGCCCTCCAGTACTCTCTTCCCCGCTGCTTGACCACCATCTGTGTTCACTGCCCCTGATCTCCTTCTGCTGAAGGGAAAGAATATGATAAAATTTTATCCCCTCTAAATTTTACGTCCTGAGTAAAATCCTAGATATCTTAGTTCTAGCTACAAATTAAGCAATGAATGTTTGTAGAATGAATGGCTTCACTGGTTGCTACATTGGTCAACCACCAACTTTTCTTTCAGGAAATATTTGGCATGATTTTGAGTCACACATGCTATCTTGAGTTGCCAATCAATTAGTAAGCATTTTTTCCAGTGGCTACTATTTGACATGCACTATGCTCAGTACTGGGGATACATAGAAAATGATGAGATAGTCCCTGCCCTTAAGGAGGCTATGGGGAAAGATGACACATGGACATATAGGCACGTGCAAAACAAATACAAATGAATATGAGGTAATTGTAAGGATGATGGCATCAGCAGCTGAGGGCAGAGAGAAATAGGGAAAAGCCCTCTGTAGAAGCTGGTGCTTAAGCTAGTAGGGATTCTAAGAGACTGGTCTGAGGAAGGAGGGCATTCCAAGCATGGGGGACAAGCACAAAGATGAGAGAGATGGGCCATCGTGTGTGTGAGGGATAGAAACTAGGCAAGTTTGGTGGAACTATAGAATTCATAAAGGTGCTCAAAATGTGTGATAAACCTGGGAAAGTAAGCTGGAATCACTTTGTGTCAAACCAAGGAGAATGTATGTGATCCTAGAAGTAATAAGGAAGCACTGTAGTTTACTGAGCAAAGGAGTGACATAGTCAGACACGTGCTTTAGGGATATTGCTTTAGCAGCTGTGTGGAGAATGGAATGGAGAGGGGGGAGAATGGAGGAAGATGCACTAATTAAGAGGCTGTTGCAATAGACCAGAGGAGAGTGAGAAGGGCTAGATTACAGGAGTGGGGAACTTGCGGCGTCAAGGCCACATGTGGCCCTCTAGGTCCTCAAGTGCAGCCCTTTGACTCAATCCAAAATTAACAGAACAAATCCCCTTAATAAAAGGATTTGTTCTGTAAAACTTGGACTCAGTCAAAAGGACACACTGAGAACTTCCCTGGCCACACTTGGCCTTGAGGCTGCAGGTTCCCCACCCCTAGGCTAGAACTTGGGTGGTGTCCACGTATAGGAGGAAAAGGTTAGGGATGTGAGACATGTTGCAATGGTAGCATCACCAAAAATTGGCAACTGGATGGGTATGTGGAGCGAGGGAAAGACTTCCAAGCTCACGCAAAAATCTGCCTTGCATCATCAATTAGACAATATTAGCTGCATAATCTTTGCCAAACAGATGTGGGCGGATACAAGAGAGCTTTTTTTACTCTCCTGTGTGAATTTTCTATTGTGTTTTTTGTATATTTTTGTCTAGGTTATGTTCTATCACCCCAGTTTTAATGGGGGTAAAACAATGGTTGTTTGTTATTGGACAGTTGGTTTAGGATACAAACAAGCTCAGTAAGAAGTAGCTGTTTCACATGTCATAAAACCATCCTGATGGTATGGCCAGCATTGTCATGAACTATCTTGCAATGACTTTAAGTGCTAAATTGGCAAACAGAGGAAAAGTTGAAAAAATTCAGTGTTGGAAAGGATCTCCTACATGAGGCTTTCATGATCACCCCAGCTTCTAGGGCCTCTATCCCAAAGTACATTAGATTTATTTTACATGATTTTGTGCATGCATGTATGTGTACATGTTGTCTCCCCTAACAGAACACAAACTCCTTGAGACCAGCAACTGTTTTATTTTTGCCTTCAAATCCCCAGCAGAGTGCCTGGCAAATAAAATATTGAATAAAGGCTGATTAATCAATTAGTGTAAAAAGACAGACAGGCACACTCATTCACTGTTGTTAGGGCTGTGACTCAATACAACTATTTTGTAAAACAATTCTAAATTACACAAGGTAAAAGCAACAAAATTGCTCATACCCTCTCATACAGGGCTGAAGTTATTGGGTTTATACCTCAAGAAAAGACTCATAAGAACAAAAATATTGATTGCAGTACTATTTGGGAAAGAGGAAACAGGAACTTAATATGCCCCTAGTGTATGGGGAATGGCTAAAGATAAATATAATGGAATTCTATTGTGTTCTAAGGAACGATGAATATGAAAATACTGAGAAACATGAGAAGATTGGTTGGAAGTGATACAGAGTAAAAAAAGTAGAAGCAAAGGAATAGTAAACACAATAATGTAAATGAAGAAAACACTAGAAGGGGGGAAAGTCAAAAACAATAGATAATGCTATTACAAATCATTAAAGTTAAAGCACACCTTCTTAAACTAAGCTAAAGAAGTGTAAAGTGCTATAGACTCTTATCAGTTATAATATACTGCTTAACTGCTTTGAGATAACTGCTTTGTAGAAGTTTTGTTTGATTATTTGCAGTCATATTATCTGCTGTGTCAAAATAAACTATCAGAAACAACAAAAACTGTGTGTTGACCTCAATTTCTTTTAACAGGAATTCTACAGGAATTCATTCCTGTTTCTTTCCCATGGATAACTGTTAATTGAATTATTCTATTCACTTATTAGTAGTTGTCAGTGTTGTCTTTCATACTCAAAGAGCACCAAAATGACATCATAATGTAGGGGTTGATATACAGTGGGTCCAACAATGGCTGATTAGACTGACATGAGTTTGGAAGATTCTATCATAGGTTGAGCACAAGCAGACTATATGAACACTTGGGATGGAGATGCCTCTAAATTTGCACATCTTGCATTTCTTTTTTATGGAGTTCAGGTGGAAATGATGGGACAAGTCATTATTATGCTATTATTCCTTTATATTTAATTTTCTGCGGACTATTCACAAATAGATAAAAATGATGACTTTTTATAACTGCATAAAAGTATTAGGATGTAAGCTAATCTTCTGTAGGCTCATTGAAAGTATCCTTGGGACAGTTCCAGTTGCAAACAAGGTGATGGGGATGACACATACATGAACCTGTTCCTTTGTAGTTTAATTTCTTTTCCTAAATCCCTATTTTTTGAAAGCTTGTTGTTGTTTCCATGATGATACAGTCTAGACACGCTTTTTTCTTTTTAGTAATAATATTACTTAAGTATTATGACATTCTGAATCTTTACAAATTCTTCTAATTATCATCATTATGAGGATTATTATTGGTAATGTAATGATAATAATAGTAGTAGTGAGAATAATAAGTCATGATGAAGATGTGCACACTGGGTGCACTATACTGTACAAAGCACTTCAGGGATCACAGAGAGAACATTTCCAATATTGGAAGGGACGTTAGGAATATAGGTAGACAGTTGTATAGTCAATGCAAATATGAAAATACGTGATAGATCTGTTATTTCATTAGCATGAGAAATACCCAGAGTAGGAACTTCTGAAATCCTACTTTGACTTAGGAGGGAAGTCCTGAGGAAGTGCCCGAGGCACATGGAAGTTAGATAACATGCTCCAAGTTACACAACTAGTAAGTGCCAATGGAAGAATTTGAACCTATGTCTCCCTAATGACAAGTTGAGCACTTTGTTCATCATGTGGCACCACCTCTAATCACCACCTATATAAACACAATGATTACGTCATTAAAAGGGAATAATGGAATACAGACTTGTTCCTGAAACCCTATTGACAAGAACTAAAAAAGTCAAAAGATAGGAGATATAGGTTAATCAGCTTCTCTATAGACACCTGTCTTGGACAACGCTTATTATTCCATTCCACCCCCTCCCCTTCTATACTGACCACACCACTCTATCACATGACCTCAGGCTACATTCACCCCCAATCTCTGCAGGGGAATACACCTCCGAAGAACCACTGGATGAAAGGCATGAGGACTTTGGTCTCTATATCAAAGCAAGAAAGAAGGTGTATCTTCCTAAATGTCACCTGCTCAGACAAAGTCCTGGCTGCCCCATCCTAGTTATGGCTCTGCATATGACTATATTGGCACTTTATTCTGTTATTCAATTTTTATAAGCATAGATGGTACCTCCTTTTTATTCCCATGGCCACTACTTCTAGTTCTAATCCTCATAACCACTTACCTGGATGATTTTAACATCTTGTTAACTGGTCTCTCCCTATCTAGTGTCTCACTATTCTAATGCAAGCTGCTGCCAGATTAACCTTCCTCCTTGAAGCATATCTGAAAGGACAGGGAGTGAATGAGAGAAAAAAAAAGGAGGAGGAGGAAGAAAAAACAAAAGAAAAGGAGGTGAAAAAGAAGAGAAGGTAGACGAGGAGGAAGCGGGAGAGGAGGAGGAGAAGGAAGAGGAGGAAGAGAAGGAGGAGGAAGAAGAGCAGCAGGGGGAGGAGGAGGTCATCAATTGTGTAGTGCTTTAAGGCTTGTAGAGTTCTTTACAAATACGATTTTATTTTCTCCTCACAAGAACCCTGGGAGACAGGTGGTATTATTATCCCCATTTTGTAGTTGAGGAAATTGAGGCTGAGAAGATCGACTTGCCCAAGGTCACAAAGATAGTGAGGATCGGAGGCTGTATTTGAATTCAGGCCTTCCTGACTCCAAGCTCAGTGCTCTATTCACTCCACCACCTAGCTGCCTGATCTCTAGATGATCTCTACAATTCCTTCCAGCTCTAGATCCTATGACACTATGAGGCCATGACATGCTCTCTGATAATGTCATACTCTTGATCAGGAAACAAAAACACTCAAGAGATTCTTGTTGCCTACAGGACACAATCCAAACTAAACCCTGTGAAGATCTCCAATATTATCTCCCTTTATTTTCCTAGATGCACTCAAAGTTGCCAGACAAACTGGACTACTCACTCCTCCCTGAAAATGTTCCTTGCATTCCAGCATCTGTGTCTTTGTTCATTCAATAACCTCTCAGTAAAGCCTTTCGCCTTGATCCCTGCCTGTTAAAATTCTACCTACTTTTCAAAGCCCAAATCAACTATGACCTCCTCTCTGAAGTCTTCCCAGATTCCTCCATTTGATTGTCATCTGTCTCTGCTCTGAACACCAGCAAATATTTATACCACTTTCATAGTCCTTATCATACTTATCTATGTACAAGTCTTCTCCCACCACCACTTAGGTTGGAGGCTGTAACAGACAGTAAGAACCCTGTCCTCTTAAACAGTATTTGCCTGCAGTAAAAAGAACATAGCACTTGATCAGTATATGATTCTTGAATGAATGAAAGAATGAAAAAAAGAAGTGAAAGAATAAATGAAGGATTTAAGTAGATGAGTGAGTGATACCATTAATTAATGGGAAAGTTGAGTCCACTTCATGAATTGTTCTTTTTCTGCCTTCCCAAATGAATTTAAAAGTCTTTCTAAAATTGTCTCTTGCTGTTGTTTGTGGGTAAACAAATGGTTTGGGAATAGGACACTCAAACTAGCACCTTATGAAGTGTAACTAATTGTCATCCATCTTTGTGAATCTTCTTTTTCCTCCTATCCCCTTCCCCACCAGCGGAAGGGGAGTCTTCCACTGCTGGTTGTAAAGATGAGCAAACATCAAAGAAGCTTAATGAACTTGAAATTGCAACAGGAAATCTGAGAGACAGATCCATCCTTGGTGATGGATAGTCTTTCCACCTCTCTGTCCAGCTGGGAAGAGATTCGGTTTCAGATATGCTGCTATCCATGGACATTTTAAACTTTAACAATAGGAGTACAGGCTCTGAGCAGCCTTTTGGAAAGGTGCTTTGGCTCTGGGTGGCTACATTGAGATTGGATATTGATGGATTGTTTCCTGGTGAGAGCCTGACAGAGGCAGTGCCAAGTGGGTTCAAGGGGATATACTTCCCTGAGTATAAGGCTAAGGTCAAATTGTTGCTGCCCATCCAGATTTGACCTCATCGTGAGTCTAATTTAAGGGCCCCTAAATCCCTACCCACCCACTTAGGAGAAGGGCCATGTAGCTACTATCCCCAAGAACTTTGGATCAGGGTAGTAATAAAGAGAGCTATATCATAGTAGCTTTCCCAAAAGAGAAAAGAGAAGACTTCCTTATTTCCTTCAGGTCAACCAGTTGACAACCTTGGTGTCATACTCAATCCTCTCTCTTACTCACCTCACATATCCAATGAGTCACCAAGTATTGCAATGTCTTTCTCTACAACATCTCTCACATACATTCCTTTCTCTTCACTCACACGGATGCTCTCCTAGCCTCTAGCGTGGACTATTTCAGAAATAGCTTTCTAATTGGTCTCTCTGCCTCATATTTCTCCTTATTCCAACCCATCCTCCAATAGAGGGGCCGAAATTATTTTCATAAAACTTAAATGTGACTGTATAACACCCTCACCTACTCATTAAATTCCACTGGTTCCTTATTGCTTTGGGATCAAATATAAAATCCTATGTTTAGCATTTAAAGATTTTCACAACCTTGCCCTTCCTTTTAATTACTTTCTTTTAACAGAACACTCCCCTCTACATGTTCAACAATCCAACCATACTGCCTACTTACTATTCCTCATCTATGATGATCCATCTCTCATCTTGGTGCCTTTGTACTCAGTGTCCCTCATGCCTGGAATGTTTTCTCTTAACCAGGGCCTTATAGATTCCCTAGCTTCTTTCAAGATTCAGCTCAAATGGCCTCACCTCTCTTGGTTGTCCCACCCTGCAATCATCTCCAGTCTTGCCTTCCATCTACTCTGAATCGATCTTGCATGCACTGATTTGTGTGTATATGGTCTTTAACATTATAACGGAAGCTCTCAGAGGGCACAGACTGAGTTGGAAGGGTTGTTTGCCTGGGTTTTTTGTTGTTGTTTGTTTTGCTTTTGCTTTTTGCTTCGTACCTCTAGGACTTAGCACAGGACCTAGAATATTAGTGAGAGTTTAATAAATGTTGGTTGATTAATTGATTGATTTTGTCTGGACCTTGAAACCCAGAAGAAAGGAAGGAAGTTAGAGTCAGTGCTTGGGAGGTGCATATAGAGAAGACCGCCATTTCTCATTCAGTTCTGAGCCGTCCATCTCAAATGGAATTTAGAAAGAGAGAGGAAAGGCTGGCTTTTTTTTTCACTGTTATAAATTTGAGAAAAGAAGAGAATGGTTTGGACAAGAGGAATACTGCAAAGGGAATACAAAAATACCCTACCCAACCCTGCTTTTTATTCAAACCCATGTCTACCCACATCCCAAAGTTTGTCTTCGTCACTTTTAAATTGCTTGTGCTGAAAATGTTCCTATCTAATCAGTCTATTATGGACAATGGTGCTATACTGTGACAGTCTTCTGAGAAATGAAATCTAAATAATTTCTCCTAATGAAAAAGGGTGTCTTTCAGCTCCAACCACTGTGGGAACACAGAATCAAGACACAGCAGACATAGTGCTCCACCGGTAAGTATACTCAGATATTTGTATAGATCCCTGATCTCAACAAGGTAGGTGTGCCCTCCATTGGTACAGAATTCAACCCACCCACAACTCATTCCATACTTTTTTTCTTCATGTATTTCCATAAAACTTCCATAGAGGATCAATAAAACAATAAACATTTATTCTACACCTACTTTGTGCCAGGCACTGTGCCAAGTACTGGAGATACAAAAGAGGCAAAAGACAGTCCCTGCCCTCAAGGGGATGGAAATCTAATGGCAGAGAGAATATCCAAACATATATACATAGCAAGCTATTTGTAATAGGAAATAATTAACAGAGGGAAGACAATAGAATTAAGAGGAGTTAGGAAAGGTATCTAGTAAAAGATAGGATTTTAGTTGAGACTTAAAGGAAGCCAGAGAAATAAATATGTATAACCAAGTAGGGAAAGCATTCCAGACATGGAGGAACAGCTAGAAAAAAAATGCTTAGAGTTGAGAGATGTAGAGAGATGTTCATGGAATAGCCAGGAGGCTAGTATGTGGCAGGAAGTCAGGTGTAAGAAGACTGGAAAGGTAGGAGAGCGTTAGGTTATGAAGGGCTTAGAATGCCAAAGACAGCAGTTTGTATTTGATCTGGGAAGTGACAAGAAGTAACTAGAGTTTAAGGGGGGAGGAGGTGTTGAGTGACAGGGTAGGACTTGCACCTTAGGAAAATCACTGTAATAGCAGCTAAATGTAGGATGTGTTGGAGGGGAAGAGACTTGAAGTAGGCAAACCTGCTCCCCAACAGGCCATTGCAATAATCATGGGATGAGGTGATGCAGGCCTATATTAGAGTGGTGGCAGTGTCAGAAGAGACAAGGGGGTATGTATATTACAGAAATACCACAAAGGTGAATTTGATAGGCCTTAGACACAGATTAGGTATTGGGGAGGTGATTGGAGGGCTGCTAGCACAGGTTCTTTGATCTGCTCTACTAAGGAAAGATAGCTGTTTCAGGGGTCAACAATCTTTCTTTTAATTAAACATACTTATATCATTCACTTAGTTCAGGGGAAAAAGTCAGCCCCACAAACTTCAGAGCAAATACAAACAGAAATTACAAACAGAAAAAAATAACACTAATCATCCAACAGGCTTCTAACTATCTGAATATAGTAATACATACAGTTACCAGAGAGAGAAGCACCAACATCTGGGTTTTCAAAGCCAGGGGGCTCCTTAATGGCTACCCAAAGTCTCATCTGGCCAAATCACATGACCACTCTTCCAATGAGTGAACCCCAAAGCAAAATGCTAACCTCAGAGTATATATACTGTTTCCAATCAAGAACTCTTGATTCAATCAAGGACTCCTGATTCAAACAAGAGCAAGACTTAGTGTGGGGGTGGGGGTGCGTTTTATGCTTGAAATGTCAAGCATATGATGGTTAAATTAAACAATTTCAATTACAAACAAAAGGTCTATAAGTGGACAAGAGAAAGATCTTCAAATAAACAAAAACTTAATAGCATAAAAGTGTTGGTAATTTGTTTTTCTGCATTCAGAAATCATCCAGAAGTAAGTCAATACAATATAACAAAAAAATGACAGAATGGATATAAAAGGAAGACTCCATATTCTTACAAGAAATGTATCTAAAAAGCAAAGACATACATAGAATCAAAATGAAATGCTGGAATACAATTTGCTATGAATCAGGTGAATCCAAAAAGCAAGAGAAGCAATCATGGTATGGGGGAAAATGAATAAATAACAATATGCATAAAGAAAAACAAAGAAATTATATTATGCTTAATGGAACCAAAGAAAATGGACCAATTTCAATATTCAATTGATATGTTCCAAATGGTATAACATCTTATTCATGAGGGAAAAAATTAACTGAACATTAAAAAAAGGCAGTGATAAATTAGTACTAAGAAACTTTGATGTTCCTTTCTCAGAGTTGGAAAAATATAACAAAGACAAAAAAGAAGAAATATAGAATGGAACTTTTTTTGAGAACTTCGAGTTAAAACATTTACAGCATGTTCTAAATGAAAACACCAAGGACATAAATATTCCTCAGTACCACATGAAACTTTTACAAAAATAAACCATGTACTAGGGAACAGAGCAAATGTAAATAAATGTTTAAAAAGCATAAATACAAAACATATCTTTCATAGACCATAATTCAATAAAAACAATAATCAATCGAAAGAATGCAAACAAAAGACATAGACCTAAATGCAAACCTAATAATAAAATCCTAAAGAATGTGTGTCAAAAAAGACAAATTATAGCATAATTAATAACTATGTGAAAAACAATGATAATACTGAAACAACATATCAAAACTTATGGGATGCTGCTAAAGTACCACTTAGAAGAAAAACTATGTCCCTGAAAGCATACATTAACAAAAGTGAAAAGGAGAGGGCCAATGAGTTGAAACTACATTTTAAAAATTAGAACATCCACAAGCAAAGAAACTTCAAAAAAAAAAGCATAAAAGAGGAGTGCTTGAAAATTAGAAGAGAAATTAATAAATTGGAAACAAAAGAGATTGTAAAACTAATGAACAAAAATAAAATCTGATTCTTTGAAAAAAACTAACAAAAGAGATAAACTTTTAGTCAATCTGATTAAATGAAAGATGATACAAAGTCACATTAACTAAAAATAAACAGGATGAAATTGCAACAAAACCAGAAGACACAAAAAAAAAATTTAGAAACTAATTATGCACAATTATATGTCAACAAAATTAAGATCACAAAAAAGACAGAGGATAATTTTAAAAATAAAAATACCTAAACTAATAGAATATCAAATAGAAATCTTAAATGATCCAATCTCAGAGAAGGAAATATAATGAGTTGTAAAGGAAATACCAAGGTATATGGTGTGAGAGAGGAGTAGAAGAACTCTTGGTCCAGATGCAGTTATAGAATATTATCAAAATCTCAAACAATACTAACACTCACATTATACAAATTATTCTCACTAATTGAGAAAGAAAACACACTACAAAACTCCTTTTATGGGATAATATGATATCAACTTGAGAAGGATGAAACAAAGAGGACCATAATCCGATATCATTGAATGTTGTTTAAATATTTAAAAATAAAATCTTGGCAAAAAATAGAGCAATTTATCCCTAAAGTTACTAAATGTGATTAACTTGGATTCATTCCAGGGACGCAAAGGTGGTTCAGCATTAAGAAAACAACTATCATAATTCATCACATTAAAAACAAAAACATCCAAAGTCACACGATTATCTCAATAAGTTCTGAAATAAATCTTTAACAAAGTACAATAATCATTTATGCTAAAAAGCCTACAAAATATGAGAATACAAGGAATTTTTTAAGCCAGAAAATACAAAAAGCTGTTTTTTAAAGGATTACATAATTTACATGAAAAGCAATACTAGCACCTACTCCCCCATCTGGATTTTCATTATGTAGCTCCTTTGCTCTAGCAGAAGACAGCCTTCACAGAGGCTTGTAACTCTGTAACAATGCATTATACAATATTTGGCATGACTATTAAAAAATATATAATCAGAGTCCCAAAGATACACTTCAGAACTTTGGGGATGTATGCCTTTAACATACTTAGACAACACATCACCTTCACCACTTCAGTTTTTAAATCCTGAGGCAAGTGCCAAAAAAAAAAAAACCAAGATCAAAACAAATAAAACAATACCAATGTTATCTCTTTTGGGGGCAATTATTATGTCACACTCTTTGACCAAAAAAAAAACAATTAAAAAATCCCACAAACAGTCCATTTAGAAGCATTCGTGGTAGATAATGGAGGGTCCAGATTCATCATACTCCTTCTTGCTGATCCACATCTGCTAGGAGGTGAAAAGAGATGCCAGGATGGAGCCTCCAATCCAGACAGAGTATTTGCACTCAGGTAGGGCAATGATCTTGATTTTCATTGTGCTGGGAGCTAGGGCTATATTCTTCTTCTGCATCCTGTCAGCAATGCCTGGGTACATGGTGGTACCACCAGACAATATGGTATTGGCATGCAAATCCTTACTTCATGATTGAGTTGAGGGTAGTTTCATGGATTCCTCAAGATTCCATACTTAAGAAAGATGGTTGGAAGAGAGCTTCTGGGCATTGGAACTTCTCACTGCCAACGGTGATATACTGACCATCAGGGGACTCATAACTCTTTTCCAGAGAGGAGCTAGATGCAGCAGTGGCCATCTCCTGCTCAAAGGCTAGGGTGAAGTAACACAGCTTCTCCTTGGTTTTAATCCTAGCTCCATTGACATCTAGAATATCATATTCCAAGCCCTTCAATCCTTTAATGTAGAAGCTGTTAGATCTTGTGTTATTCTGATTGTGTTTCCACACTACTTGAAGTGTTTCTTTCTGATTGCTTGCAGTATTTTCTCTTTGATCTGGGAGCTCTGGAATTTGGTGACAACATTCCTAGGAGTTTTCTTTTTGGGATCTTTTTCAGGAGGTGATCAGTGGAGTCTTTCAATTTCTATTTTACCCTCTGGTTCTAGAATATTAGGGCAATTTTTCTTGATAATTTCTTGAAAGATGATGTCTAGGCTCTTGTTTTGATCATGGCTTTCAGGTAGTCTAATAATTTTCAAATTATCTCTCCTGGATCTGTTTTCTAGGTCAGTGGTTTTTCCAATGAAATATTTCACATTGCCTTCTATTTTTTCATTCTTTTGGTTCTGTTTTATAATTTTTTGATTTCTCAAAAAGTCATTAGCTTCTATTTGCTCCATTCTAATTTTTAAGGAATTATTTTCTTCAGTAAGCTTTTGGACCTCCTTTTCCATTTGGCCAGTTCTGACTGCTGGTGACAAGATGGTTTTCTTAGAATAACCTAATGGATCAGCAAAGAAAGCAAGATATAATTGCTTTAGTAAAGTGACAAACTACAAAGTAAAACCACAAAAATCAGTAGTATTTCTATGGGTAGAAATGTTATAATGTGACAAAGTCTACCAAGCAAGCATAGAAATGGAAATCCTATTGAAAGTAGCTACAAATGAATAACATGTTGGAGTCACTATGCTTCAACACATTCAATACCAGTATGGTCTCAATTATAAAGTGTTTCCTAAAGAAATAAAGAATAGCAGAATGTTGAGTATCCATGACTAAGTCATGTCAGTATAACATAAATGATAATACTACCAAAGCTAATTTAAAGATTTCGTGTTACACCAAACTTCCAAAGAGATACATCATAGAACTAGACAAAAAGATAGCAAAATTCATTTGGAAAAACAAAAGAAGGATTTCTGGGTCATGTAAAAAAGATGGAGGATTAGACACTTTCTCTAATCCCTACATCCTCTCAAAGCTCTCCAAAACAGAAATTATCTGCCAAAGATTACACAGCTTCAGCTCTCTCCATGGTCTAGGACACACAGAATCAAAAAGAAGGTTAAAAAAAAACAACAAATATGATTGATAACTACTCTGAGCTCACTCAGTACTCTTCCTCCATCTTCAATACTACTAATAGGAAAACAGCATTAGCATACCCAAGGCCCTGACATATGTACTGGCAACGAAACACAACCCTATGCTCTGGTCCTCACTCCTTCTTTCTAGTGGCATGAAGCCTCTAGCTTCAGACTGAGGAAGCTTCCTTGAACCTCCACAGCCATCTAAGTGACAGACCTTCAGGAGCAAAAACCTGCTGGGTGCCACAACAGATAGCCAGTGCCATGAAAGACAACCCCATAGTACCAATGCTGCAAAGCTCTAATCTGTCAGTCTCAGGGCATGTAGCACCAATGTGGCAGCTCTTCAAACTGCCAGTGCCAGAGAACTGAAGAACAGAGAGAGAAGGCCAGGATATGGGGATACTATGTGTCTTGGAGTTTATGGCCCTAGGTTTTTTCTTTGTTTGTGTGTTTTTCCTGGAGGCTCTCTATGAATTCTTTCAATTGATGTTTCATTTTCTATGTTTAAAAATTCTATGCAGGTCTCTTCTATTATTATGTTGAGGGACATTTTTTTTGCCCTATCATGTCCTTTTGGGAGACTTAGGATACTTAGGTTGTCTCTATGCATGAAATAATAGAATAGACCTGCACAGAACTTCTGAACTTAGAAAATGAAATACTAATTGGAAGAAATTATAGATAGTTTTTATTTAAAAAAAAAACCAAAGCTACTAACTCCAAGACACAGTAGTTAAATTTTAGGATATAATTCAGAAACAAGTTCTTCAAGTGATCAAGATAAAGACCTTCAAATATGAAGGAAAGGAAATTCAAATAATACAAGATTAAACCACAGTCATCAGAAAACACAGCACAGAATGGAAAATCGTGTTAAAAAGAGCAAGCAAGTTCAGAATATAGCCCAGTGGGAACTATCCTACAAATCAGAGCTTAAAAATAAATTTAAAAGATGGGCCTCTGATAATAAAAAAGCGTTTGAAACATTTTTAGAAAGAAAATCAGAACTGAAAGGACTGTTTTTCAAGTACCCCACAGAAACAAAAATGCAGGGGTGAATAAATGCAGTAGCCAAAGACAGAAACAGAATGATAGAAGAAAAATAAGTAAGAGGCTTCTTTCCAAATGTACACAAAGAAACTGGAGTGAAAGTAGACTTGTGGAGGTAACAGCGAACAGTAAGACCTGAGGCAATATGGATAGAACCAGGAGATACCTTGCCTACAAATGAATTAGTGTTATTGGTGGGTCTATGTTACAACATGGAAGGGTCCATGAAAGGAGGAGAGGAGAGTATACATATACATGTGATTTTCTGGGGTCAAATTCAGGGCTATCAAGGAAGGGGAGATGACCCCTGTGGTCTTAAAAAGAGAATAGCCTGCAAGGGAGTAGGTGAGGAAGAGGGGAGAAAGGATTTAAAAGGTGAGGGAAAAGGAGTCCTTGCTCTGATAATGGGAGGGGGTTCTACTAATGAATGCTCCCAAGGTGGAAGACAGTTAATCTGTGAAGAGGGATATGGAATTGGTACTGGGTGTGGTCTGAGAGATTTGGCCCTTGAAAAGTCCACCCAGCTTTTATTGGGAGTGGAGGAATTAGAACTCCTGGGGGAAACTGGCACATGGGAGGGCATGGACCTAGGAAGATTTTGAGGTAAATGGCGGGGGGTGGTGTGTGGGATATAACCAGGGGAGGGCATACAATTTACACTATAGATTATATACTATATTCCATATTATAGATCATTGGTAGGTTACATTACCAGGGACATGGTAGCTAAGTGGCCCTCCCATGATTCAGTGTCCTCTCCGACATCTGAAATAATTGTTCCGGCAGTAAGGCACAATGGAATAGAGGAATCCACCAGGGACATTCTACGAAGCAGCGTCAAAAACCTCCTAGAGGGCAGAGCCTAGAAGTTTTGATTGCATGAAGAATAGAGAGAGACTAGATAATTAAAGGGGTTATGAATCAGAGAATAAGCATCTAGAGTACGCAGAGATGATGGATTATGAAGAGAATGAGAAACATTGGGTAAGAGACATAAAAATGAAATTTTAAAAACTAATGAACAGAACTAGTTGATGAGATGAGAGAAATAGGAAATCTATTTGACTAATAGACAGAAAGGTGGGGTGGGGAGAAAAAGGCAGGTGAGAAAAACGAACTACTAAGCAAAACTCCAAAGGGAAAGGGGTGACAAATGAGAATTGGGAGTTCAGGGAAGGTAAAAGAGCCAGTGAGAATAAAGCCACCTTAAAAAAGAAAAAGGTAAAATAACTGAAGGAAAATAGCATTGTGTTTATAGTAGAAAAGAGAAAAAATTATAATTAAAATATACATATTAGAGAGGGATAGAGAAAATAAAAACCCAACTCTCATAACTTAAAATGGGAATGGATTAAAATCCAATTTAAAAAAGAGTGACAGCTTTCTCTTCAGTTGTCTGTAAGGTGCTTGGTTCTTCTTCGGAAGCTAAGGCCACGTTAGGGTGACCCCTCACTTCACCCGGCGACTAGCACCACTACAAACAAGTCTCCTCATCCATCTGCTGAAATGGCCGTCTCCGAGCTCACTTGCATCTACTCTGCCCTCATCCTTCACGACGATGAGGTTATGGTCACGGAGGATAAAATCAATGCCCTCATTAAAGCAGAAGGTGTAAACGTTGAACCATTCTGGCCTGGATTATTTGCAAAGGCCCTGTCCAATGTAAACATTGCAAGCCTCATCTGCAACGTAGAAGTCAGTGGACCTGCCCCAGCAGTTGGTGGTGCTGCCCCTGCTGGAGGGGCTGCTCCTGCTAGCACAGCTGCCCCAGCTGAGGAGAAGAAGAAAGAGGAAGCAAAAAAAGAAGAATCCGAGGAGTCCGATGATGACATGGGCTTTGGTCTGTTTGACTAGATACTTTTTGTAACATTAAATAAAAAGCTTGACTCAACTAAAAAAAAAAAAAGAACGACAGACTGGATAAGAAAACAAAACCCTACAATCTGTTGCTCACAAGAAACACATCAAAAAATAATTCACAAACTAAATCTGAACAAATGGGGAGAAAATGCTTAGTATACATCAAGTGAATCCAAAAAAGCAGAGTTGAAACCATGATATCTGACAAAGCAAAAAAACAAACATTCAAAACAACAAAAAGGAATAGACAAGGAAACTACATTATGTCAAAATGACAATATCAGTCATAAATTTATACGGTCCAAATGTCATAGTATACAAATTCACAAAGCAAACATCAGATGAGCTTCAAGAAGACATAGACAGACAGTAACACAGTAGTGACAGGAGGCTTCAATATCCCTTTCCCAGTTTTAGATAAGTCTAATAGAAAGATAAATGAAAGAAAAAAATATAGAACTGAGCACATTGCTGGAGAGACTAGAGTTATAAGATGTATAGCACCTTCTAAATAGTTGTGCAAATGAATATACATGTTTCTCCGTACCACATGGAACTTTAAAACAATTAACCAGGTATTAGGGAACAGAGATATTGGGAACAGATATAAAAAGGCAGAAATTGTTAATACTTCCTTTACAAACCATAAGTCAATAAAAATAGTCATTGTTTCAGGCACCACAAACAAAAAAAAAATACAGACCCAAATGGAGACTTAACAATGAAATCTTAAATAATGAGTAGGTCAAAGAATAAATCATAGAAATGATTAATAATAATGTAAAAGAAAATGATAATGATGAAACAATATACCAACATTTCTAGGAAGCAATTAAAGCAGTTCTGGAAGGGGGGAAGGGCAGCTCCTATACCTATAAATATACATTAGCAAAATATAAATTTTAAAAGAATATTAATGAACTGAAAATGTATTTGGAAAAAATAAAAAGCAAATAAACAAATCTATAATAAGTACAAAAGAGAAGATATTCAAAATTAGAGAGTAAATAAACTGGAAACAAAAACTTAGGCAACTAAAAGTTGGTTCTCTAAAAAGATTAATAAAATTGATAAAAATTAAAAAGATTAAAAGGAAGAATGTAGGAAATCAAATCAATAAAATAACTAGTTATCAAGGTCAAATCACAACAAAGTCAAAGGAAATTCTTAAAAATCAGAACATATTATGCATAGTTACATGCTAACAAAACTGAGAGCAGAAAAGAAATAGAAGAATGCCTTCAAAATTATAAAATACCCCAAATATCAGAAGACCAGATAGAGATCTTGAATAATCCATTCTCAGAAAAGGAAATCAACCTAACTGCATAGGATCTACTAAAAGAAAAAAAAAACCTCTTTTTCCTGATGGATTCTCAGCAGAATTCTATCAAACTTCTAAAGAAAAATTAGTACCCACATTTCACAAATTATTCTCAAAAATTGAGAAAGAAAACCCCTAAAAGAATCATTTTATGAGACAAATATAGTCCTAATACATAACTTGAAGGAACAAAAGAATACCAAAGGAAATGGGGTGGGGGGAAGGAGAGAAGGAGGAAGTTAAAGAAGGAGGAATAGCATTTCCAAAATTAAAGCCATCTTATAAATCAGCAATCATCAAAACCATTTGATACTAGTTTAAAAATAGAAAAGTAGATCAGTAGAACAGACTAGATGAGGAAGAATCAGAAATACTGGAACTCAATAGCCTAGTATTTGAAAAACCTGAATATAAATTGCCTAGGAAAAGACTGCCTAATTGATAAGAACTGCTAGGAAAAGTGGAAAGTGGTCTGGAAAAAAATGAGGCTTAGACAAACATCTTATACCATATTTCACAACAGGATAATGACAGAAGAAGCTATATGAAATTGAAAAGCTCTTGCACAAAAAAATATTAATGAATCTGCTGGGACATCTCCAGTTGTCCTGATCTATATCTGGCCACTGGATCCAGATAGCTCCAGAGAAGAAAATGAGGCTGGTGACTTTGCACAGCTCTCCTCCACTTAAATCTGATTCACTTGCAAGTCATAGCATTGTCTTCCTGAAGTCATGGCCCTCTTCCAAAACAAAGGACAAAAACAAACATAAAACAACCCACAACCATTAATACATCTAGGATAAGAAAGGAAATGGTATCAAATTGTGTCAAGTATCTTTAAGATTCTACATATCTAAGATATATAGACAACTGATAGTAATATATAATACCAAAAACCATTTTCTAATAGATAAGTGGTCAAAAGATATGAACAAACAATTCTTACAAGAATCGCAAACTATTACTACCCGTATGAAAGAATGTTCCAAATAATAATGAGACACTCAAATCAAAACAATTCTAAGGGTGTACATTATATCTAACAAATTGACAAGGATGACATACAATGGAAATAGTCAATGTCGTAGGAGTTCCTGAAAGGCAGACAACACCAATTTGTTTTTGGTTCGTACTGTGAATTTGTAAAACGTTCTAGAAAGCAATTTTTAATTATGTACATAAAATGACCAAAATGTGTATCCCTTTGACCCTGAGATTCTACTGCTAGGCATAAATCCCCAAAAGAACAATGACCAAGGGAAAAGGTTTATACCTATATCTATATGTAGAAATATAGATATAGATAAATTGATTATAGATATATTTATATAGATATATATGTATACATTTCATATATATTATAGGCATTCACACGTATGTATGTGTTTTTGTGTATATATGTATATTAAAATATATATTAAATATGAAAATACATATATATATACACGCATGCATATATATACGCACACACCAAAAATATTTATAGCAGTACTTTTGTGATAGAAAAACTAGAAAGTAGATTTCTATTGACTGAATTCCAACAACTAGAGAATAGATAAACAAAGCAAATGTAATGGAGTGAATAAATGTAATAGAATCTTACTATACCTAACAAATACATGTAGTACTATACTAATAATTATATTATGAAAATTATACAAAAATAGAAATTTATGAGGAGAAACAGTTGAAATAATATTTTATGCTAGTCAGTAGAGTCCCAATAGAGTTTGTGAACTAGGAAAGTGACACGGTCTGACCTAAACTTTAGGAAAATTCACTTTGGGAGCTTTGTGGAATACGGATTGGAATGGAAAGATGAGGTAGAGAGACCAAATAGAAGGTCACTGCAACACAGCAGGTGCAAAGTGATGAGAGTCTGGTCTATGGTGGTGGCAGGGAGTAGAGAGAGAGAGAGCAGGAAGTACAGGCAAGATGTGGAGGTAGGGGTGTCAAGGTTTATCAACTGGGTTTTCAACAACTGGGTTTCAACTGGGTTTTATCAACAAGGTTTATCAATGTTGGATGTGTGGTCAGAGTGAAGAGTTAAAGATGATACCAATGTTGTAAACTGAGGTGACGGGAAAGATGGTAGTGCCCTTGGCAGAAAGAGGGAAGCTGGAGGCAGTGGTAGCTTGGAGCAGGATGGGGAGGGGAGGAGTGGGAAAGGTAATGCAATGAGATCTGTGATATACATCACAACCCATCCATGCCTCCTCATTCATTCTGTACAACTTACTCTGTCCTGCCCAAAATGAAAAAGAGAGGGGAAGGAATAATCCTACTTACCTGTCACCTTTATATATCTCTAGGGGAACTTTCTTGAACATATTCTCAAGGTTTCATGTATCCAGCTCCCTATGCCACATCTCTCTGTTTCTGATCAGGCTAAATAGATTCTATGGTGAGAAAACATAGCAACTGGATCCCCACATACCATCCTGGTTGTGTGGTCAAGTTCAGTGAGGCCTTAGAATCAGTAGACCTAGGTTCAAATCTGCATGACCATGAGCTCATGCTTTCTGAATCTCAGATTCACCGTCTGTAACATGGGTAAATAATATTCGTTCTGTCTATATCACAGAATTGTTTTGAAGAACCTATAAAGCCACTGAGTTCTATATTAATATGAGTTGTGATTGGCATTAAAGTCAGCAGTATTAAAGCCCTTTCCTCTGGTCTTTTCCCAATTATTAGAATCAGACATTAATAGCTGCATCATCCTGGGCAAGATAAAGATATCTTGTAGCACTTACCTCATAAGGGTATTTTGTGGTCAAATGAAATAAAGTATATCAATTGCTTTTTAAACATTTAAAATACTATATAAATAATATCTGGCATGATTATAATACTGGCATGGTATAGTAGAAAATATAGTAGAAAATAACTGCCATGGTATAGTAGAAAAAGCACAAGCTCTGTAATTGGAGAGCCTGGGTTCAAATCCTGTCTCTGATCTTTACTATCCATGTGACTTTGAAAAAGTCACAGCTTACCCTCAGTCTTGGTTCCCTCATCTGGAAATGGAAGGGGACGGACCAGATCAGAGGTGTCAAACTCAAGGCTGGCTGGCAAAACTCTCAAGTCAGGCCCAAATCAGACTACAATGTAAGGGTGAAATATTTAACAAAATAAAAATTTAAAAAATACGTGCAACATAAATGATATTAACTTGTGGTTTTCTAAGTCGATATGACCCTGCACAGATACGTATCTGGACTAAATTTGACCTTGAGGTAACTTTCAGTATCTCAGATCTTATTATCCAGGTCTTTTTTGTTATCTTAAAATCTTTCTCTCTCTCTCTGTCTCTGTCTATGTGTGTGTGTGTGTGTGTGTGTGTCTCTCTCTCTCTCTCTCTCTCTCTCTCTCTGTCTCTCTCTCTCTCTCTCTGCTTTTCATAAGCTTGTAGCTCAAAGCAACCTGGGAGTCCTACCCCTTTATTTACAAATTTAAAGTGCAAAGGCTCAGGGTGGGGGGACTTGTTTATTTTCTCAATGGACATGACAAGATCCCATGGTGAGTGGACAAAAAAATCCCCAAACAAGACTTGTTTTTAGTATCTTGATAAAAACAAAAACACATGAAAAGGAAAACATAGGAGGCCAATGTGCTAGAGAAAAGCTAGAATATTAACCAAGGTACAGACCTATGCCCGTGTTCACATTGTCATACACTTTTCCTGGCCTAGTGTTGAGGTCTATCAGATCAATAAATAAGTTTATGGCTATATGAATTATTCCAATGGGAATTCAAAGACTAGGGAAAATAAAATGGAGGCTTCATAGTTAATCCTATTGGCTAGCATCTGATTAAAACACCCGCCTGCAAATTGATTACAGCTGTAATCCCTTCTAAGAAGCCTTATTTTGAAATTGCAATTATAAAGGATGTTTGTAAAGAGCAGAAATACTTAGATGCAGCCTACAAGGGAGACGGCTCCTGGCTTCAGGAATCAGAGAGTCACTGAGCACTTTCTTCTCTATTTAGGGTATGTTTAGAGTCAGACTGGAAACATAGATAGAAATTCTTCATTTCTTCATCATGACATTGTGGATAGAGAGCGCTGGACTTAAAGTCATGAATAATCTAGGTCCTTCCCCTCTTCAAACAACTGAGGTGTGACCCTCAGCAAGTCACCTAATGTCTATGAGCCTCAGTTTCCTCAACTGTAAAATGGAAATTATAGCTATACCTATTTAACAGGATTGTTGTGAAGCTCAAATAGGGTAATGTATGTACATTAAATGCTTTATATGTCAGAAAATGTGACATAAATATGACTTAGACATACATTTCTCTCAGTGTTTATTAGTCTGGAGATCTGATCTTGACAGACATTCTGAAACCATCTTGAATGACCTTCTTCCATGCAGGGTGGATTTCTGATCTGCAACCAATTCTCCTTGTGACCTTAGTCAAATTACTTGACCAAATTACACGACTACTTTGTGCCTCAGTTTTCTCATTCATAAAATTAGGGTGTTTAATTTAATTTAGAATCAATAGACCTTGGCTCAAATCTGTATGACTATGAGCTCATTATTTCTGAGCCTCAGATTTGCCATCTGTAAAATGGGTAAATAATATTTTCTGTATATCACAGCATTATTTTGAAGAATGTATGAGCCACAAAGTGTTATATTAATGTGTTATATTAATTATATTAATGTGTTATATTAATTGTAATTAATGTGTTATATTAATTAATACACACAGTTATATTGATGTGTAAAGTATCAAAGCCCTTTCCTCTGGTCCTTTCCAAATTATTAGAATGCTATCTCAGACCTTAATAGCTGCATGACTCTGGGCAAGCTACATAACCTCTTGGATTTCTAATGAGTTTGATGAATTCCATTTGACTGACAAACATGTACAAAAATAGGGAGGGGGGTGAGAAACAGCACCTTATTGTCAGTTTAATTGAGTGATAGGGATCATTGCAGCTCTGAAATGCAAGCACTTGGAAATATGAAAACTCATGTCAGTGTGAGGATAACAATCCAGGATGTCAGTGGAGGGACAGTAGTCTGGACTAAGGTAGATTCAACCTTCATCCCTACAGATGAAGAAGAGAAGTCAAGTAGCTTGTCTAGCAAGGAGTAGGGGAGAAGATCTGTACACAAATAGCCATATATCAATTAGAATAAAAGAAAAAATCAAAGTATCCTTCAAGATTTGAAGAAGAAATCACTCTGAATTGCCTAGGAAAGGAGTGGGGAGGACAGTCAATCAGTGAAGGCTTCATGGAGGAGATAGTACTCAGCTGGGCTTCTAAGGAAGAGAAAGCAATTATCCTCAGTCATAGGATTGCTTAGAGTACTAAGAGAACAGGCATACCCCGAAAGAGTAATACAACTGACCCTTTCCTTGAGACATACCTTGGGAAGCCATTCCAATTGGCCAACTTTTAGAGTTGAAAATAAAAATGTGATCTCAGGATGCAAAAAAAGTATAAATGGAAATTAATTCCTAGAGTTTATCTTGGCCCCCTCCTGTTCCATCTTCTTATGCTTGCTTACTTCCCCTGGTCACCTTGAAGCTATGCCTATTTTTTCGGGAGGGGGGCATTCCTCCCTCCCCTTAGGGTGGGATTCCTACACGGACAAGGAGTATGTTTCAGTTTCTCCCTAATTCTTTCCTGAACTCCATAAACACCATTAGTATTTTGAACCAAATTTTAGTTATTCATATTCATATCATTCATATTATTTTGTAATGCAAGGTGCCCTTCGTGTTTGTTTGATGTCATAGCACAGGGGACTAGGAGAGCCCATTCCAAGGCTGAGGCGCCTCCTTGCTCCTATCCCACATTTCCAAAGAGACTTAGTTATGAACCTCAGCCCCAGACTCTGCCCCCATGCCCCTCCCCCACCCCAGCTCCCTGACAGTAGCAAGATCTGTGCTACAAGTGGTGAGCTGCAAGTATTAAGCCTTATAATCCTTCTTTTCCTTAGATGTGGTTTCCCGGGGGGGGGGGGGGGGGGGGGGAGGAGGTAGAGTTGTAAATCCGTGGTGGCAAACAAGAAAAGCCTGAAGCCGTGAGCAAACAGGAAACAAATGATT
>CM053625.1:109992203-110021686 GCA_028646595.1 Phalanger gymnotis | reverse complement strand
AAAGAATCCTTAATGATCACCTAGGATTTTAAACATAGAAAAGACCTTGAAGGTTTAGGGTTGGAGGATTTCTTTGGCCATAGAAGGAGTTGGGGCAGAGAGGAGAGAGATAGAATATCTTCTTTCCAAGTATTGGAAGGTCTGTCATGTCAAAGGAGGGAGTAGGCTTTTTCTGTTTATCCTCAGAGAGCAGAACTAGAAGCAGTGGGTGAAATAGAAGCAGACCTTGGCTCTATGTGAGAGGAAAATTTTCATAACAATTAGAGCTATCCAAAAATGAAATGAACTGCATTGGAGATAGTTACTTCCCCCATCAAGAGAGAGGCTGGCTGATGATTTGTCAGAGATACTATGGAGCAGATTTCTGCTCAGATATATGTTTGACTAAAGGCCTCCCACGTCCTTTCCAGCCCTGAAATTCTATGACCTGAAGGTCATTTGCTTGCGCTCTTCCAAGTTATTTAATGCTGGTCCAATCAGATGAAACCATGGCATGGTGGCTAAGCCAGTCTTGCAGTTAGTTGGGAAAACAAGGATTCAAGATCCTGGCCCCTGCCACATACTGTGGGTGATCTTGGGGTAGTCACTTAACCTCTTAATGCCTCTATCCCACCCCAAGCAACTTTCTAAGAAGGTGTGAGCTCTGCACGTGTCAGGGCAGTTACTCACTAGAAGCTTCCTATACCAATGAAATCAATCACTGGTCCAGTCACAAGGGAAAAAATACATGTGATCCAAAAGCCTTCAAACAAAAGAGAGGGAAACTAAAAAGCTCAGAATGGAAAAATGACATTTCCCAGGCCAGAGAGGTGGGACAAGAATCCAAGTCTCTTCTTTGGCTGCTATGAACTACACTCTTAGGTTAAGCATTGCCTTAAACCTGTGATTTTCTTTCAAAATTTAGTGAATACTAAATAGTAACTGTTTCTCTTTTGGCCAGGAACCCTAAGGGTCTTCCCTTCCGAGTTTGATTTTTCTTTTTTAGTTTTGATTAAAGGGGGCATCCTTTGACTCCGTTCTTAAAGAGGCCTATTCACTGAATGAGTATTACCTCACTCAAAGTGAGAACCTGAAAAGACCTCAGACCAAAAGGACCAGGGTCTCACAATGCATCCTAGGCCATCTCCAGTCATCTTGGTGAATATCAGGCCACTGGACCCAGATGGCTCTGGAGGAGAAGGTGAGGCTGGTGACCTTGCATAGCTCTCTCTTACTCAAATCAGAGTCAACTGCAAATCATGTCATCATCTCCCTGATGTCATGGTCCTCTTCTAAATGAAGGACAAACACAACAATGACAACCTTCTTTCAAAATGCAAATGCCCCTGGGAGAGGTTGAATTACTTAGTTTTGAAATAAGGAAGGATTAGGTAATGAACCATTTTGGAAAGACTAGCAAAAAAAAACAGAGAAAGATGGAGAGAGGTACAAAAGCAGGAAAAAAAACAGAGATAGATATCGAGGCAAAGCCAAAGACAGAAACATTGAGAGAAATTGAAAGAGAGAAGCAGTATAATGTAGTGGAATGTGTGTCAAGCTTAGGGGCAGATACTTACTGGCTGGATAACTTTGGGTAAGTCACTCAGTCTGTGCCTCAGTTTCTTCAGCTGCAGAATGGGGTTGGTTGCATTGATATTACTTTAAAAAAAGGATTATTGTGAGCAAAGTACATTATGTAATGACCTTTCCCCACTGGAATCTCCCATAGCAATTTGTATCTTTCTTACAGTTATTGCGTATTTTGTATTATAGATATTTGAGAAGAAGTTACAGAGACTTAATACATGTTTATTATGTTGAACTTAATTGTCTGGAAAAGAGCAAGATGGCAGGACAAAAAACAGACAGGGATTTCAGGTGAGATCAATGAGTTCGTAGCAGAGTGGGAGACAAACCCTTCTTCCTAGCCCAAGGCATCCACAGACTTTCAAGGCTGAGAGCCTAGTGGGTATTGCAAGTCAGACCTCTGACACCTAGGACTGGATCATTGGGCTGCCTCTGGGATGCTCCTGAACCCTCACTCACAGTGGCAGTCTTCCCTCCCTGAACCCAGCTTTGGGATGATGGAGCTCGGCGCCATTTCAACAGCTGTGTGATACCCCAGCAGCAGCTGACTAGATCCCTCTAGAAAGTTTATGAATAATAGTAGCTACATTTATATAGCACCCTAGGCTTTCCAAAGCTCTTTTTTGTGACCAGGCCTGTGATTTCCTTTGGGTAAGGAGCCTGTGATAAAGAACTTCCAACTCTTCCAATCTGAAAGTTTCCTAGTGGGGCAGTTAGGTGGCACAGTGGATAGAGCAAAGGGCCCTGGAGTCAGGAGTACCTGAGTTCAAATCTGGCCTCACCCACTTACTAGCTGTGCGACCCTGAGCTTAACCCCAATTGCCTCAAAAGAAAGAAAGAAAGAAAAAGAAAATTTCATGGTACATTATGAGATTAAGTGCTTTGCCCAGGGTCACATATCAAGTATGTGGTAGAGGTAGGATTTGAACCTGGGTCTTATTGATTAAGATCAGATCACTATCTATCATGACAGCCTGCCCTCAGCAAAGCACCCTATATCTCATTTGGCCCTTAATACAACTCCATAAGGTAGGCGCTACAGGTAATATTATTTAATAGATGAGAAAACTGAGGCTCATACATTTTAAGTCATTCGCCCAGAGTCAAACAGCTAGGAAATGTCCCAGCCAGGTTTGAATGCATGCCTTTCCTGAATACAAGTCCAGAAAAAAAAATTTCAACCATGTTGGGTCTCATAATTGTTTGCTGATTTCAGTTGAATTGAACAGAATTAACTACATTAAGTTCAAATGGCTAGGGCTCTGTGAAGTCAAACTACTCCTTCCTGTGGAAAGACCCAACCTGCTCTTTGCATTTTCATCTGTAATCACTACCACTTGCCCCATTCAATTCCTGGGGTTCACCCAGTAACCAAACGTGTTTTTTTAAGGCATTGAGTAACTGTATCTTTCTCTTTGGGTTCCTTAGAATCAGAAAGATGAGACCGTTCAGGGTTGGGACTCGATGTGGAGAGTCAAGGATGTGTTTCTATGCCATCCATTCTGCAAAGAAGGCAGGGAATGGCATTGCTGAGAAAACGAAGGTTGGCAAGAAGCAAAGAGGAAGCTCATTTGGGGGCATGGACCAAGGGAAGGAGGTGAGAAGCTCCTTAGACTCAACTGTGCCTCTCTCCCCTCCCCCCAATCCCTCGGAAGAGAGTTATACATCTCCAAAGAGAAGAAAAGGGGGAGGGGGTTGCCTTGCATTCCTGAAGCCCTCATTAGCAGGAATAAAGCCCATTCCAAAATCCCTCCACCCTCTCTGCCAATTCAGGACAGCTGGCAGCCCAGAGTCGGGACTTTTGTCTCAAATTCAGGGCGGTCCCGGATGGTTGGCAACTCTACCAGGGATACATTTCCAGGGAAGCAAACTTTAGATATTCAAAGCAGAAAGAAAAGACCGAAAAAAAGCCCATCCTCCATCATGATTGCACCTCCTCATGCATTCAGAGATCGGGGGACCGTACACCATCTCCTCTCAGGAAAAATGCCTTACCTTCATTCCTGTGAAGACATGTTTCTATGTCCCCAGTTCTGGGGGCTTCTTCTATTTCTCCACTGAATCCCTTACAGTGTTTTGAGTAAATTACAAGGCTCTTATCAGTGGCAGTGGCCTTATTGTTCTGCCAAGATATCTTCCTTTGTCATAAAACAATAACTTGTTGTAAGGAGTGCTTTTTTAGGTCTACCATTCAGACAGACTAATTGTATCTTTTAATCTGGGTCAAACTGCTCTTGCTTATTACAAATTGGCTCCAAATCCTAAAAAAAAGAAAAAAGTGAGGAACATTTGCAAATAATTTAGTTGCAGAATTATCCTTAGATAAACACTATGTAATGTTTAGAAGAAATACTGCCCCCCACCCAACTCCCAGTCCTCAGCCATTTATCCCTCTGGCTGTCTGGGAAAGGAAAGGGGGAGGGGAAGAAGCAAGGGATAATGGGGAGTGGGAGAGGTATTGGGGCAAGAGAAGGGAACATGGAATATTCCTAGCTAAGGATTGTTCCAGCATAAAGGGTTTGTGAAAACAGGATGACCCCACCTGCCACTAGAACAAGGAAACTGAGAGGCCTCATTTGCAACGCTCACCTGGGCATGAACAAGTGAGCTCTCAGGGAGGAGAAAGATGCTGAGTTTGGTTCAGGACATGTTGAGTCTGAGGCATTTGTCATAGGTAGAGATGATGGAATCATTGCATTTAAACCTGGAAGGGGCCTCAGTGAGCATTTCATTCAACTCCTGGAGTTTACAGTTGAAGAAACTGAGGCCTGGAGATGGAGTAAGTTATTTGCCTGAGGGTTGTCAGTGAGACACAAGTCTTTATTCCTATTTGAGGGCGCTGGAAAGATTCAAGGTAGGAGAACATAATCATGGGTGTAAGCCACAGCAAATTGAACTATTTAGTAGAGTCTGGATTTGAAACCAAGCCTTCTGGCTTCAAGGCCTGTGGTCATTTGCAAAGTCAAAGGCAGGACATGAGTTTGGGAGAAAAGCCAGGTTGGAAACAGAGATCTAGGACAACCAAAATCAGGCTGAAGTCACTGGGAGGATGTATGTATAGGAGAGTGGGTATGGGGGGGAGGGGAAGGGATAAGTTGCATAGAGAGGTAAGAGAATACAATTTCATGACATCATAGTTTTCAGAGGATTTACGTATGGAAGGAATTTTAGAGTTCTTAGAGTTCTGCCTCTTTTTACAGAGGAGGAGCCTAGGGAAGAGGTTACTTAGCCAAGATTATTTGGGTAGTAAAGTACTGTAGAAGAGCAGAGATTAGAACCCGGGCCTTCTGACTTCCATTCTAGTGTTCTTTTTCTATACCACACCATCCTCTCCCACATTACCACCAGGTATCAATCCTAATAAAGTTGGGGGAGACCTAAGAAAGAATTTCTCTTTGGTCAGTCACTGTTGCTCTCAACATCTCTGACACCATTAGGTACGTCCTGCTGTAGTATGAGTTTTATCTACCTTGGATAGAAAACTACAGAAAAGTCCACAAACTGATTTCTATGGGCTCAATAATACTTCACTAATCTAGCCTTCTACACAATGGACGTCCTTATTGCACTTCTCAGTCTTACTCACCAGCACTGGATAGCTATCCCTCCCCCTCAGCATTCTAGGAGTACCCCTAAATGAAAGTGGAGTTATAACATATTGCTAGCAGCTTGAGCCTCCATTCCAATATGTTCTCTTCAGTGTCACTTGCAGGTTAGTGTCTCCTCAATGTCACTGATTGTCTCAGCGATTAGCATCTCAATATCATTTAACCGATTAAGAAAAATTAACTTTTACAAAGGGACATTTAGCAAAGAGACAGTAACCAAAACCACTGAATAATACTATACTAGCATACACTATAATACTATACTCCCTATACTGCCTTAGTCCCTGGGAAAGTAAGCTCACTTAAAGCAATTGCGACAAAGCATTTGCCCCCATGAAAATTATTTCCAAATGCAGCATAGCTGCCATATGAGCTTACTGCACAACTAACTGCAGTCTACATCTTGGCTGCCACAGAACCACTGCTACACCAGGTCAAGCAGGTCACAGTCGCCTCACCAGGTTCAGCTGCTGGCAAACTCTCCTAGAACATGACACCAGTCCCTGGTTTCTGGTTGCTTATTCTTGCAACCTTTCTGAAGCTTACAAGCTTCTAGCCTTCTCCAATTCACTGTAACAGCAATGCTGCTATCAGCCGCTGTGGAGGTGTAAGACCAACGACACCAGCACACAGGAGGGCTGCTAGCACAAGTTCTCTGATCTGCTTTTCTAAGGAAAGCAATTTTAAGGGGTTCACAATCTCACTTTAATTAAACATACATATATCATTCACTTATTTCAGTGGAAAAAGTCAGCACCCTGAACTTCAGAGCAAATACCAACAGAAATTACAAATAGAGAAAATATAAACAGAGCAAATAACACAAATCAGCAGCTGTCTGTCCAAGACATTACATATATAGTTACCAGAGAGAGAAGCACCAACACGTGGGGTTTTCAAAGCCAGGAGTCTCCTTAACGGCTACCCAGAGTCTCATCTGGTCAAATCACAGGACACTCTTCAAGTGAGTGATCCCCCCCAAAATGGTAACCTCAGAGTATATATATACATATATATGTATGTGTGTATACACACATATATACACACATATACATATATACACACATATATATGTATATGCATACATATAGACATACACATACATACACACACACACACATATATATATACTCTGAGGTTACCATTTTTGGGGGGATATATATACATATATATATATGTATATATATATATATATACACACACACACTTCTTCAGGGTAAGAGTTCTTCACACTTCTCAAGGGCTTCACAATTCTAGTAACCTAATTAGCAAAAAGGTGTGGGCCTTCCTACAAACAAAGGCAAGACTCAATCAAAGGCACTTGATTGCTTTGGTGCTAAGAAACACTCCAAAAGGAAAAAAAAACAGTACAAAGTCCCACTTTGCTTGCCTTTATATTCACTTTAACCTAAGAGCAGAATGGAAGACATAACTGAGACAGAAACAACATTTACCATGACTTCATTAGTACTAAGTAAGAGAGGGCCCAAGAGCCTTCCTCTTCCCAGAAGCCTACAGACCTCATCTTCCTCACTCCAATAAAACAAGGATGAAAGAACTTGAGTTGCCCCTCCTGGATCATGGGAGTTTTTTGGATGCACCTCCATTCCAACTCAGCAGACAATCAAAAGCCTTTCTTCAGTATAGAGTAAATACATGGGAAAAAAGTTACAGAAACCTCTGCATGTTCTGAAATAGAAAATAGGACTGTCCATACATCTAGAAGCTGGCTCGCTAAGCATCTCGCATAGGCTGGCAGCAGGCAGAACACTACACATACTCAAGGGACAGGGTTCCTGTTGGCCAATCCCACTATTACACTAAATAATAGCTTGGTACCTTGGTGTTTTTACCTTTTCCAAAATGTTTCTGCATCATTTCATAGGAATATGGGTTTAGAGGTGGAAGGGACCTTGGAGATCATCTAATCCAACTTTGTTCCCCGTTTTACAGAGGTGGAAACCCGCCTACTAAATGAGTTTCAAGCCAAGATCCTCATCTCCAAATCCATTGGTCTTTCCATCATATGATGATGCTTCCCACTATATACCAACCAAACCTTGTAAAATGGGCAGAGTAGGGATTACTATGTCTATTTTAGAGATTAGGAACAAGGCCTAGCAAGGTGAGATAAGCTAAGGTCAGACAGTTAATGCATAGCCACTCTTACTACTAAGCCAAACTACCTCTTGGTTAGGTCACAGTACCATGTCTTTAGAGCAAGAAGAAGCCTTAGACACAATGTAGTCTAACGCCCTTCATTTTGTGGATGAGGATGAGGATGGTGATGATGATAAACAGTATTTATATGTCATCTACTGAGTGCCAGGTACTTCAATAATAATATAATAATAGCCAACATTTACATAGGGCTTACTATGTGTCAGCTACTGTGCTCAGTGCTTCACAATTATTTATCTCATTTGATCCTCATAACAACTCTGTGGGAGAGAGGTGCTATTATTATGCTGATTTTACTGAGGAGGAAACTGAGGCAAACAGATGTGAAGTGACTTGTCTCGGGTTACAGAGCTAACAAGTGTCTGAGGCTAGATTTGAACTCAGGTCTTCCTGACTCCAGGCCCTAGTGCTCTATCCACTGCATAACCCAGGGATTTGTTAAAATCACCCAAATATTAAATGAGAAAAGCTAGGATGTGAATACAGATTCTCTGATTTGGAAATCCCACACCCTTTCTACAGCACTACTTCCTCATCACCTGGAGAATTTCCCCCTTTGTTCTGAAATATTTTAGTGATGTCTGGCATGAAAATGATTACTCGCTCGTACTAGATCTCAGGGACGGCCAAACATCAGCAAGCACATCTGGAGGGCTGTTTCCTAATTGTGACTGGGTATCCTGCCAGGCTGATATCTCTACAAAGGCTTTTTCTCTCCTTCCCCATCCCCCCACAAAGCCCTGCGTGGAAATCGACATGCTGACTTCATCCTCTAGCATTCCAACGGCCCCCAAAATTGAACTCCCATTTATGTCCAGACCCGGGAGGAAAAGCATAGCTTAGATAAAGGTTTTTTGCCAACAAGACAAATGTTTTCTAGCAGAAACAGATGGTGTGGCTGCCAAGACACATGCTTATCTCAGAACCAAATAGTGTCTTTGAAGAAAGGTAGGCGGAGTAACTACTCCTGCCTACCCCATTACCACACGTTCCCATTTGTTCTGGACACCCCTCTGTGCCATTAAAATTAAAGACCTGTGAAAACACTGGACATCAACTTCATATAAAAAGTTTCTGTCTCTCAGAAAATAGGGCCAACAGGAAACGCAGGCCTTCTGTGATCACATTAGGCCTAGACCTACACATTCACAGAAGAGGTGGCTGCCTCTGTGGTATGATTCCAGTGGCATCCGAGGACCTCCTCTCCAGTGACTACCCATACACACACTTCAAAACATCTCCCCCACATACTTTAATAATCATCATTACTAATTCCTTTGAACCTATTTCATTGAAGGTCCCTATTAAAAATGTAAAAATGTTCCTTAAGAGAAGAAACCAGCAGAAGCAATATGGCCCATGAACTTAACTTGTCCTGACCTAATTAATCAGACTATCAGTCCCTGATCAATATCCTGAGGACATGAAACTCCAGAAAGCTAAAATTTAGAAAAGCTTGGGAGTCAGACAACCCAGATCAAATCCTGACTCTGTCATTTCTTAATTGTATGACTTTGGGCATTGTATGACTCTAGGCCCTAGGATCCTTTCTTTAAAGCAAGAGGAATGGACTAGATCAGTCAGTCAATAAATATTTATTAAGTACCTACTATGTGCCAGACCCTGTGTCAAGCTCTGGAGATGGAAAGAAAGGCAAGAGACAGTCCCTGCTCTCATGGAGCTCACAGGCTAAAGAGCAACATAATAAGCATATAATAATACACACACAAAAATCCAAACACAGGCTAAATCAGAAATAATCAACAGAGAGAAAGTATTAGCAGTAAGGGAGATGAAGAAAGGCTAGCTGCTGAAGGTGGATTTTAGCTAGGACTTGAAGGAAGCCAGGGACGGAAGGAAGTAGAGATGAAGAAGGAGAGCATTCCAGGCATGGGGGTCAGCCATTGAAAATACTCAGAGCGGGGAGATGAGCGGAAGATGCACTGGGGACAAACTTGCGCAGGAAGACCCACCAGCAGGCCATTGCAATAGCCCAGGTGTTATTTAATAAGGCCTACACCAGAATGGTGGCAGTTGAAGAAAGTAAGGGGTGTGTTCAAAATTTGATAGGTAAAAGCAACAAGCCTTGATAACGGATTGGGTATTGAGAGTGAGATAGAATGAGGAATCGAGGATGACACCTAGTTTTCAGTCCTGAGTGACTGGGAGTCTAGTGGTACCCTCAACAGTAATAGGGAAGTTAGGAAGATAAGAGGGTTAGGGGGAGGGTAAGATAGTGATTACAGTTTGGGATATGTTGAATTTAAGGGGCCTGTGGGATGTCTAGTTCAGGATGTCCAGTAGGCTGTTGGAGATATGAGACTAGAGGTCAGCAGAGAAGTTAGGGAAAGATAAGTAGATCTAAGAGTTTTTAGAATAGAGGTAATAATTGGAGTTGATGGGATCTCCAAGTGAAATAGTACAGAAGAAGAAGAGAAGAGGGCCCAGGACAGGCATGTGGGACACTCATGATTATGGAACATGACCTGGATGAAGCAAAGTAAACTGAGAAGGAATGGTCAGACAGGTGAGAAGAGAACTAGGGGAGAGTTTATCGTGTGTGTTGTGTTTAGTCTTTTCAGTCCCACCTGATTCTTCATGACCTCACTTGGGGTTTACTCTGCAAAGATACTGGAGTAGTTTGCCATTTCCTTCTCCAGCTTATTTTATGGAAGAGGAAACTGAGGCACGCAAAAGCTACAGAGAAGTCAAGAAGGAAGAGATTATTAGTCATTCTGAAGAGAGCAATTTTGGTTGAATGATGAGACTGGAAGCCAGATTGTAGCATAAGGAAGAGAAAGAGAGGAAAAGAAGTGGAGAGAACAGTTGTAGACAGCCTTCTCAAAGAGAAGAAATGGGAGATGGTAGCAAGTGGAGATAGATGAATCAAGTAAGCATTTTTTGATGATGGGAGAACCATGGGTGTGTTTGTTGGCACTAGGGAAGCAGCTGATAGACAAGGAGATGATCTCTAAAATTCCTTCTAGCTCAGACATCTGTGATTTGGGATTAAGGAGACAATCACACACACACACACACACACACACACACACACACACACACACACACACACACACACACATACATACACACATGCAAAATTATCCAGAGCTTGGAACACCTTAGAGGAAGGAAATAGCCAGAGTGGGTGTGTTGTCAAGAGTGTATCCAAGAAAGACCAGCACACTTTAGGAAAGGGTTACCACAGAGTAGGAGGGGCATCCTGAAAGAAATATAAATGAGGTCAAAGAACCAATTTTGCTAATTTTACAGTATTGCTATCACAGTGGTTGTTAACTAAACTTTGGTATCATTACTTTGGGGATCCCCCCGTGAAGGATGTCATGTACCCACAGAGCTGGTACCTGTTATGCAACTTATAGTCTTAGAGAGTTTTCTGAAGGCACTGAGAGATCAAGCGACCTGTCCAGGGTCACACAGCCAGTATGGGTTATATGGAGGCCTCTGAAGGCATGGCTCTAACCATTGCCCCATGCTGCCTCTCAAAACAAGGAGATCCAGCAGAGATAGCTTCCTCTCAAAAGAAGGAGAAACAACAGGAAGAGAACTGAATTTGGATTCAGAGGACCTAGGTTTGGATCACAGCTCCATTATCTATTAACTAAGTGTGACCTTAGGCAAATTGTTTTTAGTGCTTTATTCCCTCTTTTGTGAAAATTAGGGAGTGGTCTACCTGGTGGAAGAAGCTAAGTCCTGAGTGCTGGTGGCCTGACCTCAAGGGATATGTGATCGACCAATCAAAGAATGGGGAGATGAGCCTCCCCTCCTTTCTTGTCTGACCTGTCCTTACTATAGCTATCCTCAATCTAACTTTCAGCTCACCTGAACGAGCCCAGCTGTTCCCTAAACCTCGTTCACTGGACCTAATGCCATCCCTGTTCCTACACGCCACTTCATGACATATGCCAACTAGAGGAGAAGATTCACGAGAGCCAACCCAGTTAATTTTGGGGGAAGCAGGCCTGTCTTTGGCAGCTAGCTCGAAAAAAGAAATCATAGGATCTTAGATTTAGAGCTGGAAGAGACCTTAGCTGCCTAGCCCAACCCCCTCATTTCTTCATTTTACAGATGAGGAAACTGAGGCACAGGGAAGTCACATGATTTGCCCCAGGTAACACACATATTACTAACGGCAAAGTTAGGACTCAAATCCAGGCCTTTGGACTACAAACCCAGTGTTTTTTTTCCATGAGGCTGTTCCACTTCTCAACACCTAACAGGTGTTAATCCTGTCCTCCATACCACTACCCAAGATGAAAGGGCATCCTTGGACCACAGGTAAAACATGACTTCTCTTGTTTTGTTAGCTTAGGGACTAAGCTCTGAACGGTCAATATAATCATTACAGATCAATTTTTGTCATGCGAGACTGGAAAACGAGAGCCGCACTGAAGTCTTTCAGAAGAAAAAAAAAATGCCTTCTCATCAGACTCATCCTCTCATTTGGCTGGAAATGCTGAGTGGGGGAGTTTCTGCAGTGGGTAACCATTGTGGCTTTACTGAAAAGGCACCGGTCCCCAGTCCCCAGTCTCCAGTTCTGCCAGCATTAGGGTTACACATGTAGTCAATTTTTTTTATTATCTGCATTGTGGATTATCCATGGAGAATTTTTAATGCTTCCCCTACTGTCTAGCTGGCATGTGCTCAAAGAAAGCAGACATTTTCATTTGATCCTAAGCCAAACATAATTAATAAAGTAAATATACTGGAAAAGTCATATAATGTAATCCAAGGCCAAATAAAAATGATTTTTAATTATCCTGACCACTTTAATTAGGATTCCACTTATTTGAAATCTGTGATCATTTAACTTGGGTTGGACTGAAGTTTACCTCTCCACTATCTATGAAAAAAGCGTTCTCTAAGCAAATCAATAATGTAAACAAAATTGGAAGAGCTGTGTTTAAACTACCTAATAAAACACCGTTTTAAGGTGCCCCAAACACTCAGAAACCCATTTCCATACAAAGGATGATATGGTCATTCAAAACAATTCACACGCACATATATCCACACATATGTAGATATATATATACATATATATATATATATATATATCTACACCTATTTGCATATATACAGGCAAATGTATGGATGGATGGATGTATATTCATTAAGGCCAATCTTTCAATAGCCTATATACTACACAAACCATTCTTACCTTAGTTTGAATTGTTGTATTACTGAAAAATAATGAAAAAGAAGCAAACAAACCACGATCGAATGAGCTGTTTCACTCATTCAGGTTGGCAAATTAGTGGTGCGTAACCCTAACTTCTATGTGAATTTCAGTGAATCGCTCTGGGCCTCAGTTTATTTATATATAAAACCAAGAAAATCAACTAATGATTTCCAAGGTCCCTTCTAACTCTAATTCTCTAACATAATTCGATTGATATCTAAAAATATGTGTGTGAGTATATACATGTATGTGTACACATGTATACATGCCTGTGCATACATGTGTATCCCCTATGGAAGATTTATAGAAAAGCAGATGAGAATCACACAGGATAAGAACGCAGAGATAAATTACTATCTGCACCAGTGGTGACAACGACTACATGGATGAGATCATGGATTAATTAAAGTGCAGCTTCTGTGCGTGTGTGTGTATGTGTGTATGTGCATATGCAAACATATAGCCATTGTTGATGCATTATAAACACTATACTCAGAGCTAAAGTTGGGTCATAGTACTGATAAGCTCACATTTATTTAGTGCTTTAAGATTTAAGAAAGCACTTTCTTCAAGACAACTCTGTGAGGCAGTTATGACACATTATTTTCCCCATTTTATAGATGAAGAAACTGAGGCCCAGAAAATTACAGTGACAGCTTTAATCTTATAACCAACATGCTTCAGAGCTGGAATTCAAATCCAGGCCTCCGGATGCAAGGTCCAGATCACCTTGTGCCACATCTGGACTGCCTTAAAGGGCAGGCTGGCACAGAATAAAGCAAAGCAAATTGGTAAAAGTCCCCAGTGGATCCCATCTGCTTGATTGAGACTCTGCTCATGTTTCCCAGAAAGTCATTTTTTCCTTTCAGTTGAAGGATGAGATCGCTACATCTCTGTCACCTACCCTGAGAAGGAAGTGCTGTAGAAAGACAGATTAGATCATCTATTATCAAGTAGGCAAAAGATAGACCAAGGAGACACCTGCAGTTTACCAGATGTTCTATCAAATATAGGGAGTCTTGGGGAAATAACATGCTTCCCCCCTCCCTCCAGCACATACAGCTAAAGGAAGGATTAGGGAAGAAACCAGGCCACCTACCCCTCGATGTGCTCTTGCTCTGAGTGACATACTGGTGTGATTTTAGCCCCCAAATCAGGTTTAGTCACATTCTCCACAAGCCCTGCAAATATGGGATGAAAATTTCCAACAAAAAAGAAAAATCATTAGGAGCATGTTGGTTTATGTGAGTAGGAAGCAATATTCATGCTCATGAAGCAGTACCAATTTTTCGAGAAGAAAATGTGTCATAGCTGTTTAAACTCTGGCCAACACTGAAAAGTATACATTATGGGACACCCACAAAGACAAGCTTCCTGTTTAAATTTACATGCCTCTGGGAGGGGTAATACTTGATGGTTCCATCAGTCATTAACACACTCATCTCAGCCCCTGTCAGCACATTGTAAGATATCATAAGATAATAAATTTAGAGCTAGAATAAACCTCAGAGGCTTTCTAGAACAACCTTCCCCCACCCCCAACTTTACAGATGAGGCAAGAGTCCCAGCAGTATTAGGTCATTTTTTTTCAAAGGTCCCATAATTTGTAAATGTCAGAGGTGGGATTAGAACCCAGGTTGTCTGATTCCTTAGTCTTTTCATCATACATTGATACAATTATATGAGTTTATGTGAAAAGTTCTTAATGAATTTATTTGAGTGGATGGTATCTTAATAGTATCATGTGGCAGCCATCAAAAGACAATGCCATGCGGCAGCTAGGTGGCACAGTGAGTAGAGCAATGGCCCTGGAGTCAGGAGGGCCTGAGTTCAAATCAGGCCTCAGATACTTGACACACTTACTAGCTGTGTGACCTTGGGCAAGTCACCTAACCCCAATTGCCCTGCCTTCCCCCCTCCAAAAAAACCCAACAAAACAAAAACAAACAAACAAAAAAAGATAATGCCATTGTAAGAGAAGTGTGGTGTCATAAACCATAGATTTAGACCTGAAAGATACCCCTTCATGTTACAGCTGAGGAAGCTAAGACCCAGGGAGTTATTTGTTTACACATATAATAAGCAGCAGAACAAGAATTTTAGGCAATTTTCTCTGACTCCAAATCTAACAGTCTTTCCATTGCATGAAGCTAGGTAAGACTTGCATTCAAATTTTGCCTCCAACCTGTATTCCCGGTATAGCCTGGGAAAGTCTCTTAATCTCTCAACAGGGGCATTATGGAAATACTATCATCTAAGTGCAAGAAGGGGTCCTTGCTCTACACCATAAAGGAAAAGAAGTGGCTTAATGATCGCAAATGTATGACTACCAAGACACAGAAACTGAATTTGAAATGGACCGTGGCTGCTGTGAGGCAGTTAGGCGGCACAGTGGGAAGAGTGCAGGGCCTGTATCTTTGCCAAAAAACCTCCAATGGAGCAAGCGTCAGACACAATTGAAATGACTGAACAACAAAAATGTTTGCTGTATTGGGGAACCTGGGAAAATGAGAGTTCTTGAATAAATTTCTTGGGAACTCGTTTCTCCAAAACTCAGTAAGGCAAAAGAAATCATTCTTTTCTTAAAAACCTCGAATCCTCCCTGATGGCCATTCCAACAAGATTGCTGAAAGGCTAGGATGTAGAAGAGCCATTAGAAATGGTGTGCTTGACCCCATAAGTCTGACCTGGGCACAATGGATGACAGTTGTTGAAAAGAAAATTAAGCTTTGCATAAGGAAAAGCTTCTTGGCAGAGCTATCAAAAATGGGAAGGGCTGTCTCACATGGCATATCACGACACTCTCATCTAAGGTCTGCAAATATACGTTAGATGGTCATTTGTTACAAATGTTGTAACATTTCTGCTCAGGTGCAAGTAAGACTTAAGTGGCCTCTGAGACTCCTTTCAATTCTTTTCCTTATTCTGAACTTCAGAAATAAAACAAGCATTTCCATAACATAGAACAGAAAAAGATGATTATACATGAAACTGCAAATCTATTGTATACAACTTGCTATTCCTTTTAAATATATAATATATTTATCATGTAACTTTCTTCTTTTTTCCCTCCCTCCACCTTAGAGATATACCATTAGATATAAATGTGTGTGTGTGTGTGTGTGTGCAAAACCAGTCTATACATATTTCTATTTATCAGTTCTTTCTCTGGATGCAGATAGCACCTCCTTTCATAGGTCCTCTGTAGTTAATTTGGGTATTTATAATAGCCAAAATGGCATGGTTGCTCAAAGTTGTTCTTAAAACTACATTGCTGTTCCTGTACACAGCCTTCTCTTGGTTCTGCTCAATTGACCCCTTTCAATTCTGAGATTCTATAGTTCTGTGGCTCTGGGTTGTGGGTTCCTCCCCTGCCTTACTGCTCAAGAACCCAGCACAGCTTGAACCAAGCATAGGAGCAAACAAATCAAATAATGCTTAGCATAATTAGAGGTTACTTCTCAGGAAAGGTCAGAAGAGTATCCTCACTGATGTCTTGCTTCCTAAAAAAGGAGGATCTCAGGGGATCAGGAAAATGAGAAGAGTAATTCCCTACCCAAACTCCCGGTATTCTCTTGTTTGTACCTGGAACCAGGAAAGTCTATGATAGAACCCTAGGACTCTTCAGCGTATAACCTAATGAAAACTAAGAAAGTGAGGGTGCACAGCCACAGTGCTTATCAATACTGGACTGGGAATCAGGAGATCCAGGTTCTAATTTTTTTTTTGTTATTGTTGTTTTGGTTTGGGTTTTTGTTCTTCTGTGTTTTTTTAGAAGCAACTGAGGTTGTGTCTTGCTCAGAATTACATGGCTAGTAAGTGTCTGAGGATGGATTTGAATTCAGATCCTCCTAACTCCAGGACCAGTGCTCTATCCACTGAGCCACCTAGCTGCCCTCCTCCACCCCACCCCTCTGTCTTTTTTTTTTTTTTAGAATTAAAAGGAGTTCACTACAAATATGTCGAGGTAGCAACAACTCAACTGGCTGATGCCTGGGAGCCCAGTTCCCTTGAAGGTATTCACTTTGTATAAATTTTGCATTTACTTATCTGTGAGTACTTCATCTAACTCTTCCCCACACTTCTGTCCTCCCTCCCACTCACCCCCCTGTAGAAATTACATTTTACTTCTTGAGGGTAAGATTACTTCACTTTTGTACCCTCACCACCTAGCACAGTGCCAGGCACACTGTAAGCACTTAATGCTCATTGATTTGAATTGAACCCACATTCTTAGCTCTACCACTCTCTTTCTCATTGAACCTCTCTTTTCCCTTTGTACTTTAATTTCCTCATCTTAAAAATGTGAGGATCAGAGTAGACAATCTCTAAGGCTCTGAGTAGACCTTAAATTCTATTCTTTCTTATGTCCAAGCAGCTCAGCCCCCACGTGCTCTCTTTTCAAATCTTGCTCAGATCTTTCCTTGACACTAAGGTATAAATGAAGGATGAGGATACCCTTTCCAAAGGGAATTTGTATTTTGACAAGGATAAAAATTTTCAGCTAAATTGCATGGAATGCTTAATGAGAGAACATCAACATTTGGGGGAGAATTCTCGAGGATGGACGTTGAAATTGTTCTAGTGACCTTGTAACCTTAACCCCATAGGTAATGGTGAACCAGAAGATGCCAATGGAATCTAGGGATCCTCACCTACTTGGGATTATGACCTTTGAGCTGGAAGGGACATGAGAAGCCATCTATTTTCAAATCTCTGATTCCATGTTAGCTTGGCCAAAGCCTGCCTTACCCTTCTTGCCAAACCAGTGTATGATTTTCTTCCTCCAGGCTGTTTTACCTGTATTTAAACCCTCTTCTTTTCCAGTTCACTCCTTAAATCTTGATGCACTAGAAATGTTTAGACTCCTTTGTGATACTATATTCTCTCTTTACAGCAAGAATTAGAACAAATTTAAAGCATTGCTTTAAGTTCAAGCTCTGTGCCACTGAAAATATTGTAACCATTTCCAATATCGGCATGTGTTATTTTCTTTCCAGTTCTATTAGTCTGTGATAATTAATTTGCTCAGTGAATAGCAGCCATCAATCACTGTTGAGCTTGCCTCTGGAATTCTTTATCTGACTATCTGGGTTTATCATGAGAGTCAGGGTAAACAGAAAGATGCCCATTGTGTTGCAGTATGATAGATGCAACGAGATCCTTTTAGCTCTGCTTAACTTGGAGCAACAGTCTTCTCCAGGGGAGCACATTTCCATCCCACTGAACCCATTAATGGGGCTGGAATGGGGCATGAGGAAACCCAGCAAGAGGTTGTTCTGAAGGCAGGGTATTTACCTATACTCTACCTTTCAAGGTTGGAAAGAGAGATGTAATTCCCCAGTAAAACCATCTCAGCAAACAGGCTAAAGCAGGCTGAGGGTAACTGATGGGCCTCAAACCTGTAGATGAATTAGGGAAGTGTCTACACCAAGCATGAGAAGACTTACCTTGGTGGAATGGGCGGATGAGAACAATTTGTTCCGACAGCCATGAAGGCAGCTGAAGCCTCACTGTGGAGTGTGTTAGAACCTAGTCAGACTTTGAAGACACCAAGGTCATCACCCACTGCATCCAGAGCCATGGCCAGTCATCTCGACACTTGTTTTCCCCCTGGACTTCAATGACTGGAAGAAAAAGTGAGGCTGATTACTTTGTACAACTCTGCCTCACTTAAATCTAATTCACACACAAGTTATCACCCCGTGATGTCCTTGAAGAACAAATGAAGGACAAACAACAACAACCCTATGAGGCAGATAGCTTAATTTATTTGAGTGATACAGGCTGCAGTACTGAGCTCTTCATTGCTGGAGGTGTGCAAGCGGAAGCTGGATAACCGCCTAATAATAATAGCATGCATACAGCACCTGTTATTCTTGTTCTGTCATATCCAACTCTTCATGACTCCATTTGGGGTTTTCTCGGCAAAGTTAATAGAGTGGTTTGTCATTTCCTTCTCCATCTGATTTTATACATGTGGAAACTGAGGCAAACGGAATTAAATGACTCATCCAGGTCACACACTAGTAAGTGTCTGCGGTCAAATTTGAACTCACATCTTCCTGACTCCAGGCTTAGCACTCTAACCACCGTACCACCTAGCTGCTCCCAGATTGTACCTACTATGTGCCAAATGCTTTACAAATATTATCTCATTTGATCCTTACGACTACTGTAGAATGTAGATGCTATTATTATCCCCACTTTATAGATAAGGTAAGTGAGAAAAACAGTGGTTAAGTGATTTGCCTAGAGTTAAACAGCTAATAAGCGTCTGAGGTCAAATTTGAACTCACGACTCCTTGACTCCAGGCCCAGTGCTCTATCCCCTTAGCTGCCATTTGTCAGGAATGTGATAGATGAATTCTTGCATTGGACTTGATGACTGCTGAGGCTCCTTCTCTGAGATTCCTTTCAGCACATGTCTTTATCACAGGTACTCAGGTTGAAAATCTTAAGAAAGTCAAATAGTTGTTTGGGAGAAGGCACGGGGGTGTCATATCACTCACATCTCCATTGCTTATCCTTTCTGGCTATTTAAAGAGCATTATTAAGCCCCTTTAACATTCTTGTTTGGCTGGCCAGCAAGGTCTGAGTCTGGGTGTATTTGTGTCAGAGTTTAGGTTTGAGTGATCAGTTAGCATAACTATTTGGAAATTCAGTGTTTATTGTGAATCGGGTCAGATAAGTGAAGAACGTGACTGGGGTGGGGGAGGCAGTATGAAACCTGGAGGTTCAGAAGATCCTAGAGGTGAGAATTTGCACCTGGACTGTGGATACTGTGTGGCAGCTGATAGAAGCTGCACACTCTCCTGGGTCCTTCAAGCCCTAAGACTCAGTGCATCCTCATTACCCTCCCGTGCAGCCAGAGCACTATTTGGGGAACAAGGAAGGGAAAGCCCTAGCAGACAGGGCGATTTGACTGGCCCAGTTCTGAGTTCCCCATAACCTTTTCAGGGAAATGAGAGCACAAGGGGACAAGCCAATCAATCCAGTCTGGATTTGAGACTGTGAGTGTGAGTCCTTGTCAGTAACATGTGCATATTCTTGAGCACGTGACAGCATCTGCCTGAGAAAGGGATTGCAGAGTAACCATTGTAGATAGATCCTGATAATCCCAGTAAGAAACTTCCCTAATGTACCAATGTGTGGTGCACTCCAGTCCAGGGCACTGGTGACAGGTTATACCCTAAAGAGGCAAAGCCGGGTTGAGGAATCTGTGGCCCTCGGGGTCCTCAAGTGCAGCCCTTTGACTGAATTCAAGGGCCAAACTTGAGGACCTAGAGGACCACATGTGGCCTAGAGGCTGCAGGTTCCTCACCCCGGGGCTAAGCTCTTTGGAGCTCTAACAGCTGAAATCCTTTATTGTGCTACCTACCTAGATCTTTGCCCTTCCCTTTGTCTCCCCTTATCATCTTCCATCCTTCCTATTTCCTTTCTTACCTTAGATAATACTGGCAAGGAGCACTACAGTGGACTGGATTTCCCTGTGCAACACCAGACACACACACACACACACACACACACACACACGTTTTCTTCTCCAGTCAATGCTTTCCAAATATGTTTAAAATGTTTACACTCTATAGTTCAAATAAAAGCATGCAGCAGCTCCTGGGAGCCTGCATGGTGTGTGAGCAGACGACGAGTCAATCAGCTTTGCAATGGAGTTGTTGAAAATCGACTGCTCTGAGACACACACACACACACACACACACACACACACACACAGAAGCAGGGTCGGGAAGCTTTGGGTGCCTTGCTGGGGGTTGTTCTTCTGGGACCAGTTGATGGCTTAGCGCTTGGGAGAATGGAAATGAAATCTGTGTTTTTAAGAAAATGAAGCTGAAAGTATTTAACCTTGAACCATAAACAGGAGTAATAAATTAAACAGAGGCCCCATAACAAGAAATCATAAAGGGAAAGTCACGTTCTGAGCAAAGAGAACTTTGTGTTGCCAGGGTTGGTGAGAGGAACCAATCACCAGAGAGTACTGATTCAATGGCTATTCATTCAGTAAGTGAAGGGCAGCAGCTTTATCAAAGCATCTATGTCTAATAATAGTAATAAAGTTTGCTAGCATTTATATAGTGCCTACTATGTGCCAGGCACTGTGCTAAGTGCTTAACATATATATCATCTCATTTGACCCCATACAACTACCCTGGGAGGTAGATAGGATTATTATCCCCATCTTACAGTTGAGGAAAATTAAGCAAACAGTGTCTGTGGCACAGTGCCTGGCACATGGTAAATGCAAAATAAATGCTTTTTGACCAACTGAAGTCACATTTGAACTCAAGTCTTCCTGACACCAAGCCCAGCTCTATCCATTGTACCGCCTAGTGTTCTCAGAGGTAGCCATATGGCATAGTGGCTAGATCATTAAACTTGGAGCCACGAAGATGAATTCAAATCTGCCTCAAATCCTGCCCCAGATGCTCACTAGCTAGACAAGTCAATTAACCTCTCTGGGCCTCACTTCCTCCTCTATAAAATGAGAGTAATGATAGTACCGTGATTGTGATCGTGAGCTTCAAATGAGATACTGGACATAAAACACTATAGAAATGTTAGTAGCTACCACCATGTGCCATACTTATTTGTGAAGATATTTTAACACATACACACATGAACACACATGTACACAGACATGCACATGACCTTGTATGCCCAGTGCTAAGCACAATGCCTAGAGTATAGTAGGTGGTTAATAAATGCTTGTTGATTGATTACTAGTTAATAAATGCTTATTGAATGAATGTTTTTTAACACAATCTAAGGCAAATATAAGGTTCTCTTTAATGAAGATGTTCTGAAGACCTCAAAATGGGTCCACTGGTTCACGGAACCCTCAAATGTTGGCCCATGAAGGCTAAAACCAATTAGAAAGTGGGGAACCAAATTCTTACCATCTAAGTACTGTAAGAGATCATTCTATTCATTCTCTGCCTGCACAAAGGACCAACATTTGAACCACCTGCAAGCAGAAGACTGGGTATTAAAGAGATGTTGTGCAAAGGGACATAGTTGTACTTGGTACCCTCAAATAAGCAGTACTACTAGGCAGAAGAATCATAGAAGCATACGATAGACCAGTATGGGGAATGACTTCTGAAATCACTCTGTCTTTCTCCCATCAGTCTTTCATCCACAAACCTAATTCTCCCTCTCAACCTATGGAAATGCAACGGCTGTCCCTATGCCTCTTCTAGAGTCTTTGGGTAAACTCAGGCCCAGGACTTAGAAAACCAAAGCTATATATAGGAAAAATATGCCTACATCTTCCTGGACAGGTATACCAAAACAATGCTGAAGTGTAGATATATCATACCTGGACTTAATATCATAGGATAACAGAGACAGAGCTAGAAGGCATCTCAGAGGGCATCTAGCCCAACTCTCTCATAATACAACAATAATGCTGAGGCCAAGAGAGACTAAATGATTTGCCATGCAAAGTAGTAAGTGGCAGTGTCACAATTCAAGGTCAGGCTCTGAGAAATTCAACAATCTTCAACAAAATATTTGACAGAATTTTTTAAAGATACATTTCTGAACAAGTTGTGGAGATAAGGGCTAGATGATAATATAGTTAGGTGGATTCAAAATTGATTAAATGGCCAGACCCAAAGAATAGATTTTGTCAACTTTGAAGGAAATCTCTAGAAGAGTACCAAGTTATCTGCTGTTGGGTCTTTACTCTTCAACAATTTCATCAGCAAACAAGAAGTCAATGATGGTGTATTTATAATATGTACAGATGATACAAAGCAGAGAGGCCTAGCCAAAATGTCGGATAACAGAGCTGGCATGGAAATAAGATTTCTGCAGACTGGGAAAATGAACTAGATCTAATAAAAACTAAATTTTATCAGGATAAATGCAAAGTTGCACTCTTAGGTTCAAGGAATCAATTGTACAAGAACATGGTGAGAGAGGTGTGTGTGTGTGTGTGTGTGTGTGTGTGTGTGTGTGTGTGTATGCACTGACAAATGTTCGACAAAGTGAGGATAAAGGTCTGAGGATATTAGTGATCTACAATTTTAAGTAAATGGTAGAGGGAGAAGGCAGCTAGGTGGCACAGTGGATGGCATGGATGGCCTGAAGTCATGAAGACCTGAGTTAAAATCCAGCCACAGACATTTACTAGCTGTGTGATGCTGGGCAAGTCACTTAATTTGCACTTAACCCCTCATCTGTAAAATTGGGACACACCGGAGAAGGAAATGTCAAAACACTCCAGTATCTTTGCCAAGAGAGTCCATGGGGTCATGAAGAGTCAGATGCAACTGAATGACCAAAAAACATACAATAAAAATAGCACGACAAAACAGTCAAAAAAGCTAGCACAATTTTAGGCTACATTTATAGAGGCTGGCCTAGTGTTCAGAATATGGAAGATAGATGACCATCTTACTTTCCTCTGCCTGACAAGACTCTCCCTCTTCTCTGCTATTATGTCAACTTTGAGGCAATACATTGTAGGGAGAAGACTGACTGCGGCACATCCAGAGATGAAAGGGCTGGGAACCATGCCATCTAAGAATCCATTAGGTGGACTGCAGATGTTTAGCCTGTGCAAGAGAAAACTTAGGAAGGACATAATAACTGTCTTCAAGAATTCAAAGGGCTTCCATGAGGAAGAAGGCTTAGACTTTTTCTGCTTGGCTCTAGAGAGTTGAGCTAAGAGCAACAGGTAGGAGTTGTAGAGAGCCAAATTTTGACTCCAGAAAACTTCCTAACCATTAGAGTTGACCTGAAGTAGAATTGTTGTTGTTGTTTGTCCTTCATTTTCAAAGAGGTCCAATGACATCACCAGGTGATGTCTTGACTTGTATGCAAATTGGTTTTAAGGGAGGCAAAGTTGCACAAAGTTATCAGCCTCACTCTCTCTTCCAGAGTCATCAAAGTCCAGAAGCAACATGAAAGTCAAGACCACCAGTAATAGCTCGGTTGCAATGGATGGCCTTATTGCCTTAGATGTCTGACCAAGCTCTAAGCACTCCACAGCTCCTACTAGTAGAATAAATTGTTCTCATCTGCCCATTCCACTGGACTAGAGGAAGTCTCCACATGCATGATACAGATTCCCCCTCACTCATTGATGGGTTTGACACCTGTCGGTTACCCACAACCTGGTTTAGTCCATCTTAGACAGTTTCACCACGATATGGCCACTACATATGCTACAGCTTTGTGGAACCACAGGCGACAGGCAAGTGCCAGGTGGACACTAAAGCTTAATGAGCATCCTTGAAAAGGGCTTGGCAAGCCTTCACACCAGAGGTACCAATCATCCCTGAATACCCATAAACCCTTGAAGTAAAATTGGCTATTTATTGGAATTGGGGTATCAATTATATTGGCCACTTTTACCATGTTCCACTCTATCTCCCCATTCCTAGTGATTCAGTGCTAATGCTAATATCTTCTTGGTCCTCACGCCAGACAACTCAAAAACATTGTAGCCTATTGCCTGATGAGAGAATGGGATGATAGGATGGCTGATGGCTATTTTCCACAGGGGCAGAAAGAAACCCATCCCATTTTAACGCCTGAGGAAAAGTCCCAACTGATCTTGGTCTGGACACATTCAGGGTCTACTAAAAAGATAAGATTGAATAGAAAGGGTCATTTTGTGATTTTCATAAGCTCTAAAGCTGGAAGGGACCTCAGAGGCTATCTAGTCCAATTCTCTCATTTAGAGAAATGAGGAAACTGGGGCCCTGGTGCCAGAACTCTCTCAGAAGTTCAAATTGTAACTTTTCTGTGACATAGTGGATAAATTTGAGGGAGTTGCCTAAGGCACGGGATCAGAATCTGGGTCCTCCTGACTCTAAGACCAGAATTCAATCTTCTATGCCAGGCTGCCTCTAACTAGGAAAACAAAGTAAAACATCTGTTCTGCTTATTATCACTTTAAAAAAAAAAACTACAAAGTGGATGGGGGGATGTCTTTAGTTCAAGGTCTTTTCCTTCTTCAAATATGGCTCAATCCTTATGTTACATAATATGTTTGCACTATTAACCTATATATGGAGAGAGACAGACAGACAGACAGACAGACAGATAGATGATAGATAGATGAATGCCAGCCAAGCATCCTTGACTAGTAGTCACCAGTGGAAAAGACTGGAGTATTATCTCTCTCGGGCACACTCATTGTGCTCCCCCTTCCCTCCTGTTCCTCTCCTCTGTCCAGCTCAGTTACCTGGCCACCTCCAGATGTCCTTGTCCCTCCAACTTCTCCTCCCACTCCCCAGCGTTGTAAAGGCTTATAGTTCCACAGATGGAAACTTGAAAAGCAGAATTGCTCTATTTTCCATTGCACAACCACAAAACAGACCAGCACCTCTCCCTCATTGGCCCAACCAGTCTGGTGCAAGGCTGGGATTAGGAATCAAAGAAAGATTGAGCTTATAATGTAAACAGCGGCTGACCTTGTGCTTTCTCACTGTATTTTATCTCTCTGGTGCACAATTTCATGGGTAACCATTACATGCAAAAGAAACTTTTTTTTTTTAAGAGAGGGAGAGGGGAAGATAGTGAGGTTCTTCTAAAGCTACACCACCATCTTTAACAGCTGCAGGGTATATTAAAGGAAGTAGCGGGGGAGTGAAGATACTGCATATTTCAAAGCTGACTGTTGAAGGAACAGTAAGGCTAAGGGGGGATGTTGTGCAGAGTTCGCCAAGTGTTTGAAGTGCGTTCCGGTAAGCCAAACCACTGAAGTGGACAAGATTTCTAGCATGTTGCACTGGTGCCTGTACATACTTAATAACAGATGTTTGGTCTCTCTAGGCAGATAATTGTCCCGCTGTAAGGTTGGCTTGACCTGTGTGAATAGTCCTACGTAGGGCACTGAAGCAGTAACAAATGGTCGGGCGCTTTCCTCTTTTTTACTGGGAGAATGCTCAGCCACGCTTCCTTTTAAGCACATAATTACTCCGCAGCAACTGGAGCCCATACATCGTCCCCCTCTAATAGCCGCGGAGCCATTTTGCCGTAATTTATGAGGACAGAGTTCAAAGTTTTAATAATATTTGGATAATATCATTGCCCAAACGTCCGGGGCGCCGTGATGAATAGAAGGAGAGTGGGTGCATTTCGATTCTGTGCATGACAGCGCGAGCGTTAACTGCAGCGGCCCGGGCCGGCCTTTATGGAAGCAGCCACCAAGCCGGCGGCTCATGAATTATAGATATGAGCATGAAGGATTATAAACAGCAGTGGAGATCACACAGGGCTGCTTGTTCATGAGGAACTGTCCTGTTAGTGGCTCTTCCTTATGCAGATAAATGAATTGCAGGGAATACCAAAATGGTTTAAATAAACCCTTAGCAGATAATGTATTAGCCCATCAACATAAAAAACGCCCGCGCAGGGGCCTCCTTTTGGATATTTATGTTTATACTCTCGGCTCAAGTGGCTCACTGATTTTTTGGCTTCCTGCGGCTCACCTAATAATTTCAGCAGCCTAACTGCACCTCTGGGTATGTTTATCTGACAAGCCAAGCTGTTCCCCGCTTTGCTTCGCTTGCTGAAGCGGCGCTGGCCAATTTGCTCCGGGAAGCCACTTTGCAAGCACTAGGCCTTTAATGATGCCACTAATGGAAAGGAAGTCTGAGCTGTGTCCGATGCCTGGGGGAAGCCCAAGACTATCCGGTTTGGGAAGATCTGCGAAGGGTATCGGGGAAGGAAGCCCAGAGAGCATCATAGAATCGTACACTTGGAGAGCGGAGAAAAGCTTAGGTACTATCAAATGAATCTGAATCATTTTGCAGATGGCACAAATAGAGCAGGAGGGAGGGCAGTGATTTACCCAATGTCAGATGGCAATTTAGTGGCAGAGGTTGACATGCAACCCAGGTTTCCCAAATAAGTACAGTGGTGGTTTTAAAGCACTGGTAATTTTTTTTTAAAGAAAACATCCAAGGACAGGCCTAGTGATATAGTATTGAAAGCCCCCCTCAGAGGCAAATAGACTTTAATTCTTCAAGGCCAGTCTCAGACACATATGTGCTGTGTGACCCTGGGCAAGTCACTTAATTTTTCAATGCCTCCAGGTACTCTAAAACTTCCAGTTGCTGAGCAGGTTAACATTGACAGAGCAAATTTACTCTTATAAGGAGTTGCCTTATGCCAAAAAAAAAAAAATCAGATCTATTCTGCCAATCACCGCCCCCCCCAAAAAAATAAAGAAAAATTAAAGCAAATACAGGCTGGGAGGAAGGAAAGCGTTCCAAGCCAAATCAAAGGCTAACCTTTGAAAGAGTTAACTAATGTTCACCAGCTTTTCCTGGTTATAAATGAAACTGTTACCCTTAACTTTGACAAGCAAGAATCAGAGGCCATCAACATTTATACACTTGAGATCCATTTAATCAGAGGGATTTATTTAAAGAAAAGCAATTATGTCTGAAACTTAAAATAACCATGAAACTAAACATTTTAAAATCCTAAAATAGTCTTTTTGGACTACTAAATAAATCACCCTTAGGATCTGCTTACACAGAACATTACTCTGGAAGAGTGGTGTCATCCAGCAGTCCAAGATCCACTTCCATGATGTGCAGATTTTTTTTTCAACAGCTGTTCATAATGACCAAATTGTCATCATACCACCACCTAACATCTGTTTACGGCTTTATACTTTCCAAAGTATAGAAAGTCAGCAGAGAGAGTGAAAACTACACTGGAGTTGGACCTTGTTTTAAGCTCCATCTATAGGACATTGAGACAGTCACACAACCTTTCCTTTTTCTCATTTGCAAAATGTGGATATGGGTTCTTACCTGCATTGTGAAGATCCTGTGACAAAAGAATATGCCTGCAGCCCTTTGTGAACCTTAAACATACTAATCAAATTCAACATACGTTTATCAAAGGTTTGCTTTGTACAAAGAAGAGGGTTAGGTACCAGAGGTTCAAAAGTAAAATGAAAAACAACCTCTACCATCAAAGAATACCTGGCTCCCTCCAGGTGACACTGCTTCCCCTTGACCCTGTTTCTAGTACTGCAACAATGGACTATTCTTACTGTCTACCTTCTTCACTCCTAGTCATATGCTGCCAAACGAACTGGAGTAAATCTATCAATATTGCTAACTGGGGCACCGCAGATCTACTCCTAATTTATGCTTTATTCCACTTTCTGTAAGAGTGGTTCCAAACTTCCATGCTCTTCCTTGAGCCTCCAATGGGATCCCCATCACCTACCCTCTCAGCTAAGAACCTGGTCTCATACTCCACTAAAAATATGTAAGCTATAAGCCATTCAATGAAATCTCCTCCTTCTCCCCTTCTCCAAATTTCACATCTTCAGATCTCCTTCACTCCAGTCTCTGATAAAGTAGTGGCTCTTCCCCTTGCCAAGTCCAACTGTCTATATGCATTCTTGAGCCCATCTCCTAAAATCTCCAAATCTTCTCCAGAAGAGATTCTTTAATTATTACCCCAACTCTATCTCATCTTTAATGTCTGCCTCTCTGTCTCTGTCTCTCTGTCTCTCTCTCTGTCTCTTGTCTGTCTCTCTGTCTCTCTCTGTCTCTCTCTCTCTCTCCCCCCACCCCGCTTAGCTCCCTCTGTCTTCCCATACTTAAAAACATCGCAGTTAATCCTTCCAACTCTTCACTATCATGCTCTTTCCTCTTTGCACCAAAATCCATGAAAAAGTCATCTCTACTTGGTGCTTAGGCTTCATCCCCTCTCTTTATCTACTAATCCCTCTGCAATCTGATTTTTCACTTCATTGTTCTATTGCAACTACCTTCTCCAGAGTTACTAAAGGTCTCTTAATTGCCAGATCTGATAGATTTTTCTCATTCTTCATTTCTTCTTGGCCTCTCTGCAGCACCTGACAATGTTGTCACTTTCTCCTGGACACTCTCTCCTCTCTAGATTTTGGTGACACAGCTCTCTCCTATTCTTCTTCCCATCTGTCTTGCCACTCCTCTTTTTCCCTTGCTGGTTCTGCATCTGCCACACCTAGTCATTGAAGGTATCCCTCAAGGCTCTGTCCTTTTTCATCTATACATTCTCACTTGATTATATTAGCTCCCTTGAGAGAAAATCTTTACAACTAGTGTCTCCAATAAAGGCCTCATCTCTAAAATATATAGGGAACTGAGCTAAATATATAGGAACACAAATCATTCCCGAATTGAGAAATGGTCAAAGGATATGAACAGACAGTTTTCAGAGGAAGAAATTAAAGATATCTATAGGCATATGAAAAAAATGCTAGAAATCACTACTGATTAGGGGAATGCAAATCAAAACTCTTAGGTACCACATCTCTCCTGTCAGACTGGCTAAAATGACAAAACAGGAAAACAATAAATTCTGGAGAGGATGTGGGAAAATTGGAACATTGTGACATTGCTGGTGGAGCTGTGAACTGATCCAGCCATTTTGGAGAACAATTTGGAACTATGCCCAAAGGGCTATAAAAATGTTCATACCCTTCTGACCCAGCAACACCACTTCTAGGGTTGTATCCCAAAGAGATCACACAAGTGGGAAAAGGACCCATATGTACAAAAATATTTATAGTGGCTCTTTTAGTAGTAGTTAAGAATTGGAAATAAAGGTGATGCCCATCAATTGGGGAATGGCTGAACAAGTTGTGGTATATGAAGGTAATGGAATACTATTGTGCTATAAGAATTGAGGATGATAGGGACTTCATAATAACCTGGGAAAACCTACAGGATATAATGCTGAGTGAGCAGAGCAGAACCAGGAGAACATTATACACAACCACAGATATATGGATTCTGTGAGGACTAACCCTAATAGACTTTGCTCTTCTCAGCAACACAAGGTGCAAAGACAACACCAAAGGAGTCACGATGGAGAATGCTATCTACATCCAGAGAGAGAACTATGAAGTATGAATGCAGATTGAGGCACACTTT
>CM053625.1:109891063-109991703 GCA_028646595.1 Phalanger gymnotis | reverse complement strand
GAGGGAGAGAGAGAGCAGTGCTGAACAACCTTGTAGTTTTCACAGGCCAAGCTTTTGTTTCTGTGAAGGGCAAAAAATGGGAATGTAAATAGACACTTCGGTAGATCAAACACATTAATTATGAATCAGTGTATTACATACTTGAGTAACATGAGAGAGGGGGGATAGCAGGGCTTCAGGTTTCCTGGAGCTATAGAGTGGGATGTCATTAGCAGCACCATATGGCCCATTCCTCTCCTCTTTCACACAGGTAAGTGCTTAACAGGTTCATTGGGGCAACCTTCAGTCAGAGAAGTAGTCTGCTTCAGCTTTAATTCTGCAACTATGAACCAGAGGACTTTGTGCCTCTCCTCTCCCCAAAAGACAATGCAGAATTCCTTGGAAATCAATATGGATTTTAGAGAGACCGCATATAGCACAGAGGACCAAGATTCAGGATCCTCAGTATCTGGTGCCAGCCCTGTCACATAGGAAAAAGGTCGTAGATTTAGAGATGGAAGGGGCCTTCAAGGCCATCCAGCCTAATACCTTCATTTTAGAGGTGAAAAAATAAACAAACTAACTAAAGCATAGAGAGATTAAGTGATTTATTCTAGGTTACACAGCCAGTAAATGTCTGAGGTGGGATTTGAACCTGTGTCTTCAGACTCCAAGTCTAGAAACTGTATCTTCTTCACTAGGCTGCTTCTGCAAAAGACAACAACAACAACAAAAAAAGGCCTCTGCCAAGGCTTAGGCACAGAATCATAGAGTCAGAAGTAACCTCAGGGCCGATCTTTATTGTTTGGTCATATCAGTCATATCCAACTATTCATGACTGAATTTGGGGTTTTCTTTGCAAAGATACTGGAACAGGTTCCCATTTCCTTCTCCAATTCGTTTTAGAGATGAGGAACTAGGGCAGGCAGGGTTAAGAGACTCGCTCAGGATCACATAGCTAGTAAGCACGTGAAGCCGAATTGGAGCTCATGAACTTCTTAATTCCAAGCCCAGTGAGCTATCCACTGCACCACCTAACTAGTCTAAAGTATATCTGGAAACAAATACCCTCTGCAAAATACTGAACATGTGGCCACCCAGCCTTTGTTTAATTAAGGACCTCAAATAAAAGGAAATTCACTACCATCTTTGCACTTTGGGGCAGCTCCAATTGTAAAGATGTTTTTCCCGTCATCAAGCCTTATTACTGCATCTTCATACCTTCTATCTAGAGCTCCTACTACTGCCCTCTGGGGTATAGTGGAATAAGACTCTTCCCTTTTTTTACAGGGTAGTTTTTCAAATGCTTGAGGGTGACTACTATTTTCTCTTGCATCTTCTGGAGGCTAACCATTCTCTGTTCATTTAGCTGATCCTCATATGGCATGAACTTAAGTCCTTCAACATCACTTAAGCTCATTCATCATCTTGGCTGTCCACCTTTCGATGTTCTCTATTTGCCAATGTCCTTTCTAAAACAAAAATGAACCTAATACTCTAGATGTGATATCTTCTATATATGTGATGTCATTCTGTGTATGTGATGTCATTCCCAACTGGAAAGACAGAAAAAAGCAAGGGCTCTTTGGGTTATATATGTCCATTAGAGAGTGAAAGATCCCAATCTAGAAAGGGATTGATGGTAGCTGTGATTTCAAGGTATAAAGACGAGGTGATAAGGAGGTCATGATTCTCACCCTCTCTCTACCACCCTCAAAAAAAGTTACAGTCAGAATATTACATTGCCCCGTGGGAAAACTGATTAACCATATTCCGCCTAGCACCATTATGCAGCAATCTCCACTCCTTTGAGATTCACATTATCTAGCTTTATCACCTGATTGAGATCCCTATGGCCACAGTCTGCAAATCCCTACTAGATTGTCCATCATCAGTGAGTTCAGTACCTGAGTCGTGCTTTTTTCTCTACCCCAATTCCCTGCTCTGATACTAGGAGACTTCAACATAAAATATTGATATTCCCTCAGATACCCAAGTTCCTTCAAGCTATTCAACTTAACTCAATATTCTCAATTCCCATTACCTATCCATCTACTCCACCTCAACTTATACAAAGATAATTATATCTTTGATCTTACCATCACTCACAACTATTCCACTATGTCCATGAACTGCAAAATTTATCAGACCATAATCTTTCATTATTCCATATTTCCCTATGTGACTTTCTAACCATGTTTTTCATCCTCACCATGACTTCCATTTCCTCCTTTCTGCTCTGGCTACATTCTCCTCTCTTCCCAATTTAAATTCTCCATGAACCAGTTCAACTGTCTACTTTCCTCTATGCTCACATCTTTTGCTCCTTTGTCTCATTATTGATCATGCCTTGTCAAACCCCAACCTTGGGTTACTTCAACCATGTGCTACCTTCACTCCTGAATTCATGTGCTGCTGAACAGAACCATAGTAAATCATAAAACTGTTCTGATAGGTTCCACTATGAATTTACATTATCTAATGTCATCTGGGCCTTCACTGCAGCAAGGCAATCTTATTCCTCTCTAATTGATTCTCTATTACACTCATGACAGCAGCTGTTCTGAACCTTCACTTCTATCACTATGCCTCTCGTGGCATGCTTTCCCCCCTAACCTCTCAGCTGAGGACTTCACTTTAGACTTCACGAAGGAATATTAGGGCCATTTGGAACAGCAGTGTCCTGGCCTCTTTCCAGATGGTCTCTGGATTCATGACACCTCTCTCTTTAATGTCTTTCTAGTTGTTCCTCCTCAATATCCTTTGCTGGTTCTTTATCTGTGTCATCCCCACTAACCGTGTGTCTCCCCCAAGTCTCTGTCCTGGGCCCATTTCTCTTTCTCTCTCTATTCTTTGATGTGGGGTTCTCATCAGTTCCCCTGATCTGGACTGTCATCTCTATCAAATGTTCTATCTAGCCGTCACTCGAGATACAGTTTCCCATCACCAACTAATTACATCCCAAAAATTTCAAATTGTATGTTTCTTTCACATTTTAAATTCATATACAGAACAGAATTCGTTTTCTTTCCCTCCAAACCCTCCCCCATTCCCAATTTCCTTATTACTATTGAGAGCACTACCATTCTCCAGGTCACCCAGGTTTATAACCTCAATGTCAGCTTAGACTTCACATTTTCACTCACCCCACAAATCCAGTTGCCAAAACCTGTCATTTCTATATTAATTTTATTTTTGTATGTATATGCACATATGTAGCTATGCACATATACATATATACACACACACACACACACATACGTGTATGTATTGGCTTCGCTCCATTTCTACGGGCAACCCCCCAGTTCGGGTTCTTATCTTTTAATTTGGTTGTTGAAATAGCCTTCTAATTGGTCTTCCTGTTTCAAAATCAACCCTTGTCCGGTCAATCCTCCACTCAACTGCCAGAGTGATTTTCCTAAATTCCAGGGCTCCCTGTTGTCTCTTGCATCAAACATAAAGTCCTCTGGAATTTAAAGCCTTTTACAACCTAGCCTCTTCCTAATTTTCTAGTCTTTTCACACTTTAATCCTCTCTGTACACTCTACAATTCCTATTTGTTGTTTCTCACACATGATACCCTATCTCCCATCTCTATGTCTTTACCTCTTAGAATCCCTGGTTTTCTTCAAGACTCACTCAAATGATAACTTGTACAAGAGGCCTCTCCCAGTGCCCCCAGCCGCCAGACGTGGTCCTTCTGAGGCTACCTTCTGTTTACTCTCTATGTGTCTTATACGTGTCTATCTACTACATGTTATCTCCTCCATTAGAATGAAAGATCTTTGAGGGCAGGGATTGTTTTCGCCTTTCTTCAACTCCTTAGTGCTTTGCATAATTCCAGGAATATAGTGCTCAACAAATGCTTCTTTATTAAATGCTAAGTATGCCATGCTATTTCCCTTTTACTCCAGCATCAATTGGTAATAACAGTCTCCCTCATAATTCAGCTTTATCCCCCCAGCTACAATCCCTTGCAATGGTCTTATGTGTTATTTTCCTTTACCAGCCCTCTAAACAACTCAAGAGCAGCGACTGAGTGATCTGGGCCCAAGTTTCCTCTTCTATAAAATGGAGGCTCCCTAAGGTCCCTTCCAAGCAGCAGTAGGGAACCTGCGGCCTCAAGGCCACATGTGGCCCTCTAGGTCCTCAAGTGCAGCCCTTCGACTTAGTTCTCTGAAGTTTGAATTCAGTCATAGGGCTGTGCTTGAGGACCCAGAGAGCCACTTGTGGCCTCAAGGTCACAGGTTCCCCACCCTGAGCTAGGTGGTGCAGTGGATAGAGCACTGGTCCTGGTGTCAGGAGTTCAAATCCAGCCTCAGACACTTACTAGCCATGTAACCCTGATCAAGTCACTTAATTCTACTTATCTCTGTATCTCGTCCATTAAATGAGCTGGAGAAGAAAATAGCAATCCACATTAGTATCTCTGCCAAGAAAACTGCAAATAGGGTCACAGAGAGTCTGAACTGACTGAAACATGACTGAAACAACTGAAAAACAACAACAAAGATCCCGTCCAGAAAGGCAACGTGAATGCAGTTCAAAGTGTACTAGACATTGCTGGAGCCAGAACATCTGGGTTTGAGTGCTAGCACTGACGTTTCACAGTTCTGTTACCACAGGAGGCCATTCTTTTCATCTACACCTCAGTCTTCTTATCTGTCAATTGGGGATAATAATACGTGTGCCATCTGTCTCACAGGGTTGTTATGAGAAAAGGGCCCGGAAATTTCTAAATGGTACCTATTCTATTACCACTATCCTTTGATCTTTATAGGTACTCAGAATGGTTTGCTAAATGAATGATGAACTATCAGCACTCCAGAAAGATAGTTCTGATGAGGGCACAGTCTCTGGGAACCCCCTTGAATCTGGAATACAGTCTCTGGGAGCCCCCTTGAATTCTCCTTGAATCTTCCAACTAGATCTGGCCTTCCCCGAAAACTATAGCCTCACATTATCATTAGGCCCAAATCTCTACCTAAACCTTGCCCTCTATTGTTACTATAGATACGCATGCCTTCAGTTACTTCCCAAACTTGATACTATCAGTATCCATGCCTTCAGCTACTTCCAACCCTTAATTCTATTCTCTTGGTTCTTGGACTCTGACCTCATCTTGCCCTGCTTAGACTCCTCCTCAAGACATTCCCTAAAGCCTTCCTCTAGTCACCCCAGACCACCCCTCAATCCCTCCTACAATCTTTGTGTATATAATCTCCATCTTGCCTCCATGAAGGTGCTCAGGTTCAATCTAGCTCAGCTCAGATTGAATCTGGCCCCCTTGTGAAAACAGGCTTCACAAAGGGTGGGATTTCTTAAGACAACCCATTATGGTGAATCCCTGATAAACTTTGTCTTTTCCCTTGGCTGAGAAGGCTTGAGTCGAATTCTTTCGGCAGGACCCGGTGTGAAGGTATTTTGGGATCTCCAGCACCCCTAGAAACCTATGGTTCCCTACAATCATCATTTTTGATTAAACCTCTTCAGTTCTGGTGGGGAAAAGAGACCTATCTCTCCTTGGGTGTGCAATATGGCCTGCCAAGGATAAGGCAGCTTGAGAACTCTTGATCCCTCCGAAAGGTAATGAGGGATGAGGGAGCCTCACCAAGAAGGATTTACATTCAGTTCTCCCCGCTCCTTTTGCCCTGGAGCCAGGGAATTGTCCAAAGCAGGAAATACTCTGAAGGTTCTAGAAAGATGCGGGCCTCTGAGGACTAAGAGGCTTAACTCATTGGTCTCATAAATAAGCAATCTTTAACTGTGACTAAAAAAAAAAAAAAGGAATTTAGTACCACTTTAAGGCTGACATTGATTTAAGCCACTCCATGAGGGGCACCATGCTGCCAGATCAATTAAAGCAAATGCAGTCATGAAACTTACATGAAGCCCCATGCATGTGATCCAGTCTGCACACCACTGCTGTCCTCGTGCCATGCACCCCATGTTTGCTGTTTGGACCTTTCATTGAAAGGAAAGAAGCAGTAGGGGGAATAAAAAGAGAAGAAATATAAGGCAACTATATATTTACTTTATTTGCTTCTAATTAATGGGCTTATGAAAAGAAACAAATCCAAGAAGTATTGCATGGCCCCCTGCCAGCAATGAGCCCACCCAGAGGAGAAACTGGAGCCCATTTTAAAGAGGCTTTTAACTCATCATTACTAAATAAAAGCAAACAGTCTGCTGTCTTTAAATAAAATATCCTTTATGCAGGTACCATAGTGGGGACTTCTGTATACCCTGAGATCTGTAAAAAACTGGTTTCAGAAGATCATAGACTTAGGGCTAGAAAAGATAGTAAAAGTCATGTACTCTCAATGCGGTCTCTTTTATAGATGAGGAACCTCAGGACCAAGAGAGGTGAGGTCACTTTCCCAAGGAAACAGATAATAAATAGAAAGGTCTGGATTCAAACTTCTCTTCTGACTCCAGGCCTAACCTTCCTTCCCCTGGGCTAAACAGTCTTCCTACCCATTCTTTCTCCTGTGGGCCTTTATTTTTTATTATTATTATTTATTTTTAGTCTTCAACATTCACTTCCATAAGCTTTAAATTTTCTCCCCTTCCCTCCTTCCTCCCTCCTCAAGACAGCATGCAATCTGCTATAGACTACACTACACCACACATACATTCCTATTAAATACATTTTCACATTAGTCATGTTGCATAGAAGAATTATAATGAATGGGAGAAATGAGGAGAAAGAAAAACAAAACAAAAAAGAAAATAGTCTGCTTCACTCTGCATTCTGACTTCAGTTTTTTCTCTGAATGTGGATGGTATTTTCCATCATGAGTCCTTTGGAATTGTTTTAGGTGCTTGCATTGCTGAAAAGGGCTAAGTCTACCAAAATCAGTTATCGCACACTGTGGCTGTTACTGCATATGATGTTCTCCTGGTTCTGCGCACTTCACTCAGCATCAGTTCATATAAGTCTTTGCAGGTTTTTCTGAAGTCCACCTGTCCATCATTTCTTATAGCAAATAGTATTCTATTACATTCACATACCACAATTTGTTCAGCCATTCCCCAAATGATGGGCATCTCTCTCCTCAATTTCCTATTCTTGGCCACCACAGAAAGAACTGCTCTAATATTTTTGTACGGGTGTGCCCTTTTCCCATTTTTATCATCTCTTTGGGATACAACCCTAGAAGTGATATTGCTAGGTCAAAGTCCTGTGGGCTTTTACAAACCAGGCTTGACCACACTCACTCAGCCTGAAGGGGCCTGAGTATTTGGAGCTAGAGTCTGTATGTCAATGACCCAGTAACAGTAACGACAGCAACAAACCTTTGTGTATCACTTTGTACAACACTTTCTTCATAAAAGTCCTATGAAAGGGGGAGTTCAAACATGATCTCATTTTATAGATGAAAACACAAAAGTTCATGAAAAGGAGGTGATTTACCCAAGATTAGAGGGTTAGGAAGTGTGAGAAGCCAGGACTGGAGCCTAGGTCCCCTAACTCCAAGCCTAGTGCTCTTTCTGATCACTCCTCTACAATTGCTGAAGCTTTTGTGGCACTTCACAGCTTGTAGAACTTTTTCTATACAATAGCCTCCAAGGGTAAGTAGACAAAGTCCTAATATCCCCATTTTCCAGAGGAGAAAACTGAGACTGAGGTCAAATGACTTGTTAATGTCACAGAACTTAGTGGCCAAACCAGAATTTAAACTTATGTCCCCTTCACTGGAGGTCTACAAGAAGCCTAATGACCACTCAGTATTTTTTCTATGTTTTATTCTGAACTTAACCAACACTAAATAAATGAGCAGAAAAAACAGAAAAGAAAAGGATTCTATATGAAACTGTGAATCTATAGTCCAAACAGCTCGTTTTTCTTCTTAAGTAAATTCAATATGTCATTTTTGAAGCTGGGCTGTTTATTTGTGTTCCCTATTAACTCTTCTGCTCTCTTCTATGAGTATTTAATCTTCAGATTTTTCTTTTTTGTTTTCATTTTGCTAACTCTATCACTAACCCTATTCTCCTTCTTCTCCCTTCTGCAGATTGAAAGACAGAAGCATAAAATTTTGTTTCAGATATCCATAGTTAAGTCAGACAAATTCACATTGGCTGGCCATGTTCAAAAACATTTTTCTTATTCAACACCTTGAATTCAACATCTCTTTGTCAAGAGATGGCAGCATGTTTCATAACATTACTTTAAATAGTGATTGGCCATTGAATTGATCAGAGTTCTTCAGTCTTTCAAAGTTGTTTTCTCTTTCAATATAGCTATTATCATATAAATCATTATTTAGGTTCTGCTCACTTCACCATGTCAGTTCACAAAAGTGTTACCAGGTTTGTTTGAAACTGTCCCTTTCATCAGTTTTAATGGTACAATGATATCCCATTTCATAAATATATTATATTTTGCTAATCCCCTAATTGATGGGTAGCCTCTTAGTTTCTAAATCTTTGCCCCTACAAAAAATGCTGTTGTAAATATTTGTATTAGTGTGTGTATTATACATATGTACATGAATGTATAAGACAGAACCTATCCCTCTTTCTTTGATGTCTTTGGGGGTATAGATGACTAATTGTTAACAATTTTTTGAAGAACTTCTTAGAGCCAGTGTGGGTCAGATGGCTTCTGAGGCTTCTTCCATCTCTCAAATGCTCTAATCCTTTTACTTCAAATCTCATCCTCTTGCTATTGTTCTAATGAGTAATAGAAGCAGAGGCTAGATAATAGAACTTTTTGATTTCCAAAGATAATCCATTATTGTCGTCTTGTTCATTTCATTGTCTAGTTACAGTTTCTGTCCATCACACACACACACACACACACACACACACACACACACACACACACACACACTGCTGCTAATGGACAAACTCTATAGATTGTCCATTCAACTACATAAATAAATTGAACAATTGGTAATCTTCATCCACTTCATTTTTCCCTTGTGGATAGTTAAGTTGAACTTTTGAAATGTTGATGAGTCTTATTTAGGTGGCTATTTTGGGCCACGTCTGACTGAGGTCAATCTGATGATTCAGGCACAGGATAAGAGCTAAATGAGACCCTAAAAGACCATGTAACACTAAACAAAAAAGAGATTTACTTAACAATAGCATGGAGAGGATATTCAACAAGGATACCACATCAATTCAGGTCAAATCCATGAGCTTTTTGCCTCCTCTATACTGGGTACTATGCTAAACACTGGATGCAGTTATACAGAATTTCCCTGACTTCATAGTTGACTTTCATGGAAGAAAAAAAACTTGTGTGCTAGGCTTTTGTACTTAGGCAGTCAAAAAGCTGCATTGATGGGTCAAGCCTTAGTTCCCTGGACCACTTAAGTATTGAGGATGGTTTCATTGTTTTTTTTCTCCCCCAAGGGAAAAACCAGCCCTGTCTATATAGAAAGAATCAAATAGATTTTGTTCCTACCACAGACTTGGTCTAGTACACAATGTCATCCACAAAGAAACATATAGAGAATGTCACCATGTATTGGGAGCCCCTCTTCAACCTGGACGCTGAGTTGGATTTCCCTCATGTTAATGGAAAACATCTTCAATGAGTGTGTGTTTTCCCCATTTTATGCTTTACTTTATATTGAGTTGTTGAGTGAGGAAATCACTGTTTTTGTATATTTCAACAAATCTTGGATAATTTTGATAGGAGACACCTTATTAGAGGAGGGTCCTCAAAGTGATATTTTGTTTTACTAAATCAAAGATTTTTCATATATTCAACAAACTATAAACATTGTATTTTCTGTATCTTTCAATCATTTGTATGATAGTAAAGATGTGACCTATCGTGGAACTAAACTTGTGAGAATTTTCTTATACCCTTCTAATATTATTTGACATCATGAAAGTTAAAATAGAATACTAAAATAACGCCTAACAAACTGGAGTGAGTTTTTTACTTTTCAATAGATTCTTATACAGTGTAATGTAATGCAGTGAACTAGATTAGGCGTTAGAATCCCTGGGTTTGAAATCTGGCTTTGCCACTTCCTTGTGATCTGGGGCAAGAACAATTCTCTCTGGGCCTCCATTTTCTCATCTGTAGTTTGAGTTCAACAAGATAAACTCTAAGGTCCTTTCTAGCTCCAAATTCTGTGGTTCTATGTAAGCTTTATGTATGAATATGCATATGGGGAGGGTAAGATGGAGGGAGGATCCAAAAGTAAGTGTATTAGAAAGTAAGGTATTGATTTGTTATTTGTAACATGGAAGGGAAATCTTAACATTGGGGAAAGGATTAAGGGTGGGGAAGAATCAAAGCACTCTGTTAGAAGCCTTCCCAGGATATAGAGAAACAAGATACCAAACCAGAGACGAAGAGGATCACCAGAAGGAAAATAGATAATATTGATAACATGAAATTAAAAAAAATATATTTGTACAAACAAAACCAATGCAGCCAAAATTAAAAGGACATCAAGAAATTGGGGGGAAAATTTACAGTAAGTTTCTCTGATAAAGGCCTCATTTCTCAAATGTATAGAGAACTGAGCTAAATTATAAAAATAAGAGCTGTTCCTCAATTGATAAATCGTCAAAGGATATGAACAGGCAGTCTTCAGAAGAAGAAAGGAAAGCTATCAATAATCATGGGAGGAAATGCTCTAAATAACTAAAACAACTGTGAGGTACCACCTTACACCTATTAGATTGGCTAACATGACAGAAAAGGAAAATGATAGCTGCTGGAGGGGGTGGGGAAAAAAATAGGGACTCTAATGAATTGTTACTGGAGTTGTAAACTGGTCCAGCCATTCTGAAGAACAGTTTGGAACTATGTCCAAAGGGCTACAAGATATACATACCCTTTTACCCAGCAATATCACTACTATGTCTATATCCCAAAGAAATCAAAGAAAAGGGAAAATGACCTACCTGTCCATCCCCATAATAGTAAGGAAAACCAGTCTAATTTAATGAAAAGCTTATGTATTCATAACCTTCACATATAGTCTACACTAAATATAAAGATATATATGATGCTTAAGAACAGAATGAGACACGTTAATGTTAAAAAATATATAATTTACATGGGTCTACATGCCATCATAATATTTCAGTAATAAAAAAGTTCTTTACATAGAAAAGTCAATTATTGACTCCAAAATTGAAGGAACATTGAAAGAGTCCTTAATTGCTTAGGCCCTTGATTTATTTTGGGGGGGGGGGAAGCAAAAACAAAAAAGTAACAGTGCTAGACCAGATGATTCCCTATATTCCTGTGAAAATTCTGAGAATTCATAGAAAAAAAAATTTGTTTTCAAAGTTTAATCAATAGGAACAGTGAATACCATTTCTGCATGATTCCAAACTCTTGAGTTATGGAGTCTATGTATATACATTTCACTGCATGACTCTTCCTCTTCTAAACCCACAGAACACATAAAGAGGCCAAGATAACATGAGGAAGGGATCTAGGGAAGAGAACTGTTGTGGCTAGAATATTTTTAAGTCTCTTAGTCTATGTGAAAATGATAAAGTGCCAAGTTTAAGAACCGATAACAACCAAAACATCTCAGTTTGGTGGGGAAAATCAGTCAAATGTGTAAACTAAGCATTTGATTAATTCATCATTGTTTTTCATGTTCAAAAACAATTTTGGTGGCACTCTATAGCCACAGCCTTAATTTCTCTCATCATGAATCTTGCATAATATACACTCTGAGTTAGTAAAATTTATTCCTCCCACTGTTGTTGTTGTTTGTTCTTTGGTCTTGAAAAGGACCATGATTTCAGGAAGGGGATGCCATGACTTGAAGGTCCTGATTCCACCCATAAGCCACAGTAAAAGATGTAGTGGAGCCCAATATCTGGGAAGGACATTTAACATATCAATTAACTGGGATCTTATTTGTAACTCTAATTTCAAGGTTAAACACTTGATGATAAAAATAATTATAATAGTTGTATTTATTATAGTATATTATAGATATATTATATTATTATAATCATTCACAATTAATAAATATTATAATAATTATAGTTATATTACACTTGCAGAATTACATAGTACCTTCCTCACAACCCTCAGGTAGATAGTGTCAATATTATTTCCTCTTTCCAGATGAAGACATTGAGACTCAGTTAAGTGACTTGCCCAGGTTCATATAATGCTAAGTGTGGAATAGAAGTTTCAAACACTGGTTTCTTGACACCAAGTCCAGTGTTCTTTTCTCTACACAATTAGCTTAAGACCCTCTGCCTTATTTGTTAAGGATCCCTGGTGTATATGCTCCTTCCACCAAAGCAGATCAAGAACCTTAAATAACTTGCCAGAATATAACTCAGCAAACAGTCTTCAAGAATTGTTGTTGTCAAAAAAAATTTATTATCCTGTGGCCTACATGGTGATAATCCTCACTAAACTGAACTAGGCTGCTCCTTAGTGATGACATACTTAAAGCATCAACCCAAAACCCTTCCTAGTAGCTTGGACATGCCAGACATTGTAATCTACTGGCACAATCTTCAAGAAGACAGGATCACTTTGTCAGGAGACACAGTGAGTGGACAGAGAAAGGAGCTATCTTTTATTCATGTAAACGTATTGCCTGGAGCTGTCTTTTTTTTACCCCCTTAAGAAACATAAGATATGTGAAGCATGCAATGTATGATGTAAATCAAACATACCCTTACTGACAGCCACTCAAAGTGCAAAAGAAAGCAAGAAAGCTAGCTCAAATAAACAAATGGTAAGCAGTGTTAACTGAAGTGTAAATAGGACATCAATTTATTATTGTGCTCATTTCTTCCATGATCAAATATTAGCCTCTATTTGGTCTTTAACTATGGCATAGATTTTCTCAGTTTAAAAGATGTTCACCAGCCTTCTGGGTACCATCTATTCTTTCTTGTTTCTGGGAGCTTGGAGAAGTAATGGTTGAAACATCACCATGACCAATGGCTTCTCTGTTCCTCCTTATTCACTGTTGGTCATTCCATTACATAATAATGACCATGCAGTTATAAGGCAAATACATGGTTATTTCTATCCTCTGGACCAGATGGTAGGTTACATGATAATTACAGTATGTTTGTACTTACTGAGTTTAATTACCAGATAATCAGGAAGAACATGCAAATTACTAGGTTGTAGTAACATGGTATGTTGGACCAAGTAAAATCTGTGTAGTTACCATATAAGTAAACAAGTACTTACATGGAGTTTGGGCACTGTAACTGATGACTGGAAAAAATGCCCAGCTTTTGTTCAACATCCATTGAATCTCATTGGTCTGGCTGGCATTACACATACTCAGCTTGGATGAATGACCAAATTACAAGGAAATGTAACTGGAGAGCTTGTGATGGTGTAACACCTGACATCTCAACAATAGGGAACTTACCATGGAAGCATTTTACTAAGGCTCCTGGGCTCTAATGATGTGCTCACGTTCCTGGCATTGAATTTTCCACTCGTTACATACATGGTATATTTCAGAGCTCTATGAAAGCAGAACTTCCCAAAATGAGTGTGTCCCTGCCACAACAACAGAAAGGATGACAAATATTTCCCCAAATCAGTACTATGCCAGAAATATTACTTTGACTTGAGTCCTCATGTGCTGATTTCATGAACTGATCTACTGATCTAAACTGATAGATTCTTTGGGGATAGGTGGGAACTGCCCAGATAACTTAATAATGGGCCATATATATCAGGAGCATCATGTTGTATCTATTTCCTCGGCCAGCAATGGCTGGGTCAGGTCATTTTGGAGCTTTTCGTGGCCCCACCCCTAGTTCTGCTCAGCCCTCATTCTGAAAGCTGCAATTTCTATAGAACATGAATATTCTGCTGCCCCACTGAAGAGTGTCACATCGGAGCATATAAAAGTAGTCATATAGGCAGTTCACATATGTCTGTTTCTATTCCCCAGAAAAGTTTCTGAAGGAAAACAAGTAACAGCTATAGAACTAAGAGCTCACCTATATTAAAGAGGCTATCAGAGGAGTATTACCTATTTGTAGATAGATATGTTTGCTCCCATCAAGTCACCTGCTCTGTAAAATGAGACAGTTGTACTAGATGGTCTCTCCAGTTCTATTCCAGCTCTGATATTCTAGGAGTCAATGAAAAAAAGGACTAAAACTTTTTTCAAAGGTTTTTCCTTTTTTAGTGGGGGGTGAAGACTGGTGGGAATAGGTGTCAATAAAACCTCAAACATGTTTTCCAATTAAAAACATGTGTATCAAAAGAGAAACGCATGCTGCATGTTTCAGCCGCATTTAAACTAAAGCCATCAACCATTGTCCTCCCTTTCCTCCAACCCACCCCCTCTGTCTCTCTGTCTGTCACTGTATCTGTGCCTGTCTGTTTCTCTGTCTTTGTGTCTGTCTCTCTATGTCTTTCTGTTTACCTGCCTATCCACCTGCTTGTCTGCTTCTCTCTCTCTCTCTCTCTCTCTCTCTCTCTCTCTCTCTCTCTCTCTCTCTCTCTTTCTCTCTCTCTCTTTTCTCAGCTGTTTGATGTCCAAGAATCCCTTGGAACACTTTCAATAAATCTTTGACCTGTGTTTTTCTTTGAAGCTGGAAGTCTTGTTCTCTGTCTGTGAATGTGTTGGAAAGCATGGATTGCTTACATGGCTTTTCCCAACGCCAAGTTACCCCAATGCTCAGCAGGGTTTTTGACTTGATAAAATATACTCTAGCATCCTAAGAAATTCCCTCCCTCCCCTGACACAGAATCTAAGTCATGAGACTTTACCCCTCTACCCTTTAGAAACTAATCCTACTTGACAAATGTGGCCACACCACTAAGCCCCTTGTGTAGTGTGCTCAAAGACACAGTGGTGGCAAGATAAAAATAAACTGGAGGTGGCTCTCAAGTTGAAGTAACTAGGTGGCACAGTGCCTGGAGAGCTGGACATCAGTTCAAATCTGGCCTCAGACACTTACCAGCTGTATGACCTTGGGCAATACACTTAACCTCGGTTTCCTCAACTCTAAAATGGGGGAAATAATAGTACCTCCCAGGGTTGTTGTGAGGATCGAATGAGATAATATTTGAAAAGTGCTTAGCACATAACTAGCTGCTGCTGCTACTGCTGGTGTTACTCACAAAAAGAGATATAACTCCTGATGAGTCTATGGGGCAGAGCTCTCCAGACATCTAGCTTCTCAAAACCCAAGCTAGAAAACAGGTGGATAGGAAAGAAAGGAAACAAGAGATTCTTTCTCTTCATACTCATTACTTTTCCTTCCTTACTCAGCCTGAATGTTTCCCCACCCCCTGACCATTCTACCCCCAATGAGACACACTCCAAAGTACATTCAACTTCAATAACTATTTATTAGGTGTCTATTAGGTGCAGGCACATAACAATGAAAAAACGAGACAGTCTTTAAGGAGCTCACCCATTGCATTTCAGTAGGGGAAACACATCTATATTGATATAGTGTGACAGGGTCAGAGGAGAGCCAAAGGAAGTTCTAGATCCTAGGATCAATCACTGATTCAGAGGAAGAAGAGCTCTTTTAACATCCTAATTTTACAGATAAGGAAGCTGAGGTTGGGAGAAGTTGAATGACTTGCCTGAGATCATTGAATACAATATCTGAGATAGAATAAAGGTAGGAAAATTTGGTGAATTTTCACCTTTGTCAGCTCCAATTTCACTCCTTTCCAGAGATTTTGTAGTTTCTCCTTATTCATCCAAATGATCAATCAACCCTAGAGGTCATTACAATGTCAAATTCCAGAATCGAAAAAAAATGTGTGGTTAAAGTAGACCTTGTATCTCTGTTCTCGTTGTTTTCCATTCAACAGTTAAATGTAAAGAGAAGGAATGAATAAGAAAGTATAACAAAAATTCAACTGAGAGCCTCTGGTTGGTAAATCCTCCTAGAGTTTTCAAAACTATTATCCTGAGGTAGAGTCAAGATGGTAGAGTAGAGAAAGTAGCCAAGCTATCCCAACATTCCCTTCCAAACAATTTAAAAGAATTCCTCAAATTGAATTCTAAAAAAGGCAGAGCTAAAAAGGTTGAAGTGAGGCATTTTTCCAGTCTAAGACAATTTAGGAGGTCAGAAGGAAAAGTCTGTGATACTGGGGGCTATCCCAGAGCCTATGTAGCAACTACACCATCGTTGGACCTTGGAGGTGACAACAGCAGCAGCAGCAACTTTAGGAGCTCTCAAACCAGAAACAGTAAGAGGATCAAGCAACTTGTCACAAAGAGATTATAGGGGACCCCTGTACAAGCAATAAATGGAGGATAGGGTTCTGTTTGTCAACTCCATTACCCATACCCACTTTCAGGCCACAGTTTCTGAACAGAGAAAGAATACTTGCTGTCCTAAGGGAGCAGGGGCCTTGGAAAGCAGTATCATTTGCAGCCACAAGGAAGCAGGGGTCCTGAAGAGCAGTATTACTTCTGGTTGCAATGGAGTAGTGATCATACCTCTTCTTGGATTACACCATCTTGGAAGCACTAACAACTTTTAATCCCCCCAGAACTAGATTTGAAAACATCAGTGTGAAAAAGCCTCAAGTTTGGGACAATGCCCCTCCACTTCTACCCTGGGAACAGAACCAAAACTTTGCCATAAAATTTAAGGTCAAGAAATAATGTGGGAAAATGAGAAAACAACAACAACAACCAAACAAACCATAAAAAGCTACTATGGTGACAGAGACGTTCAAGACGCAAACTCAGTAGAAGACAACAATGTCAAAACAGCTAAAATTAAAGCATCAAAGGAAAAAAAGTGAATTTGACACAAGCCCAACAAGAATTCCTGGAAGAGCTAAACGTTATTTGAAAATTTGAATACTGAGAAAAGACATGAGAACAATAGAAGAAAATCTAAAAAGACAACTAACAACTTTGTAAAAGAGGCAGAAAAAACATACTGAAGAAAATAACACCTTAAACAAACAGAATTAGCCAAATAGAAAAGGAGGTGCAAAACTTCACTGATGAAAATAAATCTTCAAAAATTAGAACTCAACAAGTGGAAGGTAATGACTCCATAAGACATCAAGAAACAATAAAACAAAGTCAAAAGAATGAAAATAAAATCAAAGAAAATATAAAATATCTCATTTAAAAAAACTAACCTGGAAAATAGTTAAAGAAAAATAGTTTTAAAATTATTGAACTACCTGAAAGTCAGGATTAAAGAAAGAGCCTAGACATCATCTTTTAAGAAGTTATAAAAGAAAACTGCCCTGATATCCTAGAACCAGAGGGTAAAATAGAAATTTAAAGAATCCAACAATCACTTCCTGAAAGAAGTCCTTAAATGTAAACTCCCAGGAATATTATAGCCAAATTATAGGTCAAAAAAGAAAATACTTTAAGCACCCAGAAAGAAACCACTCAAATATTATGGAGAGCTACCATGTTAAAGGAATGGAGGACTTAGACTATTACATTCCAGAAAGCAAAAGTGCTAGAATTACAACCAAAAATGACCTACCCAGCAAAATTGAGTGTAACCCTTTAGGGGGAGGGGCAATGGATATTAATGAAATATGCGACATTTGAGCATTTTTGATAAAAAGAGACCAGAGCTCAATAGAAAATTTGACATTCAAATATAAGACTCAAGAGAAGTATAAAGACGTAAACATGAAAGAGAAATCATAAAGGATTCAATAAGGTTAAACTATTTATGTTCCTATGTGGGAAGAGACTCCTAAGAACTTTATCATTTTTAGGGCAGTTAAAAGAACTCTACATAGACAGAGAGCAAAGGACTAAGTCAATTATGTTGCAATGATCTTCAAAAACAAATAGATGAATGAGAAAAGGGGATACATTGGAAGAAGAGGGAAGGGAGAAGAATAAGGAAAACTATCTCACATAAAAAAAGAAAACAACAGATGTAGAAAAAAGCTTTTGGCAAAATACAATACCTATTTCTATTAAAAACACAAGAAAGCATAGGAATAAATGCAGCCTTTCTTTTTTTACCAGTTATTTGTTGTTTTTTCAGTATTTATGGTTAATATGACATTTGAGGAATTGGATGCATTGTTGCACATATGTAGATCTTTTTATATAATATGAAAATTTACAACTATTGAGATACACGCACACACACACATAAGTAGACAAAATCAGATCCTCTGGAAAGGTGATATATGGGGCCATGCTGTAGAGCCCCAATGGAGGGGAGCACAAAACTAATCAATGCATCAATAAAGAGTTACTACTTTATGGTATTTTGTATTCAGGAGTGTTGTCTTCTGGACCTACGGGAACCTAGCACCTCCATACAAGGCAGGTAGTTTGTAAACCTGTGGGGTGCTGGATCTACTTGACACCAACCACTGAGACTATACAAGTCATATTCAGCATCATAAGCAAACAACAACAGGGTTTAACAAATAGTAGTCACATTGTACCCTTCCCCATTTCTAACTTTAGGAAGAGATTAGAGTGTGTTCACGGGGTTTACATTTCTGATGTTCAGTCACTGATCAGATGAAGGATATGACTTATTTGAAAAACACATAACTCCTTGACCACTGTTGTGTCCTCTCTTGATGGCAACACATTAAAAGGTTTTAAAACTGCAACTCCTTCTGGATTCCCCAAAAAGTATCTGCACTCTTCTTTAAATGGCTTTTCTCCTCCAGATTCAGGTTTACCTTCATCACATCTGAAATGCCATTCTGCCCCAAGATATATGTGACACTAAGGAAGACATCCTCATTAATGCCATGTAGGCCCTTAATCATGGTGGAAATTATAGGCACTCTCCTAAGATTCTTCATAATACTTTCTGCCAGATCTGCCACAGACAAGCCAATGGCCCAGAAAGTTTAGCCCTTCAGGTTGATCACCTCTTATGAGGTGATCAGCTTACAACCACCTGTTTATGAACATCTTCCCAGTTCTCTAAATCAGCATCAGTTCCCAAAGGAAGATGAAGATTCACATTCACATTCACACATCCACACAGGAACATTGGAGTCTCTATATTCCCCAAGGACCCATCCATGACCAATTGAAGAATGGAAACCAAGTCTCTCCCCAATTAGGTAATGGAAATGGGTAGAATCCAGATTGTAACCACTTTCAATAAAATGGTTTTTAGGAAAGCCACTTAGCTTCCTGGACACATGTCAAAATATCTGCTGGATTGGAAACAATAAGCAGCTTGCAATTAGGGCTGTATTTAGCAATATTGGGAATGATGAATTTAAAGATATTCACATTATGTTGGACCAAATTAAGAGGACTTTCTCCCTCCCATTGACGTGCCCCACCTGTAACAATGACCAGTTTTGAATTTGCAGTCACACTCTAGGTCTTTACCAGAAACAATCTTTGGCATTTTGAGAAAAAGGCTGCCATGTTGGAGAATCATCATCTCTCCCTTTAGTTTGTCTTCTATTATATCAACTAGGGCAAGTTCATCAGCCAAATCCTTTGTTAAGACACTGATGGCACATGTCATACCAATTGCACCAATCCCAACAATAGTGATCTTGTCCTGGGGAACCTGGTCTTCCTTTAGGACATTCAAAATCAGCTGATCTTTGATGGCAGATGCCATTTTGGGGAATTTCTGGGCAGATATTGAGGTTGCCACTCAGGCTGCGAAAGTTCTGAGTTAGATGTGAGACTGCTGCTCCCAGACTCATGCCAAATGTAGCCTTTCTTAAAATGATAAATAGTATCTATCTAAAACCAAGAGCAAGCAGTATCTATAATAGAGATAAGTGAGAAGCCTTCCCAATAAGATCAGGAACAAAGCAAGGATGTCCATTTCACCACTGTTATTCAATATTGTTTTAGAAATGTTAGCAATATTGATTTCATACATATAATTGATATCTATTGCTTGCCTTCTCAGTGGGTGAGGTGAGGTGGGGGAGAGGAAGAGAACTGGGAACTCAAAATTTAAAAAGGAGAGAATGTTAAAAAATAAATAATATATTTTTGGGGAAAAGAAATGCTAGTAATAAGACAAGAAAAAGAAATTGAAGGAATAAAAGTAGGCAATGAGGAAACAGAACTCTTCATATTATGTTACTGTATCCTTAGAAAACCTTAGAAAATCAACTAAAAAAACTAGTTGAAACAACTAACAAATTTAGCAAAGTTGAAGCATATAAAATAAACCAACAAAACCCAGAAGTAAGAGATAGATAAATTCCATTTAAGTAACATTATAAAATCCTTGAGAGTCTACTGCCAAATCAAACCCAGGAACTATATGAACATAATTATAAAACACTTTTCACACAAATAAAGACAAATCTACATAAGCAAGCCACTATAATAAAGATGACAATTCTACCAAAATTAATTTACTTATTCAGTGCTATATCAATCAAATTACTAAAGAATTATTTTATGGAACTTGAAAATTATAATAACAAAATTCATCTGGAAGAACAAAAGGCCAAGAATATCAAAGAGATCAAAGAAAAAATGTAAAGGAAGATGATCTAACAATGCCATATTTCAAACTATATTACAAAGTAGTAATCATCACAATACTCTGGTATTGGATAAGAAATTGAGTAATAGATCAGTAGGATATATTAGGTACACCATACACAATAGTAAATGACTATAGTAATCTATTGTTTGATAAACTTAACAATCGAACTTTTGGGGGCAAGATCTCACTGACAAAAAAAATACTTGGAAAACTGTAGAGAAGTTTGGCAGAAACAGGGCATAGATTTCCATCTCATACAGTATTCCAAGATAAGGTGAAAATGGGTACATGATTTAGATGTAAAGGGTGATATCACAAGTAAACTAAGGGACCATGGAAGACTTTACCTGCAGTCCTATGAATAAGAGAAGAATTTATGATCATACCAGAAACAGAATCACAGGAAGTTAAATGAATAATTTTGATTACATGAAATTAAAAAAACTGTGCACAAACAAAACAAATGCAGCCAAAATTGGAAGGAAAGCAGGAAACAGGAAGGGAGAGATTACAGCAAGTTTTTCTGATAAAGGCCTCAAATCTCAAATATTTAAGGAACTGAGCTAAATTTATAAAAATAAGGGCATTCCCCAATTGGTAAATGGTCAAAGAATATGAACAGGCAATTTTCAGAAGAAGAAATAACAGCTATCAACAGTCATGAAAAACATACTGGGAGTCATTAATTAGGTTAATAAAAATAACTGTGAGGGACTACCTCACACCTATTAGATTAACTAACATAAGAGAAAAGGAAAACTATAGCGCCTGGAGGGGATGTGGAAAAATGGGGATACTAACACACTATTAGTGGAGTTCTGAACTGGTCTAACCACTCTGGAGAACAATGTGGAACTATGCCCAAAGGGCTATAAAAGTGTACAATAGCGTTTGGCCCAGGAATACCACTACTACATCTGCATCCCAAGGAAATCAAAAGGAAAATGATCTATATGTACAAAAACATTTATAGCAAGCTCTTTTTGTGGGGGTAAAAAATTGGAAATTGAGAGGATGCCCATCAACTGGGGAATGACTGAACAAGTCGTGGTATATGATTATGATGGAATACTATTGTGTTATAAGAAATGATGAGCAGGATGCTTTCAGAAAAACTTCAGAAGACTTATATGAACTGATACAAATTGAAGTGAGCAAAGGCAGAAGAACATTTTACACAGTTACAGCAATATTGTAACAACGGTCAACTGTGAAAGACTTAGATACTCTGGTCAAGACAATGATCCAATATAATTCCAAAAGACCAATAATGCAAAATGCTATCCCATTCCAGAGAGAGAGAAATGATGAATTTGGATTGAAACATACTTTTTTCACTTTCTTTGTTTTTTGTTTTTTATTGTTTGGAGCTTTTTGGGGGGAGGGAAACATGATTAATATGGAAATATAATTTGCTTGACTGCACATCTACAATTGATATCATACTGCTTGCCTTCTCAATGAGTGGGGGAGGGGCTAGGTGGAGACAGAATTTGGAATTCAAATTTTTAAAAAGATGATCATTAAATGAATGAATAATTCTTTTTTAAAAAGCCATTACTATCTCTCCACATCCAACTACCTCACCAAACCTCAGGGCTTCTTTTAAGAGAGAGCCAAATATGTGGACCAGGTTGTTGTTGTTGTTGTTGTTGTTGTAAGTGTTTGCTCAGGGTCTAATGGCTATTGTGATTCCTGTCTCTGCTTGTTTGATTTGGGCTTTGCACAATTAATTAGATGTCCAATTAATAAAAAGAAAAACACATGTCCAGCTGGTCTTCCCAGATGTTCTTGGAAACAAGCTGTCAAATTAGCATGGTATGATAGCAGTGTTAACATGATTTAGGGAAGTTACTGCTCCCTATGTCCCTAGATCTTACTCATTACAGAACAAGGTCTAGCTCAGGAGCTACCATCCTTCAGACACATGCCCTGACCCTGCCAGCTGAAAGTGAGTTTTCTCTTTTCTCTAATCTTCCAATAGTTTTTTGCTCTTGTGTAATTCTTCCTTATCTCAAAGCGGTGTGTGTGTGTGTGTGTGTGTGTGTGTGTGTGTGTGCGTGTGCGTGTGATGTCTCCTTCTTCATGTCTCCACCCCTATTTAGATTGTAAGGTCTCTGGAGACAGGCGTTGTCTAATCTTGTCATTTTTGTATCCCCAGGGCCAAGAGTGTCTGGCAAACATAAACATGTTAAAAGTATCTTATTAAATTGAATCGTGGCCTCACACACTTTTCTGATACTTGGAACACTTCATGGTAGGATCTTTTCCGATCTCATCTAGCACATAAGGGGATCGGGACCAGACCTGTGATTTCATTGGTATAGGGAGCAAATGGCTAAGGTATTGCTTTCTATTAATGCAGGCTTTGTACCTTTTTTGCAACTTATAGTCTTAAAGAATTGCCTAGAATAAGATCAAATGATTTGCACAAGGTCATGCAGTCAATGTGTGAAAGGCAGACTTTGAGGCCACCTCTGTATCTCCATTCTTTTATAGACACAACTGGTGATAGGGTGGATAGAGTGCTAGACCCAGAGTCAGGAAGACCCAAGTTCAAACTTGACCTCAGGTTTACCAGCTGCGTGACTCTGAGTAAGTCACTTAACCTATGTCTGCCTTGGTTTCCACAATTGTAAAATGGGTATTATAATAGTCCACCTTTCAGAGAAATGAAATACTTAGCACCATTCCTGGCACGCAGTAGGTACTATATAAATGATTATTCCCTTTTACCCCTTTCCTCTCTACTCTATGCTGGTTCTTGGTGTCATCTCCAGCACTGAGAGGCTTTGCTGAAACAAGAGGAAGCCTTGCACATTATTTGGTGTTTAATAAATGTTTGATCACAGGCTCATAGATTTAGAGCTGGAAGTGTCTTCAGAGGTCAACTAGTCCAACTCTCTCATTTTACAGTTGAGAAAACTGAGGCCCTATGAGGTTAATTGACTTGCCCAAACTTGCAAAGGATAAAAAGTAGCAGAGCTGGGATTTGAACCCAGGACTCTCCATTAAATTTTTATCATACTTTCTTCTTTAATCGTTCTATTCACATTTAACTGTTAATGGAAAACAATTAGCACAGAGATACAGATCTGCTTTAACCATACGGTTTTCCCACTCTGTCCCACATCTGACATTTTAATGACCTCTGCTGGCTTTTCTTTTATGAGCAGCACATACAGAAGGGATATTTTATGTTCACATTTTCAGTTTCATATGTATCCTCAGTTTTAATGTTATAGTAACATGCCCTCACCATTTCCTCCCACCCCACCCCCATCTTTGGGCCCTGAGTGTGAAGTACCCTGGATCTCATTTCCAAGCAGTTTCAATGTTTCTCACTGCTAGCCTTCTGATTTTATGAAGGAAAGGTATGGAGCCCTTGCATGGATTTACACTCAAATTACCATCCTCAATGACTCCATGGGGGCATTTCTTTAGAGGTCACCAAAAGGCAGAGTAGAATGTTTTTCCTTCATTTTGTCACAGATGTTGGGCACAAGGACTATAAATGCGAGCAATATATTTCATTGTTAGATTTTTTTCTCTTGAAATAATATTGGCATAGCATTTCTGTCCACCTTACTCTTCAAAGTCTATATCGTCTGTTGCCACAGGCTTACCATCATGATGAATGAACTGTTTCTCTACAGATAGAGAGAGGCAGAGAGCTGAGTGTGTCTGAGCAGTAGAGACCAGTGACATTCAAACTTTTGTCATCATGCATCCCTCTCAATAAAAACCTTTTGAGCATGCACACAAATATATGAATATTTATATATGAACTTACAGACTTGTGTTACTGTAATAATATGTACATCAGTGATGCCAGCCCCAAATAGAAAAGAATTCCTGCTGCCACAGATTGACTTAGAAAACCACAAATTAACAATATGTTGTAATACATTTGTATTTATTTTGTTTAACATTTTCCAATTATATTTTAATATGGTTCCCAGAAGCACTGAGGAGTTTTGGTGGCTTACTGCCCTGGGCCACTAGTTTGATACTTCTGATATGTATTATAAAACATACACAAAAATAGAAATGCTGAAAGGGTAAGATAAAAATGAAACCAACAATATTTTAAAAATAAAAGTCTATTTTATTTTGCAGTACAAAAGATCTTTTTTGCTCCAACTAAAATTATTATTGTGGCGATTAATAACATTTTAGTAAAAGCAATGTGAATGAATCTGCTTTATTATTTTTGGAAATCTTGATTTAACATTTTATGATGCATAAATTTGGATAACTGGCACTGAGTTCATTTTATCTTGAGATTTAGTTTTAATAGCCTTTGAAACTGATAAAGATGACTCATACAAGTGTTTCAACAATCTGGCTAGCAGCTGTTGTGGGGGTGAAAGACCAACACAAGCCCAACAACAAGCATGCTACCAGCACTCTGCAAAAGCCCAGGTTCTTTTGATCTGCTTTACTAAGGAAAGCAACATTAAGGGGTTGACAAGTTTACTTAAATTCAGCATACAAATACCATTCACTTAGTTCAGGGGAAAAATCCAGCACCCCGAACTTCGAAGCAAATACAAATTGCAAACATCAACAGACAGACCAAATACAATTCATAGTGACCAACATCTAGGTTCAGCCTGGGAGCTCATAACAAGGGCTGGCCCAGAGTCACTTGCGCCACCATGGCTGTGGGTAAGAGCTCAGAAAAAGAGAAAGCCAACCCCTGGTTTTATATCTTTTTCAGGGTCAAGGGTGAGTCACACATGTGACTCACCCACGTGACTTAAAATTGTCACAAAGAGGTGACTTAAACCCATGTGGCCTAAAAGCCTCTGATGTCCCAGACATGTCACTCAAACTCAAGGGTAAACTAGGCCCTCCCCTGAGGCAAGGAGGACTCCAAGGACTCCCAAATCTAATCAAGGAAACAAAGGCCAAACTCTTCAAAGGCACTTGGTTGAACTGAGTGTTAAGAGCCCATTTTGTTTACCAACACAACAAGAGACATAGATCCAAATAGAAGAAGCATGTTGTATTATTCACTGTGTTGACTCAATCTTGATAATCATCATTCAATCCTATCCACCAATTATGCAGAGATATTTGTCAAAATTCCCCTAGTAAATTCCCACCTCCCATGAAAACTAAATGGAGAGCATTGTGTTCTTAAAATTTTAACAAATGGGTTCAAAATGTACTGAGGATCCTCATTTGGAAAATTTTTGAATAGATTAGAATCCAAGTTTTAAAGTATGCAGATACAAATTTTATTCTAGGTGACATATTGCCATTATTATAGGCAGCAAATGCCTATGTCTAAATGTCTTTCTAATTGTGATAGGTTCCTACTATCATTAGCACAAAATACACTAGGGAAAGGTCCACCCCTGGAATCACGCTGGGTTCTGATAGGTGAACTTTTTCCTCATCTTGCTTGGAACCAAGTGTCCACCTCACTTCCCGGGTACCAGCCACAAACTATGAAGCTGCAGGGATAACTCGTCTCTAAACTCCTCTTCCCCAGGCCCCTCCTCCCCAAACTTTGCTTTTCATATCTCCTTTATAGTGTTTCTTTTTCCATTAAAGTGTAAGCTCCTTGTGGGCAGGGAGTATCTTGCTTGCTTGTATTTATATTTGTAGGGCTTAGCACAATACTATCCCATAGTAACTGCTTAAAAATGATTCATCTATACATAGCCCTTACAAGTGCTAGATGTTAATATCCCAATTCCCATTCACAGTCAGAAGTCAGGTCTCCCAGAAGGCTAGCTACATACATCTCCTCTTTCAAGATTCTAGGGGTACTTCTGAGAGGTAGTGGGGTATCTTTCTAATGCTATCAGCTCAAGACTCCATTCCATTTTTTTCTCCCTGATATCAGTTGTCAACTAAAATTAATGTTTCCCTTATATTATGAGTACCCTCCAGTGATTAGTACTCTGGCTTCATTTAATCAATTAACATCAATTAGCTTTTACTAAGGGATATTTATTGAGAAGATATAGTAAGAACAAAAGTACAAACCATTCTCCTGAACTAGGGGCACCCTCTCCCCTATACTACCTTGGGCAGAGTGGGTTCAAACTTGAAAAGTTTCTAAAAGGCATTTGTCCCATCAAGTTAATTTCTGTATGCACAGATGGTTGATTAATTGCTCTTTCTTGACTGCCTGAGTTGAATTAACTAGGTGGATTTAGTACTTTGCCTCTCACTTGACTCAGCTGTCTGAAGACTCTAGTACAGCCTCTGGTAACTTACTCTCTTGACTTTTGCAGCTCACAAAATCACAGCTTAATCCATTGCATCTCTAACACTCCATCTAAGGCAAGAACAAATAGATAGAAGAGGGACATCAGCAACAGAAAGATGGGCCTCCATTGGCCAATATCCACATTACATGTATATATGAATATTTGAAATAAACTTCTTGATAATTTTAAGCTTTCTTGGTTAATCTCATAAGATTTAATTAGATCACCACTACTTTTTTTCTCACAAAATTATTGCTGATGAAAAGCTGATGCTAGGAGGAGAAATTTTATATCTGCCTTTTTCTGGGTTCAAATTATTAACATTGACCTTGGGTCCAAATTATTAGCATTGACAACAAACTCAAATATTTCTTTGCAGAATCCTGTTAATGCATTTTTCCATTTGTGAGGATGAATTTAATTAAAACTAGATGATGTAATACTCAAATTCACTTAACTGAATGCACATAAACTGTAATGCATCATAACATACTGAAAGCAAATGAAGGCATGAAAGTACTACTGTCAACCCCTCCCTACTATGGAACTCCCATGTGTCACTCAGGATAATTCAAATACCACTTGTGATAAACTGAGTGATAGCACCAGTATTTATCATATGTTAAATGTTTCTAAAGCTTAATGCCTTTCTTTGATAAAAAACAGAAATAAATAAAAGTTCCAAATGTTCTTCCTATACCCTGAAGAATCATCTCATATGTCTCCTTGGAAGGATGTGCACCCACTTTGGAGACCATGGGTGAAGAAAACTGATGTTTGTAAGGACCAAGGGAATCATAGGATTTGGGGGTCTGACAGGGTTCTTAAAGACCACAGAATTCAAACCCCCTCATTTTGAAAATGAGGAAACTATAAGAGAAGATGACTTGCTTGAGGTCAAATAGGTAGTGATCAAGGGAGATAGTATTGGGGCTAGGCTTCTGTCTCTTTCTGTAGTAACATCTGTCTCTTCACTATCTGTCTAGGTTGGATGATCTCCTGTAAAACAAACAGGTGCCTTCCTAGATGGTCAAGCTTCTGGTCAGTTTCCAGTGGCTCAGACCATTGCTGCTCCCTCTCTTCATCCTTAGAAGTTCAGTCCTTTCAGATTAGTCTGGGGCAAGGTGGGAGGAGAGATTATTGTTAATAATAAAGACATCTTTCAAAAACCAAAGCAACTTGGGATCAGATGGGGAAAGACTGGGGTCAAAGAGCCTGGGTTGTAGTCCTAGCCCTACCACTGACTTGCTATGTGACCTTAGGGAAGTCATTTCCTTCTCTAGATGTCAATTTTACATTTTTTTGTAAAAGGAGGAGGTTTTACTGAGTTATCTCTTAAGTATCCTGACAGCTTTAACATTCTATGAATCCCAACAGAACTTTGAAAAACTTGAGCAGGTGGTCTATGTTGCAACTTCAGAACCACTCTGATCTTTTCTTTCCAGGAATATCCCTGGGCCTCCTGGGTTGGCTCTTTATGGGAATCACACCTGGTTCCCAGCTTTACTCTTCACCAGGTGGGCATTAATGTTCTCTGAAAGGCTTCTTCCATTTGCCCCCAGCTTAAAGAAACCCCACTCTCACTTCAGGCTCTAAAAAAGAATGATATGGGGGGAAAAGAGTTAAAAGTCTAAGAGGAAATTTAAGATGCAAAGAATGTACCATGTCTTAATAAGTAATGAGAATTCCCTCCCTTTGCTGCTGTGGGGTGGACCCTCCCTCAAAAGAAAAAAAAAAACCTTAATATCTTTATGGGATTTGGCCTCCTTGGTACTTTGCTAATGAGTAGCCCAAGCTAAAAAGGTTTTCCTTATGTCTCCAGATATCCGGTAAACAACCATCAATAAACAATGGAATGACTGCAGCCGGCCATTAAGATATTTTGATCTGGCAGGTATTTTATTAATGTGGCTAATGAGCTGGTACCCCGACTGAGCAAATAAACAAGGTAGAGTTTCCATTTTCCCCTTAATTATAAGCAATTTTCAGAAGAAGAAAACTATGAGGACTGAAACAGCTAATCTTAAGGCTTTGAGGATGAACTCAATCGTGCCTGCGATGGCAGCTCTGTACATTTGCATCCCATTGAACAGGACCCTCAAATGCAGGGGTGACACTGGCCAACAGAGATCTGTCAAATCATTACAGACTCCAGAAGATTTCTGACTGCATTAGCCAACAACTACTCAGGACCACCAATTCCCATGAGAGATTCTGGGTTTGGGTTCTGGAATAGATTGACAGTGTTCACTTGAGCCAGATGGGCTGGAGAGGCAATATGCTAGAGCGGAAAAGTTCTGTGTTTGAAGTCTGAAGAGATGGATTTAAATCCTACCCTTCTGATTTTAAGGTCTCAGTCTCCTCATCATTAAGATGAAAAGATCTGGAAAACTGTATGACCTTTAAGGTATCTTTTATAAGGTATACTTTTTTAAGTATACTTATTATCTATTCTTGTTATATAATATGTAAAATATAATATACATTATATATAATCATACATAATATATTATATTCTCTATGTAATTACATATTATATATAACATATATATTATATACACGTATATAAATATATATACTTATTATATATTCTTTTTAAGGTATATTTTTATCAGGCATACCATAAGGTATCTTCCTATTTTTTTGGTATGTACATGTTTTTGGTCAGGAAGATGAGTGCAAATCTTACCTCTGACATATTTAGCTGTATGATCTTAGGAAAATCACAACCCCTCACTGCCTCCAAGCAAGTGTCAAACTATTCAATGAATCAATAAATAAATACTTATTAATCATGTACTGTATACAGAATCTCTCTGCTAGATACTAGAGATAAAAAAATTGATCCAATATTCAGTGAGCTTATATTCTGTAAGGGCAGACAACATATACCGCATGTAGAATGTGTGATGTATAAGCAAATATCAAATATGTATATGAAGACTCTAAAGCTATAAATTTCAAATAAATTGCTGCAGGACATCTGTGGAGAGAGTGTCCACAATGGGAATTCCACGCACTGATGAATTTATAGTTCTACACCAAAAAAAACAAAAGTTATTCTTGAATACTGAAATGTAGAAGAATTAAAAAATAATTCATTAGTGTCTCATTCCTCCCTAGAAGATTATTTCTGAATCTTCCTCCCCTGCCCCAAAACGCCTTTAGTGGTTGTTCCCAAGTGGAGCGAGATTACTAGCCAGTCTGGCTTCCAGTCTGGCTCCCAGGCTAACAAAGGACAGAGGCCTGGGAAAAGCCTGAGTGATGCTGAGTAATTTCCCTCTAAGTGGCTCTTTCTCCCATGACATCCTTTCAGGAGGTCTAAAGTTGCTGGAATGTGTGCTTCACTCTTGTCCCAACATTCCTACTGTTGGGAAAGCATCACAGCCAGTTAGGGAACCTGCCAGGAAGTCAGTAAGGATGATTCCCAATCTGAAGTTCTGGCCAACAAGATTCTGAGGCATACGGGAGTCACGGAGGTGGCACAGTGAATAAAAGAGCTGGGCCTGGAGTCAGGAAGAACTGAACTAAAATCCAATCTCAGACATGTTGCAGCTGTGTGACCTCAGGCAAGTCACTTAATCCTCGTTTGCTTCAGTTTTTTCAACTGCAAAATGGGTATAATAACAGCACCTACCTGGCAGGGTTGTTGTGAGGATCAAATGAGATAATATGTAAAGAGTTTAACATAGTGCCTAGCACGTAGTAGGCACTATATAAAATTCTTATTCCCTTCTCTTCCCCTATCTGATGTTGATAACCTGTATCCATGCTAGATACTATGCCTCTCAAAGGATTGTAGATTTAGAGCTGAAGGGTACTTTACAAGTCCAACCTCCACATTTTACAGAGAAGTAAATTAAGGCACAGAAAGAGGTTGAGTGATTTGCCCAGGGACACCCAGGTAATAGTGACTGAAGCAAAATTTAAAAGCAAGTCTTCCCAACTCCAAGCCAGCTCCCTATCCACTACTCTTAATGTTCTCTATTCCTGGAAGGTCCTTCTTAACTTCTGCTTGTTCAATCCCTACTCATCTTCCAAACCTAGCTCAAATGTAACCTTTCCCACTCATTGATCCAGTCAGTCACCATCAAGGTCCCATGATCTTTGGCTGAAAATGTACCCTGACTTCTGGCACAGGCAAGCCCAAGAGATGAAGAAATTCTCAGAAACTTTTATCAGAGATGAAGCTGTCACTTTCCTTGAGTATCATCTCTATCTAGCCATTTGGACCTTGTGAACTCTAAGAGCCTGCAGTTAAGAGTAATATACGAATATCTTCCCAGGGACAAAAAAGAACATGGGAAAACACAAAGATACCATGGGGACATCACTCAAGGAATCTACTTCTGCTCCACCACAGAGAAGTCTCATCTGGCCTTCAAGATTTTCCTCATAGTCACATAATCAACTCTACAGTATGAGAATTAATTCAGAAACCCTCATCCAGAAGCCCGAGTTGGATGGGGAGAGTGAAAGAGAGACAGAGACAGAGAGAGAAGGTGGTGGTGGGGGAAAAGAAAGATGGGGGAAAAAAGGGTGGAGAGAGAGAGAGAGAGAGAGAGAGAGAGAGAGAGAGAGAGAGAGAGAGAAGGAGGAGGAGGAGAAGGAGAGAGAGAGAGAAGCCATATGTACGCAAATGTAGCTGTGTGACATCGTGTTGTGCTAGGTGCTAGAAGTCTAAGTCTAAATAAGACATAGTCCCTGTCACCTTGGGCCCTGCCCTCATCCTAGCAGGAGAATAAGATACAAAGTCAGCCAACAATAATATGCTGTATTACATGATAAATGCTTTAGAGAGCTATAAGTACCATGTGAAGGCAAAAGAAGGCAAATTTAGAACTATTAGCACAGGTAGGAAGGCAGGGCAGCTAGTTTCCAGCTATATAATCTTAGAAACAAAGAGAAGCTGGTGCCCTCAGGAGGATTATTGCCAGCAGCTGCTATCTTTCTACTCCGTAGTGATGGGGATTGTGTCTTATAAAAACTTAAACTTTGTCTTTTCCCTGGTGTTTTTCCCTCAGTATACCGCATGCTATAAGTGATTAATAAATATTGGATGAAAGAATCAATAAATGAAATGATGCCTATGTATGAACAGATGTTTGACTATAGGTCATTTTGCTGTAGCCTTTTGAAATAATGGGCTATGACACATTCAAGGTTCTCTAAAGCCTGGAGATAGATTCAGATAGGATAGATTAAGGAGAGGAGCCTTAATAAGTGCTATGGGATCTATAATAAATATATGTTTGAGTCCTTTTGCAAGGCCACAACTAGAATAGAGCCTCTGCCTGTGCATACAACTACTTCAACCATTTTGACTGAATTGGGCTGCAAATAAAAATGTAAATCACCTTTTAAATCAGTCAAAACAGGCATGCCAGGAGTACTTCACCAAATACCCCTCATGTATTTAGAGAGGACTCTCTGATTCCAAATCCAGCATTTTTTCCTCTATACCTCTTTTGGTTCATTTAAAAACATTTAAGCTGATGCTTGACATGCATTCATAAGAGAAGTTCAGCGTGGAGAAATTGTCCTTCTCAACAGTATCACTTTATCAACCAACTCCACAAGGACAAGACTGTTGGTAATAAGGAGAAAGAATTGTGGGCTGGAACATATGGAGAGGCTTCAGAATGATAGACAGTCATGGGAGCCAAGGAGTAGGACTGAATGACTGCCCCCAGGGTATTTAAAGTAGCATATTCTCATTATAACATTAGGAGCTATTTTTTTAAAAAAAATTTAGAAAGCCCAAAAAAGTAATTCTGAAAGCATTTTTTCTTACTTTCAGATCTTTCTGTTAACCCTGAATTTCAAAGGGAATTGGGCTTGAACTCAGATTTCAACTGAGATTTGGTGTTTCAATGGATTTGTGATAATCAAGGCCAAACTAATCATTAAGCATTTTTTAAGTGCCACCTATATGCCAGACACTGTGTTAAGTGCTGAGGATACAAAAAAAAAAAGGCAAAGGAACAGGCCTTGCCTTCAAGAAGCTTACAATCTAATGGGAGAAATAACCTGCAAACAAATATATACAAAATATGTTACCATATTTCCCCATGTATAAGATGCACCTTAATTTTGGGGCCCAAAATTTGAAAAAAAATGCATTACATAAAGTTATTCAACTCAAGTTTTATTCGTCTGCTCATAGCTTTCAGGCATCTTTTGGGCAAGTCTGGTGAGTGTACGCATACTTAGTCCATTCTGTTTCATGAACCTGAAGCACCAATTGTGTCCTCCTTTGAAATCAGTAACTTCTTTTTCATCAGTAATTCTTGCCTCATGCTGAACTTTCTTTGTGGACACAGGAATTCCAATTGCCCTTTGCTCTTCAGTCCATATCTTCATTTCCCTCTCTATATCAGACCATTTTCTGACTTGCATCTCATGGCCTCCTTCTGCCGTGGCATTTTCAGTAGGGTTTCTTCTTCCCATAGCCAGTCTTGGATTGTTTTCTCAGTTGGAGGAGGATCAAACTTACTTTCAACAGCATGCTTTCCATTTGCTTTTGCAAACTGGATCACTTTTAACTTGAATTCAGCATTGTACGAAAATCTTTTCTGAGCCATTTCTGGGCAGAACATGGAGAAACGTAACCTAATATACCAGTAACAAATGCAAATCAATGAGCGCAAAGACTACAAGCTCAAAAAAGTGGGAAATGCAAGTAAAAAAATCTACAACCACTGTATAAGATGCGCCCAGTTTTTAGACCCCAAATTTTTCGAAAAAGATTGCATCTTATACATGGGGAAATATGGTATATACAGGATAAATAGGAAATAATTAAAAGAAGGAAGGCACTAGAAGTAAGAGGAGTTGGGAAGACTCCCTGTAAAAGCTGGAATTTTAGTTGGGATTTAAAGGAAGCCAGGGAGGTCAGTAATCAGAGAAGAATCCATTTGTGCCAGCCCATCCTGGGCAACTCTTGACTGTTTCTTCCTTTAAATCCTCCACAGGGAGTCTTCATAATATATCAGAAGCCTTCTTCTAGATCTTTTGTCACTGAATAAATGAAAAAAATAATAGACACGGGCTGTATATTACTTATCCCTCACTCCTGCCAAGTGACTGGCCCATGCTTTTTTTCTATTCACCCATCTGATTACAACTTTCATGAAATTTCTCCTGCACAATTCCCCACTGGTAATACATTGACAACTGTGTACCTCTCCATTGACCTTTGGGTGAACCTTATGATTCATTAGTAACATATGAGAGATGTCAAAGGCTTATGAACTATATAGAAAGAAGCCTCATGAGTAAGCATGAGTAATTTCATCAAGAAGAGAGGCATGACAGAGGGTCCTGGACATGGCAGGCACCAAATAGTATTACTCCAAAATAAATAAATAAATAAATAAATAGGTTCTCTTTTGATAGGTTGCTGGTGTGGGGCTCATTTCTTAATCAGTTTTCCACATACAGTTAGTTAGACCAATGACTTGTTAGAGCAAAAAACAAAATCAATACCAGATTTTACTCACATGAAAAAAAGTGGTCTTGCGCACCTTTAGAATGTCCTTTCTTTTTGCATTAAGGCTCACGTTCTCTCTTTCATCCTCCTGACTTGAGGTAGCCAATATTTGGCATTCCTTCACTTTTTGGTGTCTCTGGGCTCACGCTGTGTATTCTTAGTTTATATCTAGCACTCAATCACACCAACTGCAACCTAAATATTACTGGATCCCAAAGCCATTTAATTATTCCATCATTGCCACAATATTAGTCAATTGTCCATTAAAACATTTTCCTGGAGACCTAAGCAAGGATCACATAAACTGCTTGTTTTTGGCAGCTTTGAAAAAGTGGGGCCCTTGTAAAATATCCAGCTTCAGAGTGAGGACGTTGGCCACTCTTTCATTAGTTTCCTAGGACTCATTGTTCTTATTCTAGACGTTTTCTAAGTCCAATTGCCAACAGCTAGTGTCTAATTTTTTGCTGGCATTCTACAACAATTACATGAAATGTTTTTCTTTGGTTATGGTCATGATATTATTGAACAAAAGAATATCGTGATGTAAGGGTTTCCTTCCTACCTGCCTGACTTAACTTCCTTTCTTCCTTTAATTTTTTAGATTTCTGATTTGATTTTTCACCCAAAAAATGCAGACCTGATCCTTCAGAAAAGGAACCAATTTCTTTCTCTACTTATACATTGGTTAGAGTCACAGGTACACCAAACAGTTAATAAGGAAGTTATTACAATTCTGCAGGAATCCAGTTGTCAAAAACTGCAGTTCCTTTAAGAACATCCTTTTGTATATTTTGCCTGATTGGTAAATTCTATGGCACATATTTTCTGATTTAACTCAGAAAGTGAGTTTTGCCAGTGAGATCTAGGCATTGGATTTGGAAGGTTTGAGGTCTCTCACTGGTTATGCTACTAATTCCCAGTGTGACTACAGAAAAGTTATTTTCCCTCTTTGGGCATATTTCATCATCTGTAAAATGGAGATGTTGGATGAGATGGCCCTTAATGTCTCCTCCAGATGCAACTTTCTACCATGACTGTGTAAGAGCAATGTTTGTCATATAAGCTAGGCTAGTTTTTCCTTAAAAAGTATTGAAATCACTCTTTAGACTTGGCACAGGAAATTAAAGCTTGCACCACTGATGTAACTTCCTAATGGCATAAGTACAAAAGCACGTGGAGTCAGGCCTCTGACCAGATGACCAACATAGTCAATACAAAGGCTGGGAAGGTACACACAAATGAATCAATTCTGTATCCTTTCTGAATATCCTTTCCCTGACATGGCTGTGCATACTTCCTTTTGTTAATTTTGAGATGGTCTATGAGTGTCTCATTTGTTCCAGTCCCAAACTGAAGCAGTAAGCCAGCTAGAAAAAAGCTTTGCCTATGACAACAAATGAATGGCAAATACAGTCATACCCCAGAACATACACTAATCATGTGTATACCTATCTTTAATTGAAATAAGGGTGGATTTAAATATCTAGCTTCCTGAGAATTGAAAGGTCAGCAGTTTTCCTAGCACCATTTACCCAATTGCACAGACAATTGGATGGGGGCAGGGGACCAGAAAACCCAAAACAAAAAAACCTAAACCTAACATCTTAAATTTTTGGCTCATCTATGCACATTTTTCAGCCCATTTGTTTCAGTCTCAATATGATCCCTGAAGATAACCCTTAATAATACCACCCTCATGCTCTCCTTTTGAGCATTTTATATGGAAATAGAAAGTAGTAGTGCCTTCACTTCTGGGATCTACAGCTTTCCTAATACTCTTGGCAAAAGCCAACAATGGTCACATGCATTATCTACTTTCAGGAGACCCTATGGTTCAGAGCCAGTCCTATCTTCCTAAGGTGGTAGCTTGCTTGCTAGTGGTAGCACTTGCTTCCACTACTTCTGCAAAGAAAAGAGAACAATACATTTTTTCCTTTCTTCTTTAGGAAAAAGTTTGGTTTCTTTGTTTCTGTTCTTTCCATTTTCATTGTTATAGTCATCATAAATCCTGTTTTCCTGATTCTGCTTACTTCACTCTATCTGTTTGTAAAATCTTCTCATGTTTCTCTAAATTCTTCATATTCATTTTTTCTTATGGTACCATAATATTTCCATTATTTTCATGCACCGCAATTTGTTTAGCTGTTCTCCAAATGATGGACATCTACTTTGTTTTCAGTTCTTTGCTACTATAAAAGGTGGATCTGTTAATACGGTGGTGTGTACAGGAACTTTCTGTCTTTGTTCTACTTGGGACATATGACTTGAAGTGGGGTTTCAGGGTAAGAGGCTATAGACATTTTAGGCACTTTCTTATCATAATTCCAAATTGCTTTTCAGAGAGATCAAGATAGTTCAGAGCTCCACCAATAGTGTATTAGTGTATTAACCTCAAACATTTAATAATGATAACTAGCATTTATAGAATTCTTTTAGCTTTTCAAAGCACTTTACAGATATTATCACATTTTATCCTCCTAACAACCTAAGAAGTAGGTTCTATTATTATACCTATTTTACATATAAGGAAATTGAGGCAAACAGAGGTTAAGTGAGTTGGCCAGGGTCACCCAGCAAGTAAATGTCTGAGGCTAGATTTGAACTCAGATCTTCCTGACTATAGGTCTATCTTTCTATTTACTCTGTCACCTAGCTGTGTAAGTCCACAAACATTTATTAAGGACTTTGTATGTGTAGAGCACTGTGGAGAATGTAAGAGAAGAAGATTTGACCCCTGCCTCCAAAAGTTTAAAACATATTCGGTCTATATTTCTAAGAAACAACTAAGTCCAGCCAATCTAATAGTCCACTATACTGAAAGGCTGTAGAAGGCAAAGGGAGAGATCAGAGTAGGCTAAGATTAATTAAGAAAGACTTCTTGGAGTAGATGAATTATAAGATAGGTTTTCTTTGTCTCCTAAAAGTCAGACCCTGCTGCTTCAGTGATCCATCCTTGGGCTTCTTGGAAGTAGCATTGTGTCTGTACCTCTATAATATCCTTATCGTGTATTATTTGTGTTTATTATGTTTGCTTGTGTATCTGTCACAATCTCCTACTAGGCTGTGAGCTCTGTAAAGGCAAGGGCCGTATCTTATCTAAGTTGTGTTTCCCTGACCAGTGCTGTACACATTATAGGCATTTACTGAGTGATAATTTGATCCATTGAGACATGTGGCATGGGCACTTCCATAAACATTGAAGTTGAAAGACAATTCAGTCCAGGATTTGATATGTATAAACTGTTTTCAAAAGAAGAAATAAAAACTGTCAATATTCACCTGAAAATATTGAAAATCCTCAATAATGCAGAAATTTAAATTGAAATAATTCTGAGGTACCACTTCGATGCTAGCAAAGAAGCTTAAAAAAGATGGTAAAATTCAATGGAAAGACTGTTAGGAAGACAGACATTCAATTCTGGTGCCTCTGTTAATTGGTTCCACCCTTCAAGAGAAATAGTTTGGAATTACGCAAGGAAAGTTACTGAACTGTAAATGCTCTTTGATGCAGATACCACTAGCAGGACTATATCCAAGAAGAATATTCGTAGCAAAAAATAAAATTGGACTTGTATGTATAAAATGTTCATAATACTATTGTTTATGATAGCCAAAAGTTGGAAACAATATATGTACCTAACAGTAGGGGAATGGCTGAACAAATTACATAATATGAATGTAATGAAGTATTGTGACCTAAGGAATGATAAATATGAAGAATTCAATTGGGAGGATTTGTATGTCGTGATGTAAAATGAAGAAAGCAGAGCTAAAAGACAATGTAACAATGTAACAATGCAACAATGTAAACGAAACCGTTGCAGAATGCCTGAACTATTCCATTACAATGATAAATGTTAATTTCGTATGTTCAAAGTTAAAGGAAAATTCTCATTATTTTGTTAAAAACCAATAATCTACCCCCCCCCCAAGATTATTGTACTTGGTAAGGGTGTTGGTTTGGGTCTTCACTGGAAATTATCTTGCTTCAAAACAAAATGAAAAGAGAAAGAAACATAGAGACATACAGAGAGAGACAGACTGGAAGGAAGTCAGGAAGGGAGGGAGGGAAGGACAGCAGGAGGGAGGAAGAGGGGGAAGAGAAAGAAAGGAAGGAAGGAAGACAAATGAAGAAAGGAAAGAAGGAAGAGAGAGAAGAAAGGAAGAAGAGAGGAAGGGAGGGAGGGAGGGAGGGAGGGAGGAAGGAAGGAAAGAAGGAAGGAAAGAAGGAAGGAAGGAAAGAAGGAAGGAAGGAAAGAAGGAAGGAGGAAGGAAAGGAATTCTTCTCCTATCAAATTCACAGGGTTATATTCTCTTCATATCTTTCCTCTCTAACCAAAAGCTGGTTTTAGAAAAGAATCTGATAAACTCATTCACCCTAAGGTGTCAGTGACTGATAATAGCTTAAAATATTACCCTTGCTAGAGGATTTCCATTATATAGAGATAAGAAGCCTCAAGGCAAAGGGATGACTCTAGTTGTAGCAATTAGGGTATGAATAAACCAGCAAGCAAAAATTTATTTTCCATTGGAAAACCTTCCCAGAACTCCTTACCATGCAGGCTGACTCTTAAAGCAGTAATGTAACCCACCTCACTTTCCCATCACAGCTATCATCTCACATCAATATCGTTTCACAGTAAGGGGTTGGTGGGTACCAAAGAAGTCTCATCAGTGGAGCTTTAGCAATGAAGTAGGAGGTTCAGCAGCTATGACTGACTGGTTTACAGACCTGAGCTCCCCATGCCCTGGGCAGAACAAGCACATGGCATTAATCACCCAGCTGGAGCCTGGAATACACATTCACAGTAGGTTGGATTCCAAATGTCCCAGGTCCGAAAAACCAGGCAAGGGATGGACACAGGCTTCATTCCTAGAGGCACTTCTGGCACAATACCACCAAGCCTGGCCAGGAATGCCCAGAGTTACTCTTGGAATACTGACAGGCCTGGTCTCATGTTGTAGCTAGAAAAATGAAAGTGAAGAACAAAACACACTACCTTCCCCCTTTCATCACACATCCAATGAGAATACTTGAAGACCAAGACTATGGAAATTTTTTTAAAAAAGTTTAGTTTGAATTAAATTCCAAATAGAGGAGAAAGACTGGAACTCATTTGGTGCTTGTTAGCCTCACATTACAGGTGGGATTTACAAGCAGGTTAAAAAAATGTTAAGGACCAAAGGGATTAATCTGGAATGATGGACAACAGGAAGACACCAAAGCCAGAGGCAATTTTTTAAAGTAATTTTTCTGTAGCCAGAGCAAACACCTAGATAGATCACTCCTATTCCTTTTCCCACTGATCCCTCCAAGCCCAACTCTAACCAACTTGCTCCTCCTGGTTTGAGGCCTAATGGAACAGAGCCATCAAGAACTCAGGATTCTGTTGGGTGTTCAGTGCAAGCTGCAGAGAATTTTTCTTTACAGCAGTGAATTCCACATAGAATATTACCAAAGGTTAATTCAAATTGAGGCCAAAGGTAACCCCTTGCCTAATTTCATATTCCAAATTTCCTTAGTATAAACAAGGGCTTCCATATTGATCTATAAAATCATGGACCAAAGGATTCTTCTAAAATATGATTTCTAGAGTAGACCAAATGGCAGAAGAGGTCCAAAAAGCCAATGAGGAGAAGAATGCCTTAAAAAGAAGAATTGGCTAAATGGAAAAGGAGGTCCAAAAGCTCACTGAAGGAAATAATTACTTAAAAATTAGAATGAAGAAAATGGAAACTAATGACTTTATGAGAAATCAAGAAATTATAAAACAAAACCAAAAGAATGAAAAATAGAAGACAATGTGAAATATCTCACTGCAAAAATAACTGACCTGGAAAATAGATCCAGGAGAGATAATTTTAAAATTACTGGACTGCCTAAAAGCCATGATCAAAAAAAGAGCCTAGGCATCATCTTTCAAGAAATTATCAAGGAAGACTGCCCTGATATTCTAGAAGGAGAGGGTAAAATAGAAATTGAAAGAATCCACAGATCACCTCCTGAAAGATATCCCAAAAGGAAAACTCCCAGGACTATTATAGCCAAATTTCAGAGTTCCCAGGTCAAGGAAAAAATATTGCAAGCAGCCAGGAAGAAACAATTCAAGTATTGTGGAAATACAATTGAGATAACACAAGATTTAGCATCTTCTACACTAAGGGATCGGAGGGCTTGGAATATGCTATTCCAGAGGTCAAACCAAGGATTAAAACCAAGAATCACCTAACCAGCAAAACTGAGTGTAATCAATGAAGGGTAAAATTGATATTCGATGACATAGAGGAATTCAATGTATTTTTGAGAAGCCAGAACTAAATAGAAAAAAAATGATTTTCAAATATAAGACTCAAGAGAAGCATGAAGAGGTAAAAAGGAAAGAGAAGTCATAAAGAACTTATTAAAATTGAACTATTTACATTCCTACACGGAAAGATATATCATCTTGTGACTCCTGAGACCTTTCTTATTATTAGGGTAGTTGGAGGGAATATATACATATAGACACACAGGGTGAGTTGAATATGAATATGATATCTAAAAAATAAAATTAAGGGGTGAGAGGAATGTACTGGGAGAAGGAGAAAGGGAGAGGTAGAATGGGGTAAATTATTTCACATAAAAGAGGCAAGAAAAAGCTTTTACAGTGGAGGAGAAGAGGAAGGAGGTGAGAGGGAATGTATGTCATCATGGAGTGGGGGTGTGGGAGGGAGAGATTGGGAGAAGATGTGGCACTCAAAATTTTGTGGAAGTGAAAGTTGAAAATTAAAATTAAATAATTAATTAAAATGTGAAAAAAAAATAAAATGTGATTTCTAGAGGACCCTGTTTTATCTGGTGTTGCTGCTCAATTTGATTGTGTTTTTTTTGGAAGGGGATTGTTTTTCATTTTGGGGTTTTTCTTTTGCTTTTATATTTTGCTTTGCTTTGAGAGTGAGCAAGGTATACTAAAAGTGGAAGGAACTCTAGGAGACCAGGAGACCTGGGCTTAAGTCCTGTCTCTGAGGCAGAATAGCCATGTGCCCATGGAAAATGCCTTCCCCAAACAAAACAAAACTTTCATTAGTGACACCAGTTAAATCAGGGCCCATTAGATGTCAGATTCTCAAAATCAAATTAGAAGTAATCTGAGCACTGGATATTAATTCAGGGGAGAGGAAATACTTCATTCACCAAGACAGACTTCACTAGCCATATATAGCTGTAGTCTGTCCTTCTGACAGGTAAGTATGAACATTTCATTTTGTGTTTGAGGAGTTGCCAAAAATAATGCAGGACAGTCAGAGACAGCCCTTGGGGGTGAAGGCTTGTCTTTTTTTTCATTTAAGAAGTACCTCGTAGAAGAACATTATCGTAAATCCCGCTGGTCGAGGAGATGGATGGGTTCTGATTGGCACTAATGGACAGAATATAAATTTTGATGAGGTTATGAACACCTGGAAGTATTGAAGTCTAGAAGTAGTATGAAATAATTAATATGTATTAAAAGGCAGCTGTGTTGCCTGGTAGAGGGATCCTGGAGTCAGAAAGATCTGGATTCAGGTCTCTGACTCTGACAAGAACTGACTGGGTAGCCCTGGGTAGGCACTTATCCTCTCAATGTCACAGGGACTATAAGTTATAGAGCAAATATTGATCTGTATTGAGAGAGGGACTTTCCTCGCTAGGAGTTCCCTATGCCAAAGAAATCACAGATCAGGTCCAAATAATGTATATACTGTGTGTTTGTATATATTAAGTACTAGTTTTCCTTTGAAAGATTTAATGCTGAAAATGAGAAAAGTATTGGCCGGAGGGTGCAAAATGACCATGATGTTTTTAGCCTGGCACAATTTCCCAAAAATTGTCACCCAAAGTAATTCAGGACTCTGAGAGATGTCCTTTGCGGGTAAAGGCATTGACAATCTCAGACAGTCGAGAAGGAGCCTTGGATCAGCAACTTTGTATCAGGGACATTGCTTTCCATCAGTGAAGAGGAGGGGATTGTCTTTCTCATTAAGCCTGCCTTTCCCCTAGCACTATAGATCACCATTTGCAGCTCTTGACAGAAATCTCTTCCGAAGGGAAGATGTCACCAATTTTTAAAATCCTGTATTTGACTTGGCTTTGTTCTGTCTTTCAAAAGAATCCATACTTCTGTATCAGGCAGTCTGTATTCTGATTAAGTCGTAATCATCTCAGACCAGATTCTGACACTCCTTCAGCCCCCCTCTCCCCCAAAGGATGCTGGGTTTCCTTTATGCCCAAATGTGACATGAACACAGACACTCTCATGAGCAGCCTGCCGTGATCAATGACAGCTCCAATCAAAGCCACCCAGATAGGCAATGCCACTTGCCGCTCCTTGATATAAAAGGTGTTTTATTTCTCATCCCTTTTTTGTCACTGAAAGAATGCTTCCTACCAGCGGATTAATTAAAGTGTAAACATTAAATATTGATTGATGCATTATCAGCATGGAGCAGTAGCCTCCACTCCGATTGATTCCTGCCGTGATTTATTGTCATATTTGTGGAGTCATTTCGCTTGATAACAAAGAGGAATTGCCCACTTCCCTCTGCCTCCACTCCCCTTTCTCCCCAGCACCCTCCTCTAATTCTTATAGGTGACATCTGAGTTCCCATAACTAAAACATCTTCATCTTACTGTCGAGAGGAAAGAGTATAGCCTGACATTTGTTCTGTGTGTGTGTGTGTGTTTCCTGGGCAATTATCAAATCAATTAACGATTTAGTGCAGAGAATAACAAATCTACCCTCTTCTATGGGGCATTTCTGATTAATGCAGCCTGCCCCCTCAAAGAAGCCAGGGCCTTGAGGAAATATGGCTATAGGCAAATAACAATTAATAGAACATGAAAATACAGCAAGCCACGTTTAAGTTATGTATTCATCAGCCCGAAGATCCAAGGTACATTCATTCAACATAAGGCCCTAGGAAAAAAAATCTTGTGAGGCAGAGAAAATAATGAGACATATTCACACGGGGCTTGTCCAAATCAAGGGCACATATACCATCTCGTTTCCTCTTTATCACTGTTTTCATCCCCTTATTACCAGTGAAGAAGCTAAAACCCAAAGAGATTCAGGAATTAGTCCAAAGTCACAACTGGTCACTGCAATGTGTTAAAAATCTACAGTTGGATTAAAAAATGCTTGGTGTATTGAACTAAAGTTAAGGTCACAAATCACTTAACCTAACTGGGTCTCAGTTTCCTCATCTGTAAACTGAGTGAGGTAAGCTAGATGGTCTCTAAGGTTTCTTCCAGTTCTCAGTCTATGAATCTATGAACCAGAGTCCAACCTCTTCAGTTTACAGATGAGGAAGCTAAGGTTCAGAGTGGAAATGACTTAAAAACATAGATTTGGAGCTGGGGCAGGGGAGGGAGGTGTCCTTGAAAACAATCTAGTCACAGACTTTCCATTTACTGATGAGGACACCGAGATTCAGAGAAATAATGTGAATTGCCCATTGTCAAGGGGGTAGCTCCTGGAATTTAAACCCAATCTTCTGACTCCGAATGCAGTATTTGTTCCACCGTATAATAATCTAGAATGAGAAGTTCTTGATTCCCACCCTAGACTTTTCCCATTATGAGTAGGAGTATCCACATTCCCTTTGCGTGTACATATGTGTGTGAAGGTGTTTATTTTTATTTATTTTCAATTTTTAAATTCTAAAGTTAAACACACAAAAAAAGAATATTCCCACACACAATAGAATATGAACAGAAGATTATTTACATTCTGAAGATCTGTGGAGCTTTCTCATCAAGACCCAGTTAATGCTTTAGCAAGAAACACCCTGCTCCTTCTTGTACCCCACCCCTCTCAAGTTAGGAGATTTCACTGAGAGAGAATGGTTCAGGATGGTTTCCATGGGACATCTCCAAAATGCTGACCTGAATAGGAATGCATGTTAAAGATAGAGGACTCCTTAGAAGAAGCAATGCTTTCAGATTTGTTTGTTCTAATCAGGATGGGATAGCCTTAAGAATAATAATCACTGTTATATCAGGCCCGGCCTGACTCCAAGACTAATGGTTAGGTTGCTTCTTCAGAACCTGCCCACAAGATTTCAGTCAACCAACTCCAGGCTGTATTATGCATCTGAGTGATGGACTACAGCTGAGGGGGAGGAGGAGCCATTTTTCTTCCTTTAAATTGAACCTTAAAACAGAAATGAAAGATCACAAAATGACCTCCTCCTGCATCCTCCTAAACCAGAGGAAATGTCTAGGTCAGAATGCCAAATCTTCTGCATTTCCTCCTCCACCTCACTCCATGACTACCCCTGCAGACAGCAGCAGGCCCTGGGAAGTAGAGCTAGATAGAGTAACTGTGGCATATATGGGTCTAGCAATCCTCGCCCTTGTGTCCTCCCGTGGTTAGACCCTGCCCACTCCACCTGGCTCCCCCCATAACTCCTCTGCCCTGCATCTCTCTCCTTCTAGGATAATGCATCCATACAATTAAATGTGCTGTATGACCCTGTTTCCTTGATGGAGAACCTGGAGGGCTTCATATTATTTAACATTATATATATTTATATATAATATATATTTAATATTTATTTGTTTATAATATTTAATATATATTTATTATAACATATATTATAGTATTATGTATAAATATAATATATAATATATTAATAAATATATATACTTATATATAATATATATTAAACATTATATATATAACTATAATTAATTAACATTATATATATTAATATATATACCCACATGGGCATCTGGGTGGCATAATAGAGTGCCAGGCCAGGAGTCAGAAAGACCTGGGTTCAAATTTGGCCCCAGATACTTATTAGCTGTGTGACCCTGGGCAAGTCACTTAACCCTACTTGCCTCCGCTTCTTCATCTTCATCTTCATCCTTCATCTGTAAAATGAACTGGAGAAGGAAATGACAAACCATTCCAGTAACTTTGCCAAGAAAACTCCAAAGAATTAGACACAACTGGAAATAAGCAACATTTATACACATACATATATATGTATGTTTATATACATATGTAACCCTATTACTTGATGAAATAGTAGAACTAATATGTTGTTTGTAATTATTTCTGTAAAAGTTGGGCTTTAGGCCTTTGGTCAGGAGCAAAAAAAACCCAACCTTACACTTATGGGGAAAACAGCATATTCAATTCAATAAGCATTTTTTAAGCCATCTACCATGGCCCAGATTATGCTGGACTTCAGTAATACAAAGATAAACACGAGCTAGTCTCTGCCCTCAAGAAGTTTTACCTTCTACTGGTAGAGGAGGACACAATAGTTATACAGATATATTGATGTAACTATGTGCACAGTATTTTCAGAAAAAGGAGAGCAACAACTGGCTTTGGGAAAAGATGTGTGGGAGAATTCCAATTGTATTTCTGGAGCTGGGAGGATGAATTACCTAGTACCCCTACTTCAGTTTTCAAATGAGGAAAATGAGGCCCAAAAAAATGAGTGACTTGCCCAAGGTGATACAGATGGTAAGAGACATAGACAGGATTAGAATTCATGAATAATGATGCCAGATTTAGCACTCCAAGCTCAATGTTCCTTCCTCCTCTCCTAAGGTCAGCCTAAAAGGAAGCTAGGGATTCCAAGAGCCAGTGATAAGGACCAAGAGCATTTCACCTGAACAGCAAGGTGGCATGGTGGGTAGAGTGACTGATAATAGTTAACATCTAAAACACGGAAGGAAGGGTAGGAAAGGTGAGGACTGAGAAAAGACCTTTGGATTTAGGAAATGGGAAATTTAGTGGTAGAGAAGTCCCCAGCACCAATCATCCTTTCGAAATACCTAAGTGGAGTAGGGATTATTAGTCCCACTCAACACCTGAGGAGACTGAGGCCCACAGAGAGAAAATGACTTATTTGAGACACAGCAAGTTAGTGGCCAAGCCAGGACTAGAGTTTCTGTCTTTTCCTTGTCTAGAAATAGCCAGCTGCTCCTTCTCCTAAGCCGTGATGTCTTCCTTCAGTTCTCTGTGTTTTCGCTATTCAGCAGCTCCATGGCTAGCAATAAAATGCATGGTCAACATTTCTCATCAGTGGCCCAATCAGGGGCCAGAGAAGATGATTGGTACAGTGGCCATGTTAGACATTAAACTGCCCTGTTCTGACCTCCAGAGAGGAGTGGCTTTCCTCCATACACTTCATCCTTAGAGACTTCAATTAATCCAGGCTGCTGAAATGAGGCCCAAAGATGAGAACCAGACACTGGAAAAAAAAAAAACCACTGGGGATGTGGCAGTGAAATATTAATCCCTGATCAACCGAGCAGTAAAATTTGTTGCAAAATTCTCTTCTCCATATAAAGAGGAGCTAAGAGATAGCCTGAGACCCAGTGGTGTGAGCTACCTTTCTTCTTTTCCTCTCCTTCTAGAAGGTATCCACCAGTTCCCTCATCCCCACAATTCACAGGGTCACAGTGTTTAGTTACAAGGGGCCTTGGAGGCCATTTATTCTTAGTGCCTTCATTTCATAGGTGAGAAGACTGAGCCTAGATAAGATTAAATGACTTGTCCAAGGTTACACAGGTAGAAAGCAGTAATACCAGGATTCAAATCCAAGTCTTTTGATATTGAATTCAAGGTTCCTTCCTTTGCGCCAAAACTCTACTTCAAAGTGGCTTCTCAAGAGATTGATTAGTTTTCAATGAATCAACAGTTAGAACCATAGATTTAGAGCTGGATGGTACTGTGCAGGTCATCTAAGAAGTTATGTGACTTGTCCAAAGTCACACTAGTGGGGGGTAGGGTAGAGACAAGATTTGAACTGGAGTCCTTTGACTCAAAATCAAGTGCCTTGTCACTGTCATTGCTGCCTCTCACTACTAGAGTGATTGAGTAACTACTGTGGACCCAGCACTGTGTGCAGACCATGCTATAGAGAGGACCAATGAAAGAGAAAACAAGATTCCATAAACCCAACATGCAGAGCAGATGACAAAAGGTGTTGTCCATCTGGACTGTGGTCATCAGGGAAGGCTTCATGGAGACAGTGGGACTTCAGCAAGGCTGCCTTCTGGTGGCTTTGGTTTTTGTCCAGTGAACATCTTGCTCCAGAGGCCTTGGAGTAACCAGGTATCTTTTAAACTCCATGCACACACACACATCTATAGGAGGATAATCAAATGAAATGATTGGTTTAGGTAGTTATGGAAGTTAGAAAAGTTTACAAAGAAGGGTAAAAAGACCTTTTACTTCTAGATAGAAGAACATCATGGCAGACATTGGGCTCACCCTGAACTACTGCCACACAGCTCTGGACAGCCAGTAGGACCCACACTCACACTTAAAGTGACTGTCACCTTTGAGTCTTGGAATCATAGATCTAGGACTAAAATGGACCTCACAAGCCATCTTGTACAATAACCTGATTTTACAGGTGAGAGCACTGAAGCCTAGCAGGCTGTGACTGATCCAAAGGCACACAGGCAAATAACCATCAGGGGCCACCTTAGGTCCTGGGTTCCTCTGACTTGAGGGCCAGTGCTCTTTCCCCAAACCCCATCAGCTCTGCCGATGGGCTCAGCAGAAGTGACCAAAGCAAACTGTCCCTTGCTCCCTTCCCTGAGGGTAAAAATCCCACCTTGTGCTTTCTTCCTTCAAAGAACACAACTTCCCCCTACACGAGCCCCCCAGTTGAAGGAAGGAAGCAGTTGATCCAAAGATTATAAAATATAGATTTAGAGCTGGAAAGAACCTTAGAGGTCATCTAACCCAACCCCTGAATTTTAATAAATGAGGAAACTGAGGGCCAGGTAGGTTAAAGTGTTTCTCTTTACCTTTGTCCCCCTGGGATATATACCCTTTCTCCTCCCCAGCTTATCCAATTCAGTATGACAAACTTATTATTTATTAAGAATTTATTACATAATAAATTAATTTAATAATTTATTAAGAACTTGCTACATACGGAATGCTATGCAAAGAGGTATAGATGGTATGAAGGGGAAAAACAAACAAATGTAGTCCCATACTTATAAAAAATAAGCAAACAAAAACAGCCTCTCATTTTTACAGAATGTGAGAGCTAGGAAAGAACCTGGAAGCTTTAATGCAAAGTCCTCCTTTTCCAAATGAGGCAGCCAAGTCCCAGAGAAGAGAAACAGCTCGTCCAAAGTTCCATAGCTATTAACTAAGCTAGGACTGGAACCCAGGCCTTCTAAAACCTATTCCAGTGCCTTGCTTCCTAAAATATCCAATCCCTCCAGTCTATGAAATACATTATCCACGGATTGGTAAATCGCTCAAAATAGCTGCATCAGCTTCCCCTTACCCCATGTAATTACTCCTGTAATATGAAGGAGGTTATGATGTAGGTAGGTGGCATAATCAGGAAGAACATTGGATCTGGGGGTCAGAGCCCTTAGGCTTGGATTTCTACCTATTTGACCTTTGCATAAACTTCCCTGGGACTCAGTTTCCTTATCTTTAACATGGTGGTGGGGTGGGGAGGGTGCACTCCTCAGTTTAAAGATGCGGTCCTAGGAACCTGTCTGACCCCAAGAAAAATGAGAATTAGGGACAAAGCTTTCAGATCTTTGTACTTGTAGCTCAAGTACGATATCTGAGCAGCTGAAGAATTATCATTCATAAGATGCAGTTAAGTTGAAATTGCTGTTCTGCAGTAATCATCCTCTTACCAGTTTCCTTTTTATCTGTGGGGGTCAGATTGCCCGAGTATGAGAGGAGTCAGCTTGCCTCTTGTTACATTTCAGACAAGTCCCCTGAAAACCAAAGTGTTGCTGAGGTTATTAAAAAGAGGATTCCTGGGAGGTAATAGTGCTGAGGGCGAGTTCTCTCTCTCCTCTCTCACTCATTGAGCCGAGGGGCCCCTATTCATCACAGAACATTAATTCGGGGACAAAGGGATATGAGAAAGTGTCTCCTGCCGGTTGGAGCGAGCTTAGAGTCGAGCTCCAAGCAAGAACAATGGATGAAATCCAGGCCAGCAACTTAGGCAGAAAGTGGCCCAAAGGTGAACCTCAACTTCACAAACAAGTTTTTCTGGAAAAGAGAAAGGAGAATCGCTTTCATTTAAAAATAAAAGAAGAAGCAGCAGCTATGTTTATAACCAAGCCCCAAAGGGTGCATGGCTTCTAGGACTGTCCAGTAAAGAATTATTATCTGGTCTCTGATAATAGGCAGATCATTTATAAGCAAAAATATAAAAAACACACCCCACAATTTATCACTAAAAGGTTTTTGTTTTTTTTTTTCCTGCTAAGGTCAGACCAAAAACAAACTCAAAACTACAAATTGTGTACTTCCTCTGTTTAGTTCTCCAATCCTTTAACACATTTGCCTAGCATTCATAAATGAATACCTTGAATAGAAAATTGCGATACTTTTTCTTACAAAAACGGCTTTCCCAATTTTGAATCAGCAATTACAAGTTGCTGGTGAGCACGAGTATGTTATTTCCCCAAATTGTATGTAATTGCCGCAGACAAGGTTGAAAAAACAGTTTTGAAGTTAGCTAAATGCAGATCATCTCTATAACCACTCAAATCATGCTATTTTATAATTCCTTTAAATTAAATATCTTTGATAGCAAATGTAAATTAGGGAACAATAAATTATAACTTCTAGGCTGACCAATGACTGATTATATATATTATAATTAACTTGCTTCCTTCACATGGTATTTATCTTAATAATCATCCTATAGCCATTAGCATATCTTAAAGGGTCTTTGTAAAAATTGTTTTGTTATTTGAAGTGCAGGCTTGAGTTTTTGCTATGATGGTGGCAGAACAGAACTGAAAGAAAATGAAATTCCTTTTAGGAGAGGTTTTGAAGAAGGTCAGACAACTAGCCCGGGCATTGAAATGATAATTTTTTTTAATTAATGAAATGTTTTGTCAAAAACTTGGTGTTGAGCATTTCTACAATCAACTTAAATTTCTCAGTACTTAACATTTAAATGATTTAATTTCAATGAATGTCATAACATAACATTTCAGTCATTTCCTCTATTAATCCATCAAGATTCACTGTCCAGTCATTCTCATTCACTTTTCCTCTTGGTCATATTTAGAGAATATACCATTCTTCTGATTATGTTTATATATACATTATACATGTGTGTATGTATATATGTGTGTGTATGTATATGTGTGTGTTTATGTATGTATGTATTTGCATATATGCATGTATGTATATATACATATGTGTATATATACATTCTTTTTCATAAAGTTCTCTCCAGGCTTCTTCGTATTTCTCATATTTGTGGGTTTATTCTAGATAAAATCTCAGGTAAGCACAATAGTTTCTTCCCATTTGAAAACAAATAAGATGAGAAGCAGAACTAGGTCCCTTCCTAAAATCCAGGGATTCAATGAAGCTATTCAAAGTCACCTTTCAAGAATTACTGTCCTTTCTACCATTCTGTACCCTCAGGTCCAGAATCCTTCTCTTTGGTTAGGAACTGCCATGCTCCAAGTTCTCCCTAAGGAAGCAGTCCTGCCTTCCCCTAGGAAGTTTCTCAGACTTGCCTGCCAAATGACAACGAGGGGCATAGACCATAGGCCAAAACTGTGGCAGCTACAGAGAGTAAACTGAGTTCATTCCCACCCCACTTTTATCACGGTCAAAATTTACATTTCCATATCCCACGGTGAATGGGGTCTTCTATGGCTATAAATAAGAAGCAAACAACCCAGGCAGTAGCCGACTGTATCTGAGACCCTGTTATCTGTGGCCTTCCTCCCCGCCCCCCACTTTATTTATAGCTTTTTATATCTGCTAATGCCACTGAAGAGTTCAGGGGTACAGACTGTCAAGAACACAAATAAACCAGCTGAACACTCCCCACCACAGCCTTTTGTTTCCCAAATTCTACTGGAAGTCTTGGCAGATTTCTCCCCCTCCTCCCTGGGCTCGGAGCAGAAGTCTCAGGGGTGAGCATTTAAGTCTTTTGATGCAGCTAGTAATCCCAACCCCGGCCATTAAAGCTGCCTTTTCTAACTGTCCCTTGATAATTGTTGGAAGGACTTAGACAAGTCGGACAATCCAAAGACATCGAGAAGGTCAAACCACAGTAGAAAGTGCCCTGATTTTATCCTGGAGATTGATGTTCGAATCACCTTTATTTCGATTTGGCAGCTGGGGTTATAAAATGCACTTGCAATCACCGATAACATGTTAGATCAGGCTACAAGTAGAGAAACACCATATTTTATACACCGTGTGCAGTTTTACCTAATACCACCATAAATCAGCCAGCAAAACAGGGGTGTTTTGTAAATTTTAATGGAAACTCAAGTGCTAAAAACCGCAGGAGTCTGGGCTGGAGTCATCAAGCTTTGGATCTGGTTCAGGACCCTTGGACGCCTTTGCTACTTACATCCAAACTTCAGGGGGAGAGGAGAAAACTTTGGTAGTTTCCCCTTGGCCAGCTGAGAGCCAAGGGAAACTTGTAAGAACCTAATTTTCACCAGCAATATGGGTGTGAACAAGTCTGTTTGTGCGTCAACACATATTTTTAGAATTCACATCAAATTAGCTTGCTACTGCCCTTCTCTAGACCTTCATTTCCTTATATACAACTTTCTCACCTCTCCATCTTGGAATCCCTAATTTCCTTCAAACATTGACTCAAATATCACCCCACCTTTCCAAGAGTCCTTTTCTAATCTATCCAACTGCTATATACCCTGCACTCCCTCCTCCCAAATTACCTTGTTGATTGATTATAAAACAGAAGACACTGGACTTTCCCCTAAATCTATGGTTTTAATGAGAAGGGAAAGGAAAAGCCAATCTAACGATTTCTTACAAAGCAGGAATCAAACAAGTCTTTCTTGGATGAGTTTCTGCAGTTTGGTTGGCAGGGGTAGTCAGTAGAGTACTATACCTAATATTCAAAAGAGAGGACCCTGGACAAAAGAGCACAAATAATAGAATGACATTCACAAAGCACTTTACGAACGTTAAAATACTATCTAAGTGATAGCTATTATTTATTGGTATTGATTATTAATTATTATTCGATTATTATCAAATATCATTACTAGATATAATAAACTATTATATCATATTATATTATATATTATTCTAATATCACTACAGTAAGGAAGTGAAAAGGAGAGCAATTCTCGAAACGATACTTTGAATAAAATCTTTTTAAAGGAGACATTAGAGTACACATTACAACCTGATGAAGTAGAAAAAGAGGACAGCAGCCTTCAGTCTGGTTTGAGGCATTTGGTGAGCTACTTTTCCTTTTCGGGGAGTCTGCAGAATAACTTACCAAGAAAAGAAAAAAAATGGTGGTGAGTGGTTTTTTGGGGAGGGGGTAGAATGAAAAAACAGGAAACATCATTCCATTTCCTAGATGAGTGCCACCTTTGCAGAATGTTCTCTCTGAGTGTTAGATTCCTCAATGCTCATAATGTTAAAAATGCATGATGCTAAAGGTCACCTTTGGGAAGAGCCTCAAAAAGCTGGTCTCTCACTTACTATCCAGAGCTCAGTCTTCATTTCTGGTAGGCATCACAGCTTCAGGCCTGAACTGAGTCTTCCATTCTACTGGGAGAAAATTGACTTGCTACCATAATGACTCCTGGGGGAGTGGAGGAGATACAGAAAGGCAGAGAGGCTTTTATTCCAAGGTGAGGATCAGACTGAGGATGTGGGAGGAGTGTCATTCTCATAGAAAAAAGAATTCAGTTGAAAAAAATATAGGGGTATGATTTCTTCATTTTCTTTCCCTACTATTCTGTTCCCCTACATCTTTGAAGCTTCTCTCTCAATCAAGGCAAAGTTGCTATTTTCAAGCTCTTCCCAACCCCCTTCAAAAACCAGACAAGTTAGGAAACTTCTAAAGAAAAACCATGCCGTGGGTTTTGAGTTACTTGGATATCACACAGTCCCCCGACTTCCACACTGAGCTGTCTGGGGGAGACAGCAAAGTTTAATGTTGTCCCTTAGATTTTCCTTCTACCCCAAGATTGAATGACTTGATTTCACTACCACCCAAAGATCTTTATCCTTTCCAAACAAATGTGGGACTCATTCATATTTACTTACAATAACACAGCAAATGTTTTCTTTCCTAGAGCTCTTTAACAGGACGGTCTTACAGAAGGGCTCTCGATGAATGATTTGGGTTTAAAGTTTAGGACAACGGAGATAACCCAGCCAAGGAAATTACAACGAGCTCATTGAGCATTTGCCAGAATTTAGGAACTGTTTGGAAGCAGGGACTCAACATGTATTCAGGCCAATTTCCCATTTTCCTTCCTTAAAAAAAATTTAAAAAGTGTGGCTTTCCTACTCTCCCTCCCTGCCTGAAAGAAAGATTCCTTTTAAATGGCATTTTCTTTAATAAAATCCCACCAACCTCAAACATACACTCTCCAAAATAAATAAATAGACCTGTTTGGGATTTAGATGGGAGGGGGATGACATTTTAATAAATTCTTATCCCTAATTTCAGCCCCAAGGGGTGTAGTAGGTGACTTGTAAACTCAGATAAGTAGCTCGCTCGTTTACTCTTCCCGCTTTCAGGAGGCTCAATTTGTAATACAGAAAAAGGAAACAGTTGAAATCATATTCCTCTCCCTAAAACCACAAAATGTGCCAGATGAAGGTTAGTGAAAGAAAAAGAAACCAATTATCCTCTATTCTTGAACATTTCCCTTCTTCAATTCTGGGTTGCTCTCCCTCTTAAGGCCAAATTCGCAGAGGGAGCCACCCCCCAGATAGTCCGTAGAGAGCTCCCCTCTCCCTCCCTGACCTCCCTGGATCCCGTGAACCTATTCTCACCTCTGAGAGGTCGGGGAGTCTGTCACAGCAGGGTGGGTCTGAAGATAAAACCTGCCCATCCATGCTTCTGAGATGTGTTCATTTGAGTAGGTCCCAGGCTAAGTTCCCAGCTCAGAGGAGAGACATTCAGAGAAATTCTCATCAGAGTGGATAAGGTGGGTGGGTTCCAGCCAGGGAAGGCATGGAGGAGAGCCCTGCAATTGACCTTGGTCCCCATTGCTGTACTTGGCTACCAGGTGGTCAGTTTAGTCATTAACCTCAAGGCGGAGGAGGAGGTAGCAGGAGCAAGAACACCTGAAGCTTGAGAGAGAAGCTGAGATTGGAAGCAAAGGCCCTGACCTTGACTGTGACTGGCAGTGAGGAGCTAACAGCCCAGCTGAGTAAGTTGTTAAAAGTGTAGGTGTGAGAGCCTTGATTCTCCAGCTGCAGGCAGTGGGGGAGAAGAACTCAAGTTAGACTTTAAGATTTCCCTTGCAATCGGAGTCACTTCATACTTTCTTCTGCAATGAAACCCCCTCAGCTCACAGTAAGCATTGCAAGCCGTCATCCCAGTCATCAAGGTCTCAGTCCACAGCAGTACAGTCTACTTGGGGAGAACAAAAGCTGGGAGACAGAGGTCTCAGCTCCTAATTTGACTCCTGCTATGAACTTGCTGTATAGACCTAGAGCTTAACTCTCTACATCTGTAAAATGGGAGAGTAGTACTAGTCCTACCTACATAATGAAGCTGTTGTGAAGATAAAGTAGATGTCAGCCATAAATGGGAAGGCCTGTTCTAAATTTCAGATCCTTAGAGACATTAAAAGTGTTCTACAAATGTTGAAGATGATTTTTATCGTCAGCAGCAGTGATAGCAAACTATTATGAAGTATTTCTACATCTAACACTGCTAATCCCAGGGGTGGGGAACCTGGGGCCTCCAGCCACACATGGCCCTCTGGGTCCTCAAGTGCAGCCCTTTGACTGAATCCAAACTTCGCAGAACATATACCCTTCATAAAAGGATTTGTTCTGTAAAATTTGGACTCAGTCAAAAGGTCACACCCAAGGACCTAGAAGGCCCCATGTAACCTTGAGGCCTCAGGTTCCAAACCCCTGCATCTATACAAAAAGGTTGAGTACATTCCTTGCCCTCTGGGAACTTCATTTAAAGGAAAAGTATAGTGTGCTGCCAAGAGAAATGAAGGAGCAAGAGGCCTCAGTCCTAGTCCTGGTGTTGACATAAGCCTCCTGCTCTTTAGGTGTCATAATTTATCTGAACCTAAGTACTTTCATCTACAAAATTGAATAAAATAAGAATTGTGCTGCTTTCACTACAGTGGTGTTAGGCTCAAAACATGCGATTATGGATGTCAGATGCTTTATAGCTATAAAGAGCTATCTGACAACAAAACTAGAAGTTCTCACGAGGCAACAGGGCATTTGCCACACCCCTGACCCTTTCTAACACTCTCTACTTGTCTCTTTTTGATGTGAATCTCTCTCTCTGTCCCTGTCTTTTTCTAACATTGCCTACCCCAACTTCCTTTTTTCAGTCTTCCATCTTTTCTCTCTGAGCCTCTGTCTCTTTCTCCTTCCCCTCCATCCTCCACCCCCCCAATTAAATCTCTCTTCATAATTTCAACCTATTGATTCCTGCCTCTACCTCACGTTCATCATCTTAGTCCGAATGCTTCATCTTCAGGTACCAGAAGCATCTTTTAGAGACAAATGGCGCATAGAACTGAACCAAAGGATTCCCTACGTGGCAGGTAGGAGGCCGGACAGGTACTGGGACTAAGGGGTTAACAGGGGCCCCAGGATAGGGGCACTAAAAGCGTGTGTGTAGTCAGCCATGAAAAAGAAACACTGGCCACATTAAGCCACACCTTAAAACAAAATTACATTCTCTTAGCATGCTACGGGTGTAATATGGGGCAAGGCACTTTGTTCCACTGGGCTTCAGTTTCCTCATTTGTCAAATGAAGGGGTTTGACTCAACCTCAAAAGTACCTTCCTCCTGGGAATCCTATCTTGGATCATTATTTACATACAGATGTATGCATGTGTATACACAAATATATTCTGTGTGCATTTCATAAATGTACCTATACAGCCACATTCATATGCGCATATGTATGCATGCAGGTGCACATACAGGTAAATATAAATGTTCATGCATGTTTAGTATCTACATATGTGCCCATGGACACATACATACAGGTACCCGTACCAATACATGTAAATGTACACACATATACCCATACACACATAAATGCATATACACATATACACATACGCATACACATACACATACACATACACATACACATACACATACACTTATACACGGGGTTGGGAGGACTCCCTGCTGGATGGAAGGAGTCCTGTAGGTGTCTTTAATGGGCTCATTCTGGTCTTTGAGGAGAAGGAATTGAGAAATAGGGCCAGAAAGGAAGAGCCAATCCTGAGCACAAAACCCTTAGTCCTGGCATGGGACTTTGTTGCCCATAGTAAGTATTTAAGGAAAGATGGGAGGAAGGGAAAAGGTGGCCATGACCAAGGAGAATGGAAAGAACTGGGGCCGTCTCATGGTTTCTAAAGAGGAGGCTGAGTTGATCGAGGATGACATTTTCCACTGCCAAACAGAAAACGAGTATCGTTGGGGGATCTCAGACCACATCCCACAAGCTTCAGAAGGAGACAACTTGACTCCACAACTGTTTACTTCTCAGCCATAAACAGGAAGGCAATAAAAAGGGCCCTTTGGAAAGACTCTTCTGAGCCTCACTTGATGGGAGGCAGGCAGTGTGGTGCAGTAGAAGGGTTCCTGGAGCTGTACGGAGTAAGGAGACAGGCGCTCAAGTCCTTGCTCTGATGCTTGTGGGTCCTAAGAACCGGGGCAATCACTTCTTCAACTCTTTGAGCCTCAGTTTCCTCATTTGCACCATGGGAATAAGACAACTTGTCTTATGGTCTCACAAAAGTGCAGTGAAGAAAGCGAGCATTTTGTAAACCCTGAAGTGCTGTTGAAATGAGTCATTCCTATCATGCTGCCAGCCGGTGGCTTCCCCATCCTTTCTGGGGATCCTCATCTTACCTTTCTTGTTGAAAATAGACTCCAGGGCAGGGCAAGTCTTCCTCACAGAAAAGCAAGGTAAAGGATCCATCTCCCTACCCCAGCTGCTCCCCCTACCTTCTGCTCACCAATGCCAATTGATTTCTTTTAGTCCAGTCACTGGATAAGGGAGTATGTCTCAGTCAGGAAGGCCTCTGATAGATACTAGATGTGTGACCCTGAGTCCCCTCAGTGCTGCAGACAACTGTAATACTATAAATTGCATCATAGCTGTTGATTTGCATTGACAGAAATTTTCTCACCAGGAGGTCATTGAAATCACAGCTACAAACCAACAAACACAGAAAAAGTTCTAGACAATGTTACCGGGTCCTAGGGAGATGGGGATGGGCAGACAAATACGGAATCATCCCAAGCCTCAAGGAGTTTAAATTCTATTGGGGGCCAAGGGTGGGAGTGGGAGTCACTGGTAAGAGCACTAACACTGGGAGGTTCAAGAAAGGCTTATCCTTAGTATCAGAGGCATTAATAGGTTAAACAACAAAAGCAATGGTATTTTCCAGAAAGATCCAGTTAAAATGTGCAGTTACCCCTTCCACATCAAGGGGGTTAGGGGCACAGTGCCTCCATAATCTGGAAAATCCATGAAAAACTTTTTGGCTCTCCCTTTATACCAGAGAAGAAGTCTGAATTATTATGGTGTTAAAAGATAAAACATGTTGATATTATACAACACAATACATACATTTTATGCATGTCTAAGTTTCTAAACTTTTTCTGCATTGTCTGCTGGCCTTCACATGTCATCTGTGGCTTCTGCAAAACTCCCCCCAAATTCCTGTTTAATTTCTAATGCTGACCCCATCAAAACCAAGATGGGGACAGTCATGTTGTGGAAGGGATAACTGTATATACATTACCTTGAGAGGCTGGAAGTCACTAGTATGTGAGCATTAGACTAGAAATAGTCAGAAAAACTTAGCACTTAACAGCCATGTGAACTGGGGTGACACTATGTTTTTCTGCATCTTAGTTTCTTCTGATGTATAATGGAAATGAAAGAACTCTTACCTCATAGGCTTATTGTGAAGATCAAGCATGATAATGTATGTGAAACCACATTGTAGCTCTCAAGTAATATACACTTAAAAGAGATTATTATTGTGGCGGTGGTTATTATTACCTTAAGAGCAATCCAAAGATCCCCTCCTATTAGAAAAATTTATTAGAACAATTTATTAGAGCAATAATTATTTGTCCATTTGGGACTTTAAGAGATAAAGTTAATTTCCTCAAATCACAAAACTTGACCTAGAAAGGATTGTAGAAGCCATCAACTCCAACATCCTCCTTTTATAATTGAGGAAATAGAAGCCCATGGAGGTTAAGTAATTTGTCAATGGTCATAACAGGTAATAAGCATCAGGGTAGGATTTTGAACTCAGGCCCATTTTATTCCAGGGACAAGGCTCCTTCTACTGTACCATATTCCTCGGCGATACATGGGGAGCATGGTGGAGACCAAGTTGTGTGTGTGGGGCAAGTGTCTTCAGGGTCAGTTTCATGAGATGAAGTTTTGTGGGTGGTGAACTCAAAGGAATGGTAGCAACCTCCAGGATTATCTTGGTTCCTAAAATAAGAGATCATAGAATGTTAAAACCAAAAAGCTAGAAATCACCTAGTCCAAGTCCCTGATTTTACAGGACAGGAAAGGGAGTCCTAGAGGGGTATAAAGACCTGCTATAGGCCACAAGAGGTAGTCCAGTAGTTAGTGGCTGAGCCTCAAGAAGAGGCCCAGTGTCCAGAATACCGCTACAACTGCTTACTCTGGGAAAGCACAAGAAGTTACTCTGAAGTCACAGGACCTCGGTTCAAATTTTACCTTTCTTGTTTACTGCCTATGTGACCTTACACAAGATGCTCAGCCTCTTTGGACTTTAGTTCTTCATCTGTAAAATGAGGGGATTGGATTAATTAATTGTCCATTAAGGTACTTTCTGTCTCTTAATCTATGATTGTATAACCACATTTCCTCTTTGATGATTAAGCACAGCACTCCTGCATTGTGACAAACATAACACCTGCACAACTGATTGGAAAGTGGGGAAAAACATCAATGAATCACCATGTTGCAATAATGATAGCTAACCTTTATATATGTGCCTGGAACAGTGCTAGGTGTTTTACAATCATTATCTCTCTTGATTTTCATAACAACCCTGAGACATAAGTGCTATTTTTATCCCCATTTTACAGATGAAGAAACTGAGATTAAGTGGTTTATCCAGGGCCTTACTTTACAGCCAGTAAGTATCTGAGGCCAAATCTAGATCCCTAGATCCCTACATAGATCACTAGAGACCCAACACCCTGACCACAGAGTCAGCTTTTATTGTGGTAGAATATATTTGATTTCAGTATGTTAGATGATTTTTTAAAAACTAATTCAACTTAATTAACCAGTCATTTGGATGTCACATAGACCCAACCTCACAGAAGGAATTGTGAACACAGACGTGAAGAGAATGGTGCAACATCACTCAAAGCTAAAGAGTGCATTCACAGTTAAAAGACAAGAACATGCAACTCGACATCTAGGGATCTGGGTTTAACTCCTCAGATCTCAGTGCTTTCTCCTCTTTGACCTTTCTTCATTCCCTCATTTTTTTTTCAAATGGGGATAATAGCCCTCAAATGACCTGCATCACAGAAGTACTATAAGGAAGTGCTTGGTGAACCCTAAAGCCCTCCACGAGCAACGGATATTATCATTTGGAATCAAAAGGACTGTTTTTTTTAAAAGGGAGGGGGCAAAGCCTCTTTCACTTATTGCCCCTTTGACACTGGGGTAAAAGATTCCCTTCTCTGGTCCTCAGTTTCCTTATCTGTCAAATGAAAAACTTGGGCTGGCTGATCTTTAAGATATTTCATCATCATCATCATCATCATTGCTAGCATTTATATAGTACTTTAAAGTTTGCAAAGCACTTTATAAATTATCATCTCATTTGATCCTCACAAGTATGAAAGGCAGTGATATTATCTCCATTTTACAGATGAGAAAACTAAGACAAAGGTTGTGCTTGCCATTGTTCAGTCATTTTCAGTCGTGTCTGACTCTCTGTGAACCCATTTGGGGTTTTCTTGGCAAAGATGACTGGGGTGGTTTGCCATTTCCTTCTCCAGCCCATTTTACAGATGAGGAAACTGAGGCAAATAGAGTTGAGCAACTTGTCCAGGGTCACACAGCTAGTAAGTATCTGAGGCCATATTTGAACCCAGGTCTTCTTAGGTCCAATGCTCTACCCCACTGGGCCACCTAGGCACTCTAATTTTAAAATCCCATTATGCCATAGGAGATACTCCATAGCTTCCAAGCTAAAATCACTTTGCTGGATAGTCAGCTGGAATCAGCCAACCTGGTATGTGACCTTGGCTACGGCACTAACCCCTCCTAGATCATCAGTCTTTTCCAACTGCAATGTGGGCATAAATTTACCTCTCCCTTGTTACAACCCATAGGAGGAGTGAAAGCCCAGAAGAGAAAGTGTTTGGAGGGCCTAAGAGGTAAGATGAGTGAAATCCTAGTAAAACGAGTGGTCAAAAAACATGTGTTTTGCTCTCCTTTAGGAGCCTGAAGTGTGATGAGTGATTACTTAAGGGTTTTCTCCCTAATAAGTGAGTTTCCTCTATGGATCAATATGTAATTAGATCTTGCCACTGATATGCAGGGACACCCTGCCCTCTTCCTGAGGCAGGAGATGACAGTGATGTTTCATGACACCATAGAATTAGCATCAGATACAACTATTCATGTTGCCTTTGGAATCATGTTGTGTGGAGATGAAAATTTGAAGAAGGAGCAAAAATTCTTTGACTTGATTGAGCCTTTAACAATGTGACTTCTCCTCCCCTCTCCTATTTTATAACACAAAAACATATCAGCACCATGGAAAAGACCATCTTGCTATGTGTGGCTCAAACTCTTCCTCCATGAAGCTTGGCTCTGTATTTAGAGATTGTGCCCCCAAATTTAGCACTGGACCACCTGTTTCAATGTGAATTTCTCAGCTTCTTCACTAGACTGAAAACTCCCTGAGGGCAGGGACCATTTTACTACCGTCTATTTATTTCTATAACATAGCCTTATATAGTGCAGAGCACATGGTATATACTCAATGAGACTACTTAACCTGGCTTGACTTTAACTCCCAAGAGCTTCTGCCAATGACCTTGCTTATATATTCAAAGAGATGGCACTTTACTGTGGAAAGACAATGGATTTAGGACCTGCATTTGAATCTCTGCCACTTACTAGTTTAAGGACCTTGGACAGTTACTTTCCCTCTCTAGGCCTCAGTTTCTTTATCTGTAAAACAGAGGTAATAATACTTGTGCCATATACTATATAAGCAAATTATAAGGAGAAAATGAGAAATTGTTTGGAAAAAGTCTAAAAATGGCAAAGCACTATACATGTGAGTTATTATAGTTCTTCTTAACATAGATTAGAGAGCTAGAGGGTACCTTAGTACCTTTAAAAATAACAAAACTCTAATTATTAGTTATTATTATCATCACTGCTGTTGTTGTTGGGAACTGGAGAACTAGGAGGTACCTTCGTGGACAATGAGTCCAACTCCAAACATGATCCCACACCTTCCCAGACACTCTCTATTCTTCACGCAGGTGAGAACACCCACAAACCTTATTTTGAGTTTATAACACTGAAGAATTTTATTACAAACTGATATGAGGCACAGATATTGTCATGGTGGGTCAGTGACAAGCTATCTAAGTGAGTCAGACTTGTGCACTGATGAGAATACTAGCCTAAAACATCAGAAGACCTGGCTTAGCAAAATCTCAGGCATAAACCTACGGTTCAACTTTGACCAAGTTCCTTCCCCTCTCTAGATCTCGGTTTCCCAGTTTCTCAGAATCATAGCTATAGAGTTGGAAGCGATATTAGAAGTCACTTGGTCTCGCCCTCTTGTTTGACAGATAAAGTGACTTGGGCCTGAAGAGGGACATCTCCTGGGTGGGCATTTGCATGTGGGGGTGGGGGGAGGAGGAGGGTAACAGCAATAATCAGCTAAGTGGTCAGTAGGGATTTTACATCATTTCCAACAATTAGGGAGTTGGGGAGGGAAGTATCAATGGAAGAGGGAAGAGGAGGATGGGTAAAATATCCAGGATGTCTTCTGTCACTCTCATATGTAGTATGGAAGTTAACAAGAGGGTGTGGGCCTGGAATCCTTGTAGTGACTTGAAGACACAGAGTAGTAACATTAACTTGTGTTGTTATAGTGCCCTCCAGTCTGACAAAGCTTTCATCACCCAACTTCTGTTATTCCCATTTTACAGGAAGAGAAACTGAGGCTCAAAGTCACGTGACTTGCCGAGGAAAAAATACAACCAATAAATATGCAAATCAGGACTCAAACAGGACTTCTGATTCTGGGATGAACAATTTTTTTAAAAAATTACAGAATGCAGCATGGCAGTATGTATCGTTTTGATTTTTTTTCCCTAAATGTTGACCTTATTGTCAGCCTCTGCCCTTTTCTTTCCCTAGAACCAGAGGCCAACGTCTATGTGAATCAATTTATAATGTATAATACGTTATGTTGTTTCCTTAACTGTTCCACCTCCTGAGATACTCACAATGGAGGGTCTTTGAGCAAGACACGGTAGAAGCTACAATGGATTTGAGGTGAAGGCGTTGGACTATCCCTGTTCGGTCATTTTTCAGTTGTGTCCAATTCTTTGTGTGAACCTGTTTGAGGACTAGATGTCCTCCAAGGCCCTTTTCAGCTTTGAATCTGTGATCTCTCAAGAAATCTGTACTATATTAAGGAGTTCAAATCCCGGCCCCACTGACAACAAGTTGGGACATTGGGCAATTCTCTGAACCTTTCCAAGCCTCAGTTAATTTATCTGTAGAATGTGGAGGTGGAACTTCAGTTGTGTCTAAGATTATTTCCATTTCTAAATTCTCTAACAAGCCCCCTAGGCCTAGTTAGGTCCCTTCCCGCTTTCACATTCCTGAATTCTCATTATTACCAGAAAGAGTTAATGTTCCATAGTCAGTCTCCACCAGGGACTATGGTAGAATAATTTAATCTGTGAAGTTGATCAGGGCAACCAAAGTGAGAAATGAATGGGGGTGGGAGAGGTGGGGAACTGGAGGGTGTGGAGGAGAGAAGAAATAATCATGTGTTCCAAAGTCTAATGTCTTAACTTGAAAGTCCCCCCCACCCCACTTTGCCTGCAGTTAAAATCTGCTGAGGTTCACAGGCTGAGGCCAGAGGGAAAGGGGGCGCTTCTGAGAAAAGCAGAGGAGCTAGCTAGAGCCGGGCAGCTCCTGGGCCAATATCTGGAATGAGCTCTAACAAGAGCCCCCCCCAAAAAACAGGATTTCTTTCTCCCAAACAGGGCACGAGTCCCTAGCATGCAGAGCAACAGTTCTAACCTTCTCTTGTCTTGTTTCAGCCCCAGAAGCATGTTCCCCAGCCCCCTTTCGGCTGCTGTCACATTGACTTAGTTCTGCCTCATGGTCACTTTATCATTTGATCCTGTGGGATTTGGGATATTAAATTGCTGATCAGGGCAAACTTTACATGATCTGCCCTGGAACATATTTCCCCTGCAAGGGTGTGTGTGTGTGTGTGTGTGTGTGTGTGTGTGTGTGTGTGTGTGTGCGCGTGTATGTGTGTGTGTGTGTATCTATATATCTCCATTCCTCTGCTGCTTTGGCTCTGGGCTTTGTTTATCTCTGCATTTTTAAGGTAACCAGATTTTCAGTTTCAGTTTTGTTCTTCCTACAGGAATCCACAACCCCCGTTAACATTTGGGTGAGCATTTTCCGGGCACTCTAATAAATTGCAACCTCAGACTTAATGGTTGCTTTTGCTTCAGGCCAGTGATTAAACATTTTAATAGTGTAGCAAACTTATCAACAGACTTTTTTTTTTAACCATGAAAAGATTTTATCCTCCTGGCTTGTGACTTTGAGTATTTTATAAGTGGGGTCAAGAACTTATTGTAGACTCTGAAGCAGCATGGTACAGTGGAAGGAGCATAGGATTGAGGGTCCGAGGACCTGGATTCAAACCTTCAAGCTACCATTTCTGTCTTTTTGTGACATTGGTCAAGGCACGTCTCTATGGGTCTCTGTTTTCTCATTTACAAAATGGGAAGCTTGACAGCACAGTGGGGAGTGCCACACCTGAAATCAGGAAGACTCCTCTTCCTGAGTTCAAATCCCGCCTCAGATACTTATTAGCTGTGTGACCCTGGGCAAGTCACTTAACCCTGTTTGCCTGTGTTTCCTCATCTATCAAATGAGCTGGCGAAGGAAATGGCAAAACCTCCAGTATCTTTGCCAAGAAAACCCTAAATAGGGTCATGAAGAGTTGGACACAACTGAAAAGCGAATGAATAACAAAATGGTGGGGGACGGAAGGAAGGCTAGGTGAAATGACCTCTGAGATTCCTCCAGCTCTAAATCTAAAATACTGAAGCTTGAATTTGGGTTGGGCTTACAACCTCAAACTGTTTCTTTGGTTTATATTTCATTCTATTTTGGAAACCTGAAGGTATAATGGTATCCCTGCTTTACCTAAACCAGTCAATAAACAGCGCTCAAGAGGTTTTTAATCCAGATATTAAACATATCCATATTATCACTTCAATGAGATTTGGTCATCTTCCAAACTCTCTGCAGCTCACATGCACTACTGAAAATCAACCTACCCCAAAGGCTTAATCATTTTAAATATTATTAAGACTAATGTTATCATTTAAGTAGCTTCGGAGATGAGCCAACTAGAGACACCAGGTAGTGATGGAAACAAGAGAGTTCCAGATTATCCTTCATGAAAATCATTTTCTGCAATGATCAGCTCTAATATGTCATTTAGATGCTTATTTAAGACTTATAATATTGAACAAATATTGATGCCTTCACCAGGACTGAAACATCAATGCAGCAATTAACCAAGAGCCAACAGAAGCAACTCTGAACTAATGCAGGCGAATGCTGAACTTTGGTCCAAGATCCAGGCAATGGTTGCATGGGAAAGAAAAGAAGAGGAAAATTAAGGAGTATGTTATTCTCTTACCCAGCAGTTCTCAGATGTTTTGGTCTCAGGGCCCCTTTATAGTCTTAAAAAATATTGAAGATTCCAAAGAGCTTTCGTTATGTGGGTTTTATCTATTGATATTTACCATATTAGAAGTTAAAACTGATAACATTTTTAAATATTTATTCATTTGAAATGATAATAATAAACCCACTGTGTGTTACTATAAACAACATTTCATGAAAATAACTATATTTTCCAAAGCCAAAAAAAATTAATGAGAAGAGTGGTATCATTGTACGTATTTTTGCAAATGTCTTTAATGTCTCTTTAATCTCTTAATAGAAGACAGCTGGATCCTCATATATATCTGTTTCTGCATTCAATCTGTTATGATATGTTGTTCTGGATGCAGTAGATGAAGAAAATTCAGCCTCATACAGACGTGCAGATGGGAAAAAAAGTATTTTAAAGAGTAAATGACATCTTAGAACTATTAAGAAAATGTGTTGACCTCTTCAAGCCCCTAAGAAATCTTGGGGACCCCCAAGGATGTGCAAGCAACACTTTGAGAACCACTGCTCTTATCTATACCCAGAAGTTGGTATGGGTTCACCCTTAGCAAATATTTATTATTGGAACCTATTTATGGTAAGTCCTGTGCCAAGTGTAGAGAGAGCTACAAAGACAAGGCACAGCTCTTATTCTCAAATTGCTTATAATCTAGGAAAAGATTGACTGATTTTGGAGGAGGAATATATCCCCACCAATGCAGAGAAGTACTGCCCTTCAGCTTTCTTAGATGTCTGGTGAAAGGGAAATAAGAGATGAAAATGACAAGTCACCTTTCTATAACACTTTAACATTTACAAAACACTTTTTTTCTTCACCATCCCCCTGAGATGTAGGCAGCTCAAATACCATTAACCCCATCTTATAGATGTAGCAAATGATTCTCAAGACATCCCTCTGGGTGGCTACCATTGTCTCCATTTTATCAGTAAAGAAACTAAAGCAGAGAGGTTAAGTGACTTGTCCAGGGACTCATCAGCTAGTAAGTATTGGAGGCAGGATTTGAACTCCCATCTTCCTGACTCCAGGCCCTCTATCTCCTACACCACCTACTTGCTAATCAAAAGGGTATGAACATACAGAAAAGTCCTTCTGGATAAAAGGAATATTGAAGTATTAGTTCACAAAGGAAGAGGCATTTGAGCTTGGTCTTGAAAGCTAAGAGAGGATTTCAATGGACAAAAAAAATCAAGCTCATGTTCAGTTAAGGGAATGGTGTTTTCAGTTGTTTTTCAGTCCTAGCTGACTCATTGTAACACTGTTTGGGGTTTTCTTGGCAAAGATACTGGAGTCATTTGCCATTTCCTACTCCAGCTCATTTTACAGATGAGGAAACTGAGGCAAACAGGGTTAAGTGACTTGCCTAGGGTCACAGAGCTAATAAGTATCTGAGGCCAGATTTGAATTCAGGTCTTCCTGACTCCAGACCCAGCACTCTATCCACTGCACACCCCCAGCTGCCCAGTGATACCCACATTGCTTTGATAGCACCTCCATTAGAGAGTTTTTTCTCAAATCAAGGATTATATATCTTCCATTAGACCAGGAAGAAAGGACTGTATCTCCCAGGGTACCCACCAAGGACAGAGACCATGTTACTTCCCTATGTGGGGCACTGTGCCCAATAGTTCAGTCAAGTAGTCTGCCTACATAGAAAGGCCCAGAAAAGCAATTTAGGCTTACTTCTGACCCAATGCTGACTGTATATCTCAGTTCTAGTAGCTAAGTCCTTGTTTTGTTGATTGTGACCACCTCCACATCCCCAACTGTGTACCCTAATCCTAGTGACTGGGTCCCTGTCATGTTCTCCCAGACTCAAGAACCTATCCTGAAACCTGACATCTGATCCCCTTCCCTCCCCACCCCAATGTCCCAGCCTTTAGGACTGAATGCTTGCCTTTCTTTTAACAGTCCCTTAGAGGAGTGGCTGGGCCACAACACTCCAGGGTTGAACCCTGGACCAGATTCAAATGTAATTGAGAAATATTTAAAAGTATAAATAAAATTACAATACAACTTGGGTAATGTTGATTTGTGGTTTTCTAGTAGGGATCTTTCTGTATGTTTTAGTGACTCCCATTTCTGCTTGAATTTGACATCACTAGACTAGAGAGCTAAGATCCGGGCTATTCTCTGTGCTGTGCCCTTGATTCTTATGCCAGTCCTATGACTTGCCTGCCTGGACCTCCATTACTACTGGTCACTTGTTGCCCCTGTTTATTATTATTATCAAGGTACTTCCCCACTAAAGCGCTCTCAGTGTATCTTCAGTGCCCTTCGAGAGGTCCCTCAGGTAGCTCTTAGCTTCAACAAAAGTTAGAGAAATAAGAGACAGATGGGAACTTAGAGGCCATACTGCTACAAACTCTTCATTGTAGAAAGAAGGAAATTGAGGACTCTGAATGGTATAAACCATGGAATCTTCAATTTCTGGAGTTTGCATTTAGCCCACTCTAGGTGTGAACAGGAATCCCTCTATAACATTTCCTATGCATGACCACCCAGCCTCTGCTTAAAGATTTCTAATGATGGGGAACTCACTATCTCTCAAAGTAGCTACTTTGGGATGACTCTGTTGAAAAAATTCATCTGTCTGTGACTAGTCTAAGGCCACACAGTTTCAATAGCTCGTAGTTCTATAGGACTTTAAAGTTTGCAACATAATTTATGCCTTAACTGGGGTTGTTGGTAGCAATTCAGTTCATGTTTTCAGCCATGTCCAATTCTTTGTGTCCCCGTTTGAAATTTTCTTGGCAAAGATACTGGAATGGTTTGCCATTTCCTTCTCCAGCTCATTTTACAGATAAGGAAACTGAGGCAAACAGAGTTAAGTAACTTGCCCAGGGTCACACAGCTAGCAAGTGACTGAGGCCAGATTTGAACTCAGGAAGAGGAATCTTCTTGATTCCAGACCCAGCACTCTATCTGCTAGACCGCCTATCTGTCCTGTTGGTAGCAAAGTCAGTACTAAAATTGAACTCTTCTGACTCCTGGCCTTGGAGTCCTCTATCATTCCTCTCTTTCATCTGGAGGAAAGAATTTCAATGCCCTCTCTCCTTCTCTCCTCTTCTCTCTACTTCTTCCTTCCTCTCATGAGCCTACCTTGGGCAGGCACATGGCATGTGAGTGGTTATTTAAAAGAACATGCTTAGAAAAAGTATAAGAATACATTTTCTTAAATAAACAAATTGTGAAACCTGGATAAAAGGCCCTAAATGTGGGAACAAAGGAGGCCAAAAAGGGCAGCACAGCTAGGAGGAAGGCAGGCAAGTAGGCAGGGCGAGTGGGGGTCGCATGTGTTTGATTAGGCTGCTCCCTTGCTTTGATTAGGTTTGGCAAACGCAAACCCTGTCTCATTACTAGTCATTTTTACCTGCTGGATTTGCATATACATATGATATCTGTTATACTAATTATATCTATTTTCACAGGTACAGAAAGACATACCCCAGAGTTGGGGTGCCCATTAGCAGATCACACGGGACTATGCAGCTGTGTTTTGATTAGAAGAAAAGGTTCTTTGGCATCCGAGAACTGAAATCACCTTTTAGGGTATGACAAGCGCAGCCGAGCATCTCGCAAGTGAAAATCAAGGGTTTCTCCAAGTAAGGAGAGAGAACACCGACCACAAAGAATTAAAAGTAGAATAACCTTTAATGGTTTCAACTGCGAAAACTCAATCATGCTTATTGCCTGGCATGGGTGCAAAGCCATCAATCATATTGGCCTGGAATCACACCATTCAAGAAGTCCTGGATTCCCCAGGGCAGTGCTGCTCACTCCCAGGTGTTTAGGGATGAAGGAGGGAGGGATCTCAGGAGTATTCCCATACACAGCCCCGCCCCCATCAGTTTATTTTTCAGATTGGTCTGAGCTCAGTTAGTGTTACAAGGGGAAGATGAGACACAGTGGAAGCAGGGGACAAATCTGAAAAGTCCTAGAGCTGGATGATGGGCTACTTCTGTATGTATTCTTCATTGAAAAAAATGAATGCAAATTATATGCAAATCAGTGAATGCTATTTTTACAGCCAACGGTTCAGAAGCTTTCTATGCAAAGGCTATTGGTTCTCCTGTTTATACCCACTTGACTGTGGATTTGTACCTGAGTCCCTGCAACCTCTTTCCAAAGCATTCCCATGACTCAAATATTGTTTATTGGTTGTCATGGACATTAGCCAATTAGGAGACCTTATCTACAGCATATAGAATGCTAGAACTTGAGGGGGCCTCCTGTTGAACAGCCTCATTTTACATAGAGGAAACCAAGACCCCAAAGTGTTATACAATTTTCTTAAGATCATGCAATTAGGGAATGACAGATCCCAGGTCTCTTCACTAATTTCAGTGTTCTTTCCACTATGCTATAAACTGCCCCCTCAAAGCTGGCGGAGACATTAGAAACCATCCGTATAGAACTCATTTTAAAGAGGAGAAAACAGACTCAGAGAGATAGTGATGTGCCGTATAGAGAGGAGCAGGGCTAGACTATACCTGTAGAACAGACTGTACACAGCCTCTGGACAGAATGTTAGAAAGTGAAGCAATATGTGCAGAGATTAGAGTGACTGCTTGCCCTTATACCCTGCCTCTGAAAAAGTGCATCACCTTCTTAGGAAAGACACTCTGAAACTCCACCAAGAAAACCAAAACAAACCGAGAAAGGAAGAAGACAAATATTTGGTTCACTTCATTCCTATTTCCTGATTTCCTTTTGAGTTCACCCCAAAGTACATTTTCCAAAAGCGCTGCCCCTATTTTCACTGAGTCTCTGGAAGGATTTGCTGGTCTAGCTCTTTGAAATGGGACCCAATTGTATAAATAATGTAGCGGAATGAGCACTGGACATTTGGTTTAGAGGACATGGGTTTGAATCCTGGCACTGCTATTTACTTGTGTAACATTGGGAACATCACTTTCCCACTTGGCCTTCTATTTCCTGAATGATAATAAAGATAATGGACATTTATATAGTTACTTTTAAAGTGTGCAAAATATTTTACATTATTGGAATGGCAGGAAGGGGATTAGCTTTAGACTCTGAGAACCCAGTTCAAATCCTGGCTCTACCACTTATTACTTGTATGACCTTGGTTTCTTCATTTGGAAGATGAGAAGTTTGGACCAACATTTTACAGCCAAGGCAGGGGTATCTTTTTTGTGCCATAGACCTCTTTGGCAATCTGGTGAAAGCTATAGACTCCTTCTTAAAATATTCTTCTGTTGCCTGCATTTGTAATTGAAAGATGTCCTAAACTTAGGTTAGAGGTTAGTGAAAAGTATGGATGTATTTTTTCCCATCCAGATTCATGGGGCCCCTGAGAAATCAATCCATGGACCCCTGGAGGTCTGTGGAACTCATGTTCCAAGCTCTTCCAGCTTCCTATCATGTGATTTCACCCATACAACATGCCAATGAGATTACTGTTTTAGATATTATTAACTCCATTTCTCATGTGAGGAAACTTAAGTTCAGAAAAGAGGAGTCTTTATATACATACACACAATATGTACATGTGCATGTACATACACATACATGTATGTGCATGCATATACATACATGTACATATATGTATGTCTTCATATAAATGTGTGTATATATCTAAATATATGTGTATATGCATATATAGTTGCACAGCTATTAGTAGTTTCAGAAGGGAGATTGGAATCCAGGTTTTCCTTTCTCCAAGTCCAACTATCTATCTGCTATGCCATACTCCTTCTCTATAAGAGAGAGACAGACAGAGAGTAAGTGTGAGTTGGCTTAGATGATCTAAATGTCTCTTCTGAGTCCATCGTCCTACAACCCTATGTCATAACTCCAAGAAGACGCCTGGGGAGGCAGCCACAGGGAGCCCTTGTATGTGGACCCCCTCCTTCTCTATTATCCTTCCCTATTGACAGAACAGACTCCTCTCCTGTTCTAGTCTGTCTGCTCTGCTACAGACCTAGGTCAGACTCTCTCTCTGGCCCTTTGAACTCTAGTGGGACCCTGTCTGGAGTGGAAAGGCAGAACATTTTTTTTCTAATTTAACAGCCTCTGCTAAACATACACTACCTTTTCAGGGCCCACTAGGACAAATTTCCTTGTCCAGGTTTGTTTTCCCAGTTTGGCAACACTCCATATGGAAACTGTGATGCAAAGGCTGGATTACCATGGGTTGAATCTGTTGTAGAAAGCATTGATGCTTGGAAGAGTTTGGATCTGAGAGCCTCTAGGGTGTCTTCTGCTTGAGATGTGATTATGTGAGTATGACAAGTTAATCTCGTGACCTTTGTCTCTCTTGTTTCTTCACCTGTCACCTCTCATCAAACACTTGAAGCCTAAAACCTGGATGATTTAGCAAATAAGAAATATGAGGCCTTGAAAGGTGGAGAGGCTTGCCCAAGATGGGGGATTAGTGACCTTACATATAGTTCAATGGCCATTTTGCTAGAAGCTGACTCCAATGATCTCAGCAACACTTTCGTTTCTACATAGTCCCATATATTTGAAATACCACGCTCTTTAAAATAAGGGGGAACTAAAACTGGCTGAGTAAGATTCTGTTTTGGATTAGAAAGGATGGGACTGGTCCAAGTTTATTCCCTCCAACGGCCAACAAGTCTATTCTCCTTCAGACATCTCTTCTCCTCTGCTAACTTCCTTCTATCTTTTTTTTAGTTGTACCTTAAGAATCTATGACAACAAATTCCAATACAGTGAATATTTATTTTGTGTGTAATAATATCCATGTACTAACGTTGGGAGACATAAGATGTGTAGATCAGACATGGTCCCTGCTTTCATGGAACTTACACTCTGGCAGCGAGATAAGACACATGCACAGATAACTGTAATACACAGAATTCCATGATAAGTGCATTAGAGAAATGCAAAACAATGTGCCATGTGAGGTCTGAGAGAGGTCATTAATAATCAGGGAAATCACATTGTTTGTCTTTTGTTCTGGAAGAAGACCACGACATCAGGAAGGTGATGCCATGACTTGAAAGTGAATTGGATTTAAGCGAGGGAGGGCTGTGCAAAGCCACCAGCCTTATTTTCTCCTGCAGCGCCATCTGGGTCCAGTATAGATCAGGATGACTGGAGATGGCCCCCTTGGTATCTGCAGTGCTTGGCACAGTACCTGGCACATACTAGGCACTTAACAAATGCTTACTGACTGACTAGGGTAGGAGGATCTGGACTGGAGAAGAAGCAAAGCAGAAATTAAGGAGGGAGTAGGGAGAGGAGGGCTGAAAATCCTGGGGATCCTTTTGAAGTTTTTCAGGGGAATCAGGAAAGGCTTTTGGGAGGAGGTAGCAGAATTCCAGATGGGAAGGAATTCAACAGGTGGAGGTAGGAAAAGAAGAACAAATAAAGAAAAGTCTGAGCAAAGGCATGGGGACATAAAGGCACAGTGCGGGATGTATGGAGAACAGAGAATAATCCACATTGGCTGGAGCACAGAGTATTTGGTGGAATGGAGCCATATTAGGTAAGGCTGTAAAGGTGAGGTGTTGACAGTTCACTTACATATAAAAGAGACAAAAAGCTTCAATGAAATTAAATTGTCCAGATCAGCAAACCTTCAATGAAATTAAATTGTCCAGATCAGCAAACCTATTCAGAATCATACAATTTAGTATTTAATTATATGTATAATGCCTTATCGGAGTGGTAAGGTAGTGGAGTCTAGAGTGCCAGGTCTACAGTCAGGAAGACCTGAGTTCCAATCTGGCCTCAGATACTTACTAGTGTGACCCTAGGCAAGTCACTTACCCTTTTTGCCACAGTTTCCTCATTCGTCAAATGAGCTGGAGAAGGAAATGGCAAACCACTCCAGCATGTTTGCCAAGAAAACCCCAAATAAGGTCACAAAGAACTGGACACAAAAAACAAATGGACAACTTAATGTCTTATGTTATCTACTATGTGTATATTTTGTATTCACTTTTCCTCCAATAGAACGGAAGCTTTCTGAAGGCAGGGACTCTGTGTGTGTGTGTGTGTGTGTGTGTGTGTGTGTGTGTGTGTGTGTAACTCCGCAGCCTAGCACTGGGTCTATTTATTACTAGACAATCAATAAATGCTTATTGAATGAATGAACAAATAGTTCTGGGGGAGGGAGTGTAGTTCACATCAAAAGGAAAAAGCAGGGATCACATTCCTCATGTTCCTGTTAAGAAAACTGAGGCACAGAAAGAGTGAACAACTTACCCAAAGTCACACAGCACAGAGGCTATTTTTTTTCTTTCCCAGTAAATATTATTTAGAGAGGAACCTTTGGTGTATTGGAGACATGCTCCGTGATCCCACGTAAGCTCTGCCCTCTCACAGCGCTCAGCTCTCTAGGACTGTACTCTGCCAAGGTGTCTGTCTCTGCTGGCAAAGGGAGATTCCTCATCTGAGAGTTGTCCAGATCAACAAAATTACAAGTTTAATCTCCAACTATTATTTTAAAATATCAGAGCCATCCAAAAAATGTCCTCTAAATAGGTTAGTTTTCAAACTCCTCTGCCTCATCATCACATTTATTTAGTGTTTTAAGGTTTATAAATTACTTTCCTTAAAACACCCCAGTGAAGTAATAGTGCAAGTATTCATATCATCCTCATTTTCAACTGGAGAAACTGAGGCTCAGAGACGTATAGTGACTTATCCAGGGTTACACAGCTAATAACAAGCCCCACCCCCACCCCAGTGTGGGACTGAAGGACTGAAGGGGCAGAGCCTGACCCAATCCAGAATTGCATCAGAGGACAAAGTCTGGTAACCATTAGGATACTGTTATTGAATGAATGACAAGACATCATAATGCAGGTACATCTAACAACGGTGGGAGGCGGGCTGTTGGTAGAGACAGGGCACAGACACAAGGATGTCAGGCTTGGACATTCCATTCAGGATGATGATTTTTGTCTTGGTGTCCCAGCCTAAAATTGCTGGAGGGGCCAGAGCCAAGAAGTTATAATTAGCCAAGTTTGCTGACTATCTTACTCCAAGTCAAGGAATAAGAGTTCAATGTGGCTGGCTACTCACAGCTCACCACTCCCACTCCAATCTTGAAGTGAGGGACTAGAATGATAGTAACTCCAGCAATTGCAAAGCCCAGAGAAGATGGAAAGAGATAACCAGAAGGAAAACCTTCACCAACCATTCCTATGAGAGAGAGAGAGAGACAGAGAGACAGAGACAGAGAGACAGAGAGAGACAGAGAGAGAGAATATGCAAATGAAAAATACTTCCTAATACAATTAAATACTAAAATTTAAAAGAACGCCAAGAGAAAATTCCAGAACCAAATATTTACACAATAATTGCCAGCAGAACTCCTCCCTCCCCCAAAAAAGTAAAAAACTAATGTAGACATAAAATTCATACCTAGCTCTTCACTCCAAGTTTGCTATGTTACATTGTCTCTCCTACCAACTATATTCCCAATCAACTGCCTACCCAACTCCCACCCTCCCCTGGACCCCCAAAAACACAACTCTGTCTAAAATTAGAAAAACTTCCAGTTGGCCAAGAAAATAGAACTCCCCTGTTCAAAGTCTTACCTTGACCTTGAAGTAACATGAAGGAAGGGGATAGAAATTCTCCTACTAAACAAAATACAAATTGTCTTTTTTGGCTCCTAGGACTAGATCATGCTGTAACTTACCTATATGGCTTCCTATTTAACTTCTCAAAAATTCTTTGAACTGCTTCACTGTATTTTATGCCCTGGTTTTTATCTTGATGACTCTGCCAGAAAGTTCAGCAAACTTACATCTCAAAGACCCAGAATGCCTTGTTATTTTCATTCTCCTGGAAGCCACAGCAGACTTTGACACCAAAGCACCTAGTTAGCTCACCTTGAGCAAGTATCCCAAAGTGAGTCAGCCTTGTATTTGTCTGGATTTGATTCTATTTGACACAGAATCAGTGTTGACCAGCTTCTCCTGAACTTTGTCCTTCACCCCACCCCCACCAGCTGTGTCATTTCCACATCCCCCTCCCCTTCTAGTCTTCTCTCACATTAAGTTCTAGATAGGAATCTCTCCTACAGTTAGGTATAGAGTCTACGGGATGGCTTCAGTTCACCATGTCTGGGCACATGCACATTGTATCAGAGGTCATGCATGAAAGAATCATAGTGTAAAGGTGAGAGTTGCCTGAGTCAATCAATCAATCAAACCACCCCACTTAGCTGTGATACCTTTATCAGATGAAAACACCTCCATTGAGTCAATGGAAAAAGCAGAAGTGTGAACTAAGTGTGACCAGGGCCTAAACTCTTGTATTGAATCAATCAGTCAAAGGCTTTGAGTCCTTCAAAGTGATGGGATGAATTTTGGACTGACAGTTGCTCATAAAATCTATCAAGATTAGTTGAAGAGACTTTGTCAGGCATTGTGGGACTTGTATAAAAACAGCAAACTGGTTTAGAATCAGGAATTCAAGCATTTGCCAGCACAGAGGAGAGTCGATCTAGCTAACCCTCTGGAAAGGAATTGCCTTAGGGGTGGGGGCAGAAGAGAAGAGCCTCACGCTTGACTTCAGTCTCTAAGCTCCCCTTGAGCAGAGGAGAACTTTGTGAATGTCAGAGTGTCAGAAGATGTAGATTTCTTATTAGTGTCCTAGTGGTATCACTGAGGCAGTAGTAGAAGCTAGTGACAGGGTCTACGTGGAAAACCAAGAATAAACTAGACACTGTAAAAAGAAACAGCTACAAGATTCTACAAGAAGCACAGCAGAAAAGCTATGCCCTGCTTAAGGAGACCTCCATTAGTACCTCATGATGGGGAGAAAAAGACTTCCAGAAATCAGGATCTAGAAGTTACCTCTTAGCCAGGGCCTCTGAGGTTTCTAAGCTTAACCCACTTTCTCCTGGACTTCATAAGGTTTTTTTTGCAGAGGAAGTCTTAAATCGACAATTTTTATTATTGCACTTTTATAAATACCTTCTCTCTAAAAGTTAACTGCATAGCTAACTAATTGATGTCTATTCATAATCTTAGGGAGAGGGACACAGGTAAAGGTTTACTATAGCAATAGAAAAACAGCCCCAGTACCTTGGAGACTTGAAGGAACATGGTAGGATCCCTCTAGGGATGCAGCTTGATAGTGTAAATGGAAAATGGCAAAGTAGCTCAGATCAAGTGCTATACTAGAGTCACAAATTTAGAGATACAAGAAACTTTTAAGATCATTGAATCTAACCTCATCATTTTACAGTTGAAGAAATGGAAACCCAAACATGTTAAGTGGTTTGAACCCAGTTCCTCTACCTCCAAGTCCAGTGTTCTTTCCATTACACCAAAAAGCCACCCAAGGCAGATATAATTTGGAATCTTCCTGAGGAAGCAGATAGAATCTCAGTATGTGGAGGAACCTCAGAGATCATTTAATCCAACTGTCTACATCACACCTCATAAAAAGTCATCCAAATTCAAAGACCTCCCAGGAGGAAAAACTACTTATCACCAGTTTTCTGAGTCTACCCATTTCTTACCAAATAATCCTTGCCAAATTAAAACAACTCACAGAAGGAAGGAAGGAAGGAAGGAAGGAAGGAAGGAAGGAAGGAAGGAAGGAAGGAAGGAAGGAAGGAAGGAAGGAAGGAAGGAAGGAAAGAAGGAAGGAAGGAAGGAAGGAAGGAAGGAAGGAAGGAAGGAAGGAAGGAAGGAAGGAAGGAAGAAAAAAAGAAAGAGAAAGAAAGAAAGAGGAAGGAAGGAAGGAAGGAAGAAAAAAGAGGAAGAGAAGAAGAAAGAGGAAGAGAAGAAGAAAGAGAGAAAGAAAGATAGGAAAAAAGGAAGAAAAATTAATAATTAAGGAGGGCTAAAAAAATTCCATTAATAAGAACCTATCCCCATTCATAGAATGTAAGAACTTGAAAAGACAATGGATATTTATTGAGCAGTGGCCATGAAATCAGGATACGTGCCCTTCCCCTCCCTCCCATGCTTACTTGCTGTGTGATCTTAGGAAAGTTTTTAAGCTCTCTGAGCCTGTTTCCTCCTCAGCAAAGCTGAACAAAAAGCACTTGCACCACATACCTTGGAGGGCTGCAGGAGTTAAACAAACTAACTAACTAACAAACAAACCTTAAGTGCTCTAGAAATGTGTGTTACCCTTACTAGTTCAACTCATTTATTTTAGAGGGGAGGAAACTGAGGCCCTTAAGTGGTACTTTGCCCAACATCACACAAGTAGCCAATAGCAGATCTAGAGGATGGGGGTAGAGGGTATAAATAGCCACTATTTTCCAACCTCTCTTGCTGGAAAGAAGCAGAGCTGAATCCTTCTCAGGGATTTTATATCTCATATCTGGGAAAGGGGTTTAATGTGTTATCTTTTCTCAGGTCAGCTCACAGCCCACTCATCTCTACCCCTTTTCTCTGTGGAGATTTAGACAATTAGCTCATTTTTTTATCCTACAGACAATGCAATGGCCCTTAGATCTCTGTGGGCCATTTTGTTTTTGTTTTTTTACCGTACCATACTATCTATGTATTGTCATGCAACTTCTATAATTAGCAGTGTACTAATCCTTGATGGGGACAGAAAGGACATGGAATGAGAAGAAGATTGTATGTGCCCTTGAAGCATTCATAATCTAAGTGTTGTAATGCAATGGATACAGTGCTTGACTTAGACTCAGGAAGCCCTGAGTTCAAATTCTTCCTGACAGCTATGTGACCTTGGGCAAAGTCCTTAACTGCTTTCAGCCTTGGTTTCCTCTTCCGTAAAATTAGTATGAAAACCATACTACCTTTCACTGGTTGTCGTGAGGATAAAAATGAGATAACACATGTAAAATCCTTTAAAGCACTATATAAATGTTAACTAGTATTATTGTTATTCAACAAAGAAATACGAAACAGTAATTTAATTAAAGTATAGCACAGACTGTGTTATAGGAGTGTAGTAGAGAGGAAGATTGATAAGAACTGGAGTACATATTGAGGGAAAGCTTCATGGAAGAAGTGCGATCAGCTGGGTCTTGAAGAATGGGTCAGATTGGGAAGGATGGAGGGTGAAATAGGGTCCATTCTATGCAAAGATGGCAATAATATGAACAAAGGCATAGAAAGGAGTGATCAAGGATGTTGTAGAAAACAACTTAATTTGACGAAGACCTGAGTGTATATTGGAGAGGGAATTGGAAAGAGTCTAGAGAGGTGGAGAAGAAGGGTCCAGATTATGGAAGATTTTGAAAACCCAGGATGAATATTTTAGACTTCAAATGATAATAGCTTTAATCTGTATAACATTCTGTCCAGGTTTCACAGGCATACAACAATGAGGTCAGTACCACAGTTCTGTAAACCTTCAGTTTGGTGATCAGACTAATACCTCTTCTCTCCCATATTTTCCTTCAGAGTTTCCCAAACACTGAGCTACCTCCGGCAATGCATGTGTCAACTTCATTATCAGTGCATACATCCCTGGAAAGTACTCTACCAAGGTAAGTGAAGTTATCCACAGCATTCAAAACTTCTCCATTTGCTCTAACCGTTGGTTCCACATATGAATGGTGCAGTGGTGGCTGATGGAGCATCTGTTTTTTCTTGGTGTTAATTGTTAGGCCAAAATTAGCACAAGCAGCAGAGAATCGATCCATACCTTGTTGCATCTCAGCTTCAGAGGCTGCATTGAGTGCACAATCAACTGCAAACAGAAAATCATGCACCAATACTCCTTCCACTTTGGTCTTGGCTGTAGCCTTTTCAAGTTGAAGAATCTACCATCAGTGTGGTAGCTGACCTTGATGCCCTGTTCATCTTCATTGAAAGTGTTTGACAACATGGCTGAAAACATCATGCTAAAAAGCATGGGAGCAAGCACACATCCTTGTTTCATTCCACTGGTGATTGGGAAGGCACAAGAGCATTGTCCATTATCTAGAACCCAGGCAAGCATGCCTTCATGAAAATGTCATACAATGCTGATGAACTTCTCTGGGCAACCAAATTTTGACAATTTTCCATAAGCCCTCATGACTAACAATATCAAAGGCCTTGGTCAGATATACAAATATCGTATACAGACCTTTGTTTTGCTCCTGGCATTTCTCCTGGAGTTGTCAGGCAGCAAACACCATATCAACGGTCCCTTGGACCTTTCTGAAGCCACACTGGCTCTTAGGTAGATGATCATTTTCCAGATGAAGGATCAGCCTATCAAGGAGGACTCTGGCAAGAATCTTGCTAGCAATGACTAATAGAGAGAGACCCCCCCCACACACACACACACGCTGCTCCATGATTGTCACAGGACAATCTATTTCCTTTACCTTTATAGAGATGGACAGTGGAGGCATCCTTGAACTCCTGAGGGATAACTTCCTCTTGCCATATAACCTGGAAATTTTCAGGAAACTGCATCACTTGCATTTGAATTGTCTTGGGAAGATTCTGAAGATCACCTGGCAGGATAAGGTACCAGACACTGAGGTCCTTACTTGAACTAAACTACCAAGCATTCAAACTCTGCTTCAAAGAGCGCAACTCCGATAAGCTGGCCACATTGTTTGAACACAAAATGTATGCTTGCCAAAAAGACTACTTTATGGAGAACTCACACAGGGCAAGCATTCACATGGTGGTCAGAAGAAGTGATACAAGGATACTTTCAAGGTCTCTCTCAGGAACTTTAGAATTGATTATGTAACATGGGAGACATTGGCAGAGGACTGCTCAGCATGGTGTGCCCACATCAGAGAAGATGCTGTGCTCTATGAGCAAAGGAGAATTGAGACAGCTCAAAGGAAACACAGGATATGCAAGTTTGGAGTATCCACCCCAAATGTTCACATAGACTATTTGTGCCTGACCTGTGGTAGAGCATTCTGAGCTCATATTGGCCTGACCAGTCACAGTAAGATGCAATGAATCTTGACTGAAGCATAGTGATGTCATTTTGGTCCCCTTAGAGAATGGACAATAACCAACCAGCCAACCAATCAACATTCTAATGTTTGCGAAGAACACTAACAGCCCTCTGAGGTAAGTAATATACATATTATATCCATTCTGTATATGAGGAAAGAGGTGGAGAAACTAAATGATCACCCCCAAATTGCAGAGCTAATAAATGTCCCTGTCAGAATTGAGATTTATACCTAATTCTCCTAACTCCAAACCAATGTTCTTTTCACTGTACCATCCTGAAAGAGAACACCATTGCAGGTTTTTGACCTGAGGATTGATATGCTGATAGCTGTGTTGGGAAAAATGTGGCCTGGAAACTTTAGGCATTATGGGATTGGAATAGGGAAAGCTCATCTCACTAAGGCCAAAGTATTCTATCAATTTAAAGTACAAACGTGTTAAGGATTATGGTTCTACGACTATCTCTCAGATTCTGCTGTTATCACTAAAATATTAGAATAGATAAATTCTTGTGATGAGTATGAGAAAGTTGGGAATAATTCTACCCCTCCTTCACCACTAGATTTCCAGCTCTTCCTGAAGAACTCCAAACACCATCTCAGGACAAAGTTCTCAGTATCATAAGAGAAGACTGACATGATCTCTGTCATTTCCCTTCATGCCATGCTGGTGCTAGCTGTTTCAGCTTCTCTCTTGTCTCATTAAATATCTTACCTTCACTGAATCATCCTTCTATGAACTGGCTCTCATTCCCTTTCCTAAAGTGAGGAGTGCCTACTATGATCATTGTCATTGTGTTGGAGGTGGGACTAAGTCAAACAACTTGTTAAAGGATGTGTTGCAAAGTATAATTAGCACTGCAGCACTGATGGAATATAATTGGCAGAGACCCAATGCAGGGCGTCTGTGTAATGTATTTGTCTTGGCTAGAAACTGGACAGTGGCTAATGTCACAGCTGGGAAGAACAATTAGCAAATTCATGAATCAGAGTTCTGTTTACACTTCTGCTGTGAAGGAAAATTATTTGTTAGCTTAAGAAAGACCTTATGCCTTGATTACAGGTGTCATTATAGTCAAAATATTGACCAAACCTGGGACCCTGCTGCAAAGGCAAAATGTGTTAAATTCACACATACTTATAGAAATTCCAGCACATTACCAGGTACTGGTGGGCACTTATTGCTCTAATGAAGGTAGATCTGAGAGGGTTTTTTTAATTCATCTTGACAACAGGAAGGTAAATAGAACCTTAATTATCTAAACCATAACTAGGAATTCCAGCACCTGGAATAAATTAGCTGAGGGAAAGGAGAGTTCTAAGGTAGGACCACTCTTACACATGGTTGAGGTAGACTGGAGACAGAGGTCATGGGAATTGATGATGCTGAGGAACTGGGCAGCTGAGTATTCTAAGAGGGAAGGGAGTTGAAATGAAGAAAAATAATATGAGCCAAATCTTGAACTTGTTGGGGAGGAGAGAGAATAACCTTGAAATCTGTAGGTGACAGCAATAAGGATCTAGACAGAATAGATTGAATTTGAAAGGAGTAGAGGTTAATAGCTGAGTAATGGTAGCCAAAGGAAAGTCTGCAAAGTCCAGTGAGGAGCATGAATATACTAATTCCTCCTCCTGGTCCTACATATCAGTAGAATCAAGAGAGTAGGAACAGGTAACCTTGGAATAGGTGTCAAGAGATACAGTGTCTGCTGGTGAAAGCCAGGTTTCAGCAAGCGTCAGAAGAAGGATTGTGAGAGAGTCTCGGATGAGTTTGTTAACAATGGAGGATTTCCAAAGAGCATAGTGGAGAGGAGGTACAGAGGAAGATAGGAACCAGAGAGGTGGATTAAGATTACTAGTGGGGGTGGGGGTGGGGAGGAGGGTTAAAGAAGGTCAGCAGAGGCCAGCACATCCTGCCTGCACTGACTCTTCACCCTATCCTGTGCCAATCCCAAACTAATTCTAGTTATTGGTCCCCTACGCTGATTTTTCCTCTTCTCACGCTGAGTTCCTCTATGTTCCTTTGCACCGATACGGAACATCTCTCATAGTTTGGATGCTTAAAGAGGAAGATGAATTAGGGAGAGGGAGAGAAAGGCAACTCTCATGGGAAGGCAGAGAAAAAGGGTGTAATAGAGTGTTCTGCATATAGGACCCTAGGAGGGGCAGAATGGAGTCAATCGGACAGGAATGGAGCTGGAGAGAGAGGAAGCACCCCTCCATATCAGCACTAGCTGTCCTGTGTCAGTTCCAGCTCTGCTCATTGCTAAAAATAGTAATTCATATATACCTAGACTTTAGCGCTTGCAAACCACTTTTTTCACAAAAGCCCTCCAGGGACAATTATTATTATTATCTCCATTTTACCAATGAGTAAATCGAGCTCAGCTCAGAGAGATTAAATGACTGGCCCAGGGTCACTCAGCTTGTAAGTATCTGAGCTGAGATTTATTTAACCCTAAAGATGGTTTCTACTTATTCCATGACCAGTGCTCATTTGAATATTCTATAGGACCTCTCTGATTGTTCTTCCCTATCATCAGGAGGAGCTGCCTCGGAAACTATGATTGAAATATTCACTACATATAGACAGCCCATGAAGAATTTTAATATAAGTAGGAGGCAGTGTGAGAGAAAACATGCTGGAATTGGAATCAGGAGGCCTAATTCCTTATTACCTCCAGGATCAAATCTGAAATCTTCTGTTTAGCACTGAAAACCCTTAATAACCTGGCCCCTTTCTACCTTTCAAGTCTTCTTACACCTTACCCCATATATTCTGCAATCCAGTGACAGTGGCCTCCTTGCTGTTCCTCTCACAGGCCACTCCATCTCCTGACTCCAAGTGTTTTCACTGTCTGTGTTCCATACCCAGAACTCTTTTCCTCGTTATCTCCTACCTTTCCTGGTTTCCTTCAAGTCTCAAGTAAAAGCCTACCTTTTAAACCAGAGGTTCCCAAACTTATTTGGCCTATTGCCCCCTTTTCAAAAAAATTACTCAGTGCCCCTCTGGAAATCTACTTTCTTTAACCCCTTAAGAATTTTAACTTGCATAAATTTGTGATGTTTTCTCAGCATTGAAATTCTGATGATGAAATATTACATCATGTAACCATATAGTATAGCATTGTAAACAAGTCATTACATGCACATATTCCTGCTGATGCGTGCCGGACTTCCCAACAATGCTCAACATGTTCACCTGCCAATACTTGCTTGTTAAGACCTGTCGGTGGACTTGATGAATCATAACTTACATTTTGCATGTTTATTTGGAAAACAATATAATCACTACGACTTTAACTCTGCTACACAACAGATGAAACATGTAGGAATAGTTTTTCAAAATTCTCTTCTCTTCTTTCCTTACGCTTCCACCACCCCTTTATTTTTTTTCAATGCCACCCAATTGCACCCGAGGCTACTACCACCCCCCCTCCATCATTCTAGCTCCCCTAGGGGGGAGTATTGCCCATTTTGGGAACATCTGAAAATCTAAAGGAAATGAAGCCTTTCCCTGTGCTCCTTTATCTTAATGCCTTCCCTCCACTGATTATCTCCAGTATATCATCTTTATATATGGTTGTTTGCATATGTCTCCTCCATTAGACTGTGAGCTCCTGTTAGTGAGAACTGTCATCTTTTACCTATCTTTGTAATCTCTAGCATTCAGCATAGTGCCTGGTGCCTAATAAATGACTCCCTGGCTGACCTAGTTTCGATTCCAACTTTCATGTATTCCCTGTTTGATTTTTGTCACCTGTAAAATAGGGATAATGTAATTTGCACTGCATACAGGGTTGCCGTAAAGAAACGGCTTAAAGGTAAGTGACAAAGCTCTATAGAAATGTGAGTTATTATAAACCAAGTGGGACAGCAGCATGGATAATCCAAAAATAACAGGCAATACAAAAATGTTTCTGTTCAACTCTGGAATGTATTAGGTGTCATTTGGGCAGCAAATTTCCCTTCTTAATGTGGTTCTCTTATCTTGATATTAAAATTATTTTATATTCCCTGACCCACAAAGGGGTTTAGGAAGCAGGAGATTCTGCCAGATTAAGAGAGGGTAAGCAGTAATGAAGTTACTTTAAAGAGCAACTGCCTGTTTGTGATCATTCAAAAAAAAGGGATCTCTTTGGGGTCTTCTCTAAGATACAAGATTGATTCAGATTGCCCTTACTCTGGGACATGACACTCCATTCTTTCCTGGAAATAATTATGCTTTGACAGTTGGAGTTTCAGTGGTTAATCCTGAGTATCTCCCTTCTGACATAAGAGATAGGAGACCAATGAGATATGCCAAAACCAGACATCCCTCTGTAAAACTCATGACCCTCACCCACCCACATCCTTTAGTTGTCCCAGGGTGGAGGAAGACAAGGTTGAAGCTGTGTCCTACATTAACTAGGAAGAATGAAGAAGGGCTAAGAAAATTCCTATCAGATATTTGGGGACCAATCAGGTGTGTCTAAAACAGATCAACACTCCTCCCACCTCTCTACAAAACCATGACCCTCCCTACCTTTCTTAGATGTCCCAATGTAGAGGAAGATAAGATTGTATCTGTCTCCTAGGTCAAGTAGGAAGAAATAAGAAGAGCTGAGCAAACTGGGTGTTCAAATCAGGAAGTAGCCTCTCTGCAGGGAAATCATGGACCCTATAAGATCCTTTTTCCTCATCCTACCAACACTTATTTTCCTCTTCCTGCTTTGGTCTAAAGATCATCACTTTTAAGCTCCATAACATTCCCTGTTTGCCCTATTGTTGCTTCCCCTAATCTGTCACCCCCAAGTATTTAATTTTAGGCCTTAGACTTTCCTTTTTTGAGTTAAAATAAACCACAATAAAGACTTGGCCCATCGGCCCACCTGATTCTTTTGTCAGACCTTCTTTAAGACCCCAAACTGCTATGCTACTGAGAGCCGGGAGGGTTCCCCCTGTCCCTCCCCAGGGTCCAAGTGAGAATGTTTGATTGATTGGTTTTTGATTGTTCCTCCAGAGAAACTCACCTGGAGAAGTTTCTGGGGGTAACTTATTGAGCTTCTATTACAGAAAACTTCATTGTGTAAAAGTCATCACTAATCATATAAATATCCATCACAGAGACGAGCTGAAAGAGAGACCCTTCCATGCCACAAAAACCTTCCTCAAATAAAATATCACAAGGTGTTGTGATCCTGGGCAATCACTTTACCTCTGCATATTTTTGGTTTCCTCATCTGTAAAAATAGGAAGAGTAATACCTACCTTTCCTGGGGTTTGTTGGGAGGATAAAATAATAAAGAAAAAATTTGCAAAAACACCTTAGCAAACCTCAAAGAGTCATGTAAGTGCTAGCCTTTATTCTTATTACTTACTGACTTTTAGAATCAAAGGTTTAGAACTGGAAGGAATATTAGAGGCCCCTCATTTAACAGATGAGGAAATTAAGGTACAAGGGGTGAGGTGACTTTTCCTTGGGTCACACACATATCCTTATAATAAAAATGCCTGAATCATATGTACAGTGGGTATTTCTTGCCTTCTCGAAGGATGGAGGAGGGAGAGAATTTGGAACTAAATATTTTTTTAATCATAGAAAAAAAAATTAAAATTAAAAAAAACATGTCCGAAGTGTGATTTGAACCTACATATTCTCACTCTAAGATTTGTGTACTTTGAAGTATTGCTTTTAAAATAAAAGGAATAAAGTGTCTGATTTGAATGTAATGTTTCTCAGTGTGTGAGAGAGAAGAGAGAGTGGGTGGAATACTGGGGCGGGGAGGAGGCAGAATATTGAGGAAAGAATGGAGGATAGCAGGATAAAATATTAGTTAAAACAATAGTCTTGAAATAGACATTAAGTATCACAGCACTGCTAGCCCGGTCCTCTTTAACACAATCTGGGCACAGCCTCTCATGACACATATTTGATATACTCTGAAGAGAGACCCTTCAGAATACATTGTGTGTGCTGTGCTCTCCAGAGTGGTGGGTAAGGGTGACAACATCACGGCTTTTCTGATTTCACAGGTTTCTCTCCCACCCCCTCTCCTTATGGGTTGAATCCCTGTAGAGGGAAGATTCCAGAGTACCTTAACATTAAAGAGGGCTTTTGACAACTGCCTTTATTATTATAAACACCCAAAGTAGAAGAAAAGGTGATTGTCGGGCCCAAGGGTATGACCAATAAGCAACCTAATAAAACCCGAAGAGTCTTTATCTTCTATAAGAAGATAAACATATACAACATGTGTGTGTGTGTGTATATATATACATATGTATGTATATATATATACATATATATAACAATATTCCACCAGAAAAGGAAGGATGATCCAATCTCTACCACGTGGGCCAGTTCTACTTACCTTTCTGTAGCCAAGTCTGGTTTGTCTGTTTGTTTAAACCTCAGATCTCCTCCCTTCATTAGATTAGTAATAAATTACCAATAGTGACTGGCAATGTTTCTAGACTAATTTCTGTAAGTATGTATAAATTTAACAGGGACCCAGGTCTACCCAGGTTTGGCTCCCTTGGACCCCACTTCCCCCACCCTCCAAACACACACCCTTTATTAAGTCCTAGAATGTCAATTACCCACTGGGCATATGCCCTATTTTTCCTCCAAGGAAATCTCACCTTGCTTACAGCATAACCCAATGATAACAGAAAAGAAAAGAAAAGAAAAGAAAAGAAAAGAAAAGAAAAGAAAAGAAAAGAAAAGAAAATGCCCAGTTTCCCCACCGCAACCACACCCTCCTCTCCTAAGCTTCCCAGGGTCCTCACTCTCTGTAGTCCCTGTAATTGTGCACACTTTCCACTGCTCGATATGATTTCTGCAAAGTTTGCCCTTTTCTTTTCAAAAGACAGAAGTGGTTATTATCTAGATAGGACTGACAGCTGATTCTATCTCTTCTACATTATAAATTCTTATATACATACCCTAAAGATGTCCCTTGGATGCTCACAGAGGTAGGTTAATTGATCCCGGAGACATAGTCTTATATTCAAAATCAGAATGGTGGCCACATTGGTTCTTTGCACCATTTTGACTGGCTTTTGGGGACTGTGAAATCTTGCCAGTGAAGACTGACCTGGAAATGTATTATTTCTGAATGGGATTCATAGAAGCCCTAGTTCAGATTGATTGCATTCAACAAGATTTTAGGAGAGGGTCTCATATGTCACTGGGGGCGGGGAAGTAAAAGCAGCAATAGTTACATGCCCCAAATTGCAGTTTGCAGTGTCATCTCTTCCAGAAAGGACTGCTGGCCTGCTGATGCTTCTTTATCGGACTGGATAAGGCTGGATAGTCGGTAGAGCTGCCCAAGCACCAGGTATATCCGTGCACACCCACGCAGACTCGAACGCCCTTCTGGCTGACTGTAGAGTGGGATGCCATGTAGTCCTCATACCACCAGCTTTCCCTGACTTTATTTTTCTTTTCTAGTTCCAGGGACGCAAAGAAAGCAGTGGATCGATAAGATGTCTTGACCGAAGCTGCCTGCAGCAGTTCCATTTCTCAGGCTGGACACCGATGCTAACTATCAATAACAATAAGAGGCTGTCTCAGACAGAATTAAGGCTCTTCCTTTCGTGGGCCTGTCCGCTCATTACTGATAAACATCTCGGCCGCTGCATTGCAACAAATAAAAACAGTTTAAAGCGGGCAAACTTGCCAGAGCCATTCAGTCCAGCTGAAATTTTCTTTGAGTCACTGGATATATTTTTAATGTGGCTAATTGGTGCAGGTTGGAAGAAGCTGAGGGATAGAATAACATTAGATTCTATTCCGATGCATTTTGTCACTGAGCACAAGATGCTGCCAGAGGGAATTCTACAGACTCTTGCGGTCGATCTTCCAGGGGACCCAAGCACCATTGAGATCCATTCCAAATTAAATTACTTGAGGGAAGCTAAACCTTGTCAGTCCCTTCTGATTTTTGGAGACAGAAAAAAAAGCAATATTCTGCCAAATTGTTGCCTAAAGAGCAATTTTCTCCCCGTCATCTTTGAAAGAAAGAAGTAGTTTTAGAAGTAAAAGTCGAAAGGTGGATCTTAGCATTTTAGCTGTCTCTCATGAGCTGAATGCCCATTAAAAAGTTGATATGGAGGAGGTGGGGCTGGTCCTAGAAAGAAAGGCCTGAACTGCCCTGGCTGAGTCTCCATAACTTACTTGACCAACAACACATGTAGGGTACTTCCTTTTTTTTTTGGTCAGGGCAATTGGGGTTAAGTGACTTGCCCAAGGTCATGTAGAGTACTTCCTTAACCCTTTTCTATAAATGAAATCTCTAAAAATGTGATTCCTTATGTCTTGATTACCTCCAAGAAGGGAGCAGGGGAGAGACATGGGCAGTCTCTCTGGGAAATTAAAAACAACAACAAAGAAAAAAAACCAAACACATGCCTTAAAAGTCACACATGTTGAGGTGCAGCTTCTTATATCAAACAATTCTTCAAGGAATTCAGTGGACTCTTCCAGGAGAAGGTACAGAAAATCCAGGAAAGGTACCATATATGTAATATTGTATTTTTTGAGGCATGGGGCAATGAGGCTACAGTTCCCAGCAAGGATTTTTTTTCTTAGCAGTTCTATGATCATTTCTCATCCGGATAGCTTATACCTAATAGATGTGCTTCTTTTATACTTCTATTGTATTTATGATTAAGTAGCAAATCAATGGATAAAAATAAGATCCTTCATTGATACAATTCTTTCTAGAAAGCCACTGGCCCAGGTGATGGTAACAATGAACTCCTTTCCCAAGGACAAATAAAGAACTCTAGAACCCCAGAGATAGGTTAGACCAGGGGTGGGGAATCTTTGGCCTCGAGGCCCCATGTAGCCCTCTAGGTCCTCAAGTGTGACCCTTTGACTGAATCCAATCTTCACAGAACAAATCTCCTTAATAAAAGGATTTGTTCTGTAAAACCTGGACTCAGTCAAAAGGCCACACCTGAGGACTTTAGAAGGCCTCATGGGGTCTGGAGGCCATAGGTTCTGCACCCCTGGGGTGCACCTTGAAGTCTGATTTAGGCCTAAAGGAGGGCAATAATCTCCCTTATGTTATTTAGTCAACATTATTCATTCTTAATGAAGTGTGTTAGCATTGGGGAAAGATATAAAGTTTAGATAAGACATGACCTCTTCAGGCTCATTAAACTGACAATCTAATCTAAAAACATCCCCAACAAGGCCATGTCTTGTACTTCAGGCCTGTTATATTGGTCTTCCTCATTATCTTCAAAGACAGCACATTGTGCTTTGAGACAGATCTAACGATTGGGAAACTTTTCCTTATATGAAGTGGAATTTGTCTCAGTAATTTCTGAAACCCATTCTTCCTAATTCTGTACTCTAGGACCAAGTAGAACAAGTCGTTCATGTGATGGTCCCTTAAAATATTTGAATACAATTCATCCCTTCATGTCCTCCTTGAGTCTTCTCTTCCTCTGGCTAAACAACTAATATTCTTTAAGCCAATCTTTATGTGGCATAGATTCAGATCTTTATACTGCTGTCTGCCCTTCTCTGGACATTGTCTAGTTAGATTAAATAGATAACCAAGCATTACTCTGTTAGACTAGACTCCACGTGAGGCCAGACAATTCTGAGGCAAATAAAGTTAAACTTAAATCTATGTAATATTGATGGTCATATTCTAATAGAGTTATATTGTATCTATAGCCAGATATTTTAGCTTGAAAAATCCACATGCTTTCCAGTTTTTACCCTGATAGGACTCAGTCAACAACCAGATAAAGAAATGCTTCTTTCTGTATTTAGCACCCTTTGATGAGCTCTGTTTTTCCGGTTTTCTAGTTTAGCAAATGTAGTTGGTCCAGGCTTAGCATTTTCCAATGACCAAGACAGTCTCTGTAATGTTTACTTCGGCCCTCTGAATAATTCAGGCTTATTCCTACCATCACATCTTTGCTTATGCTGTTCTCCCATGGAATCTAGCCTTTCTGTTCCTCTACAATTTTTGGTCTACATCCAACTTATCCTTCACAGTTGAATTAAGTTATAGGATCCTAATAGGATTTTAGATCTGAAAGGGACCTTATACCAGGTCAACCCCTCCCCTGACTCCTCATTTTATAGATGAGGAAGCTGAATCTCAGAAAACAGAAGTGAAGTCCCAACGTCGCACAGGTATCAGATCTGGGATTTGAACCCAGTTTTTAAAACTTCAAGTACAGTGTTCTTCCTTATGCTATAGTGCCTCTCCAGGAAGCTATTTAGCTACCGCATTTTACAAGAGTTATATCCCTATGTATTCACTGAGTTTCTACTGCTTATGGTTAATACTTCTCAATTTGGTAAAAATTAAAACAGATTAGATAAAAGGAATTTCACACAATAGATTTCTTTCATCCATGTCAAGGAAAACGAATGCTGCAGTGAAAGAAAGACCCATGTCAGTCACAGTCATAAGCCAGCTGATCTGGGTTTGAGTGTCTCAGGTTCCATCTCTGCTACCTACCAGGATGACTTTCCTTCCCCTGAGCCTCACTCTCTCTCCTCCTCAGTAGAATGAATGAAGCTAGGAGTTAGTTTGGCCTCTTCAAAAGCTTTAAGCTTTGCAAAGCCCTTTGCATAAAACTCACAAAAGCCTTGTGAAAAGGAAGCGCTATGGCTATTATTATCCTTATAATGACACGGAAATGCTCATGAAAATTTCATAATTTTACATGGGCATGGTCATGTAAAAGTGGAGTCAGGATTTGAATCTGTTTTCTTGGTTTCCAGAGCAATGCACCATGATGTCTCTCAAAGCAAGGAATTTCACATACATTTCCTCACTTCATTTCCACAGATACCCTCTGGGTATGGTCATAGGATTTAGAAGCAGAAGGCATGAGATAAACCAAACTCCTCATTTCTACAGATGAAGAAACCAATGAGCTCAGGGGCTCAGGGTTGCACATGTAGTGTATAGTAACACTGACTCAAATCCAGATGCTCTGAACTCCAACCTCAGTTCTGACTTCATCACACACACACACACACACACACACACACACACACCAAAAGAACTGAGAGCTTGCAAAAGTCTGCCCAATTAAAATTCTGGGTGTAAATTAACTTGTAGAGAGATGAAAATGTACTTTTGTGTGTGTTTAACACTTGGATGTATCAGCCATGACTCTAATAATGCCAAGGGAATGAACTGATCAACTCAGTGTAAGCAACACCCATTCCATTCATAGAGAAAACAACATCAACATGGTTTGCTGGCATTAGAGAAATCTTTAAGTCCTGGGCTCCTTCACAGAATCAAAGCTAAATAAAATAAACCTTACAGATCATCTAGCTCTGATTTTTCAAAGAAAGAAACCAAGCCCAGAGACACAAAAATGACTTGCCTAAGATCACACAGTTAACTGGCCAGATCCAAAATTTGAAGCTAGGGTCGATTTAGACTTCCAGTGCTGTTTAACTACTGCTAGTCTCCTTCTCCTTCTCTGCCTGCAGGAGACTTCAGAAGCCCCAACGATGGAAAACTGTCTTTGTTTTTTCCTCTCAACAGATCCTCTCCATTCAGCCCAAATATTAAGAAAGCTATTCTGCCAACAACCAAAAAATTTTCCTTTCAAACGAAATAACTAAAGGGGTTTTTGCTTTGTTTTTAATCCACCACCACCCCAATATACAATCCTCGACAATCATCTTGAGAGTACTTAATGAGATAAACTTTAAAAATTAAAATGGATTTAATTTTGTGAATAATTAGAAACATTTCCCTCTCCCCACAGCCAGCCCAGAGCTGGGAATTGTTACTCTTGGAGAAAGCTCCCTAGGATGAGCAGGATAAGATAGAATCCAAGAAAGATTACAGGAGGACTTTGGCAGTAGCCAAAGCTTGTTGAAAAAACTGTATTCGATCTTCACCCAAATGGATGGCTCTAGTTGTCCTATAAATCATTTGAAATGCTCAATCATTTTAAAGTCACTGAGATTTTACCCATCTGGATAGTGAAGGGCACTTACAGATAATTTACATACTATCTTGAATACTGACATCTCTACTGAAAGCCTCTCAGGGCCCAGGATACTGTTTTATTTTATTTTTTAAGGGGAAGAGTCTAGAATTAAAGATTAAATAAAGCTTGTTCACCTCAACTCTGGAGAAGAAGAAATATCACCATCATTTCACTAGTATCAGAAAATGTTGTAAATTTTGTTTATTGTCAGTATTTCCCAAAGAAAAAGTGATTCTACCCAACAAAGTGCACACATTCTTTTGTCTTTGCCATTTTGTAAAATATTACTATGACAGATATTTCAGGTCAATAATATTTTTAAAAAATCTTTTTGATTAAAAAATGTGTTAATAGAAAAGCATGGACCCACTGCCCAGCAACATTGATCTGTGTTTAGTAATGACATAATGATGATGGTGATGAGGAGGAGGAGGCATAGTGAACAGAGAGCAAGCCCAAAAATCAGGAAAACCTAGGTTCAAGTCCCACTTCTGACTCTTACAGGCTGTGTGACCTTGGCAAAATCACTTAATTGCTGTAGGCAATCTGCTAAGACTCATAAGATATGGAAAAACTCCAAAGTTTTAGTGGTAAAAAGGAATTTTCTCATCTGAGATTTCCCTACACTGATGAAATTACAGATCTAGTCTGATGATGATGATGATGATGATGATGATAGAAAGAGTAATGGTTATGCCAATTTCAAGACCTTCAGATAGTATAATTGCAGAGCTGAGAGATACATGGCATTTAAACCCACATTAGTGGATTGCTGAAGCTTTTCCATAGGTCATTAGATTTTGGTCACCTCTACACTTAATGGCCTGCTGTTATCACCTTGATTAATTTTTATAGACTGGTAAAAAAGGAAGCAAAATGAGATGAAAATGAAAATGTGTTACTGCTGACACCTATAATGTCTACTTTGGCTTATCTCATCCAAGAGATCCCACCAAAAGCCTCCTTTCTCTCTCAATGTGTGTGTGTGTGTGTGTGTGTGTGTGTGTGTTTGTATGTGTTGCTCCATATCCCAGAGTAGTAGTCCATTCCATTATAAACAAACAAAATAAAATATAATTGCAAATTTAAGTCAATCCATTTTGGTCAACAACCAATGACAACCTGTAACATCAGTGGCATGTGGTCCCTTGTTGCCATTCAAAATAAACAGAAAAGCTAGGTTAAAAGCGTTCTAGACTTGGAGTGATCAGACAAAAGTTCGTATTCCCACTCTGCTATGTACTTGGTGATTCTATGCAAATTACTCTTCCTCTCTGGGTTTCAATTTCTTAACAACATCATCAACAACAAATTATCACCAATCACAACCACAATAATAATTTATTAAGAACTTAATATGTGCCATGTACTGTGCTAAGCAATAGGAATAAATAGAAGTAAAAAGAAAGTCTTTTGCCCTCAAGGAGCTTCCATTCTATTAAGGAAAAGCAACCCATAAAAGGAAGCCATGATCTTTAGTGGTTTCCTGTGTGGAAATCTTCTCTTCCATCTTGATCATAAACTTCCCAAGTGGAGGAATCTTGCTGTCTTCTCTGTACATCCCTTCAACAACTACTTTTTTGACTGCCTAGTGGATGTTCTTTAGGGATAGCTAGGATAAATTGTCTGCCCCCTCCCTGAGAGGAAGGCTAGCTTTGGACAAAGAGAGCCAAGATCCGAGACAGGTTGTACAAGGTGAATGTTGTGCATTCCTTATCATCCCACAAATGTTCTCTTCCCAAGGAATTTAGCAGCTCATTCCTCTCTGCAGTCCTTGTACAATTTGGTAGCCTTGGCACAAAGAGTACAGATTGCCACTTTTAGCACCTGACACTTACTATACATTTGCCCTGGGGTCAAGGGGAGGGGGAATTTTCACACTTTTAGAAGTAAATTCACAGCTTACCTATTTTCAAGTTATTTTCCATGTTCTACAGATCAGGTGAGAGGAAAGAAGCCCAAACTCCAACTCTAAGAAGGTCAAGGGAAATAAAGCTGTTCCCTGTTGATTTTCGATGGATTTTAGACCAGTGCAAGAGAAGTCACAATAGGAACATATGGGAGCCGTGGATTCAGTTATCCTCTTAAACCCAAATTGGGCATACCATGGGATGGAAGAAATAAGGAAGCTAGACTGTGCCTAGAAAATGTTAGCCATTTGGAGACTCCACCTTCTGTATCTTGAGTTCCTCTAATTGTTTTCATGTAGTGGAAGATGATGGGACTTGCTGAGATCCTAACTTCTCTCACTCAGTCTCCAGTAATGCATTAAAGTTTTTGCAGAGGAACCATAATCAGCTGGTGAGCAAGATCTGGTAGAGGTTGGATTTTACTACAACTGTTTCTAAAAACTGGAACAAAAAAAAAAAGGCTTTGGGGTGGGGGCCAGGAAGGGGAGGGGGTGGGGGCAGGGCAGTGGTAAGAATTTTTAGCCAGGATGATGAAGGAAAAGTTGGATCAGATTCTTAACATTAATGTGAGTTTGGGGGGAGGACAGAAGGAGAAAATAATGTTTTTAGGATTATCACTTTAAAGGATAATTGCTTCTGTTTTGAGAAGGCTTGAGAGAGCCAGGAGATGTAGACAGGCTACAAGAACAAGGTTTGGAAGAGGGTATTTTAAAGAATTTAAACCTATTTACTAAGCCAGACGTCAAGAGGGAAAGGGTGGTAGCAATGGTATTGGTGCTATTTTTCTATTTTAAAGGCCAAAGCAACATAGCTAGAGAGTCAGAGAACAAGGCAATGACACAATGATTCAGAAAATTCATTCTAGTTAAGAAAGAGGGAGAGAAAGAAAAAGAAAGGGTTTGAATGTATGTGTTCTCTCTCCCCCTACTTCTGAGAGATCCTGATTCTCTCAGATATTTCACTGCTGGCAGCAATGCAGAATAGTCCAGCAGTTTGGGGCAGAAATTATCTCTGGGTCATTTATGGAACCATCAGGAATCGAATTTTAATAAGATTGATTAGTTGGGCAAAAGCCCCTAAAGGTTTCAGTGTGCTTGAGGCACTCCTAAGAACAGACTCTCCACTCCTGGGAAACCCGCTTTGGTCAGAAAATCAAAAAAAGAAATATTATAAAATCACCGGGCTTCATTTCTGAACTACACATTTCATTCCAGTAAAGACAGATGACAGGGCACCAGGGATTATTCCAATGTTCTAAGCACACCCTTATAAATGACCAATTATGGCAGTGATAGACAGGGCATAAATTAAAGGGTATGATGGTAAAGTTGCTGAGTCTCTCCCCTGTTTCTAAGTTTCTTCTTCATCGTTTGATTAATGAAAGGAGAAAGGAAAGGTGTTTCTTTGCAACGAAACCGCAAAGGCATAAGTCATGCACAGCGCTTGATTTCACTGTGAACAGGCTTCCCCTCCACTCCCGATGCTGATTCACATCCGGTGACAATTCTTGGTGGGTTTTGTTTTTCCTTGCAAAGGACTCTGGCTGTGGTAGGTGACAGAAGGTGGTGTTTTGTTTTGCAAGTTATAGCCAGTTGGTTTGCCCTGTTCATATTACTGCCTAGTGTGGACAACCTTATTTCTGCATTATCAAAATAAAAATTCACTCCACATGCCCCCAGAGTGCCCATACTCGGAGAGCAGGGGTTCACATCCTTCTCTCACACGTATAGGTCCCACAGTCAATTAGTTGATAAGAAGGACCATTTCCCTTTGGATAGTTATCTCATAAGAGCTAAATGCTAGTTATTGGATAATGGGCAAACTCCCCTGTGGCATCGTGAAGATTCTATTGCTACAATCCTTTTATTAGGTACACTGCAGTACATATAGACAAATTATCTTTTTTTTTTTCCGAGCTCAGAAAATTGTGAGAAGGTTTCAGACCAAAAAACAAGATAGATTTTCTTTTTCTCTTTTTTAAAATTGGGATTGTTTCGTTTTTTCCTTCCTCGGAGCATTTCTCTTGGAAAATGTCACATGCAGTACTCTCATGGAAGTATTTTGCATTTGAAGTCCAACGAATTTAAAGATAAAATGTTAACAATAGCAGAAGGCTAGAAAGTTTGTTTTTTAATGTAAGGGTCCCTGGTGATGTCAATTTTTTTAAAAGCCTCCGTTTTGATGCAGTCCAGAGGGAGGAAAGGTGAAGTTTGCTATCCGCGAAAGAGAAGGCAGTTTGCTTTCAGGGCAGTACAGGATAAGGACGCCAAGGGTTCAGCAGCTGCCTCATAAAGTGGGACTAGGCTTATATTTCTCAGGCCCGGGTGTGGTCTCCGCGAAGCCTCCACTAGCTCTGCAGAGCTGCTTTCTCTGGGCTCGAATAGAGCCTGCTGTGGAAACAAACGCCAGGAGACCCTTCGTCCAGCACCGGGAGCATATGGCTCAGCAAGAAGGCAAAGGAGCCTCTCCAATCTGGAAGTCGAGAGTTCTGGGCGAGGTCGACTTTTTCCGCTGACTAGGACTCAAAGGATTGAAATGGTGAGGCGGGGCGGGGGGTGGGAGTGGGGGGGTTGGAACAGAGGAAAATCATTATTAACGAGGCTTGAATCTGGGCTCTTTATAGCTCTGTACCGACTCCTAGAAGTACTATGCGGCGGGGGCCACCACTGCGGACTCACTTGACACACTTTTCTGCGCTCTCTCCACTATCCTACAGGACATCGGGCTGCCCAAATGCAGAAGGAAATGAACATACCCGACTGCCACTGAGTATCTCAGAGGCCTCTGAAAGATGCCAGTATTAGACTAGTACATCGCAATTGTGGACAGATTCTCTCTCTCTCTCTCTCTCTCTCTCTCTCTCTCTCTCTCTCTCTCTCCCCCCCCCCGTCTCTGTGTCTCTCTCCCCCTCCCTCCCTCTCTCTCCTTTTCTTCCTTTCCTCTACTTACCCTCCATCTACTCTCTTCTCTATTTCTCCTTTGTGGTTTGCAATTGATTAGTTTTTGTTTGGGAAAAAAAACTCTAGTTGCTGCAAGGTAAAAGTGTATTTTTTTTAAATCATATTCCAATATCTACTTCCGTTTTCACAAACTTCATCGTTTCTTTTTTTGCACCTCCGGAGAATCATGACACTGGGTCTTCGTCATATGAGCTCTGGAGTGTGCCCCCTTCCCTGGAGCGAGGGTGTTTCCACTTCCTAACTCCCGAGGCAACCCTGGTGGGAATGCAAATAAACGAATCCAACCAAAACCCGGGTATTTACATGTGCATATACACAAACACCCTTTCCAACACACACACACACACACACACACACACACACACACACTCTCTCTCTCTCTTCTAGTCTTCTTCATTTCACCCGCCTTCGAGGGAAACAAGGGAAATCAAGGAGGGTGACAGTGGATTTGATTTCCAGGTTTCTTTACCTAATGGTTTCTCATCAATCCTGCATATCCAGATGCTTTCCTTGTCGCCTCCCACCCCAAAGCTCTTGCTTTGCCCTCTCTTCGGCGATGTTTACTTTGTATTTGAAAACGCACTGTTCTTAGTGCTCCAAACCTAGAGAGCCCCGGGAATGAGATGGGGGAGGGAAGAGCAAGGATGTGGGCGCACAGGACTGGTGGAGCAATTGTCCTGGTCCAGAAATGGGGGGTTTGGGGGGAAGGCAGCTGAATAACTCTGGGGGTCACCCCAGTTCTAAAGACCTTGCTGATTTAGGCACAGGAGGCCTTCCTCTTAGCAACAACTTGGGAAGCTAGATCGGGCCCCCGCAGCCTTCTAAAACAAGACTGCTGCTCGGTTTCAGGCCACTTCGCTGGGGATGGCCATGTGAAAAAGAGACAAGACTTAAAGCCTTGATCTGAAAGTCCCTCCCAGGGAAGCAAATCAGAAAATGGGGAGGGGGGGAAAAAGGGGAGGATCTCTGAGATCCTTGGCCCGATCCTCGGGCTGGGAGAGAGGAGGGAAGGAGAGATGCTGGCCTTAAACTTTCTCCACGCGGCTTCTTTTGACAATTGCAGCTGCGGCCTCCTGACTGTTTTCCCTGCTCCAGCTGTCTCTGTATGCGCCCATCTGGACTGGGGCCTCTAAAGAGCCCACAAATTTGGAGAAGCCTGAGAGAAAGTCTAGAGTAAAGGTGTGAAGGGGGGAGGACTGGAAAGCAGAAGTATTAAAAAGTAAACTTTTATCCCGCTTCTCCGCACCCCCCCCCCATAAAAGCAGCCAAGCCAGATAGTAGAGGAGCAATGGTTGAATGGGTGCCTGAAGTGCAGAAAATGGGCCTCTGTTTGCTTGCTTTCCCATCGCACCCACATACAGGGAATAATTTCCTCCTCTCCTTTGCTTCTGGCACCCTGACCCAGGCCTGATTCTCTTCGCAACCTCCCCCCCAGCTCCAAATGCCTCCCCTCTGTTCATCTCCTAAAGCCGCACATCGATTCCCTAGCCCAGCTGCTTCTCACCCGGGGGCGGATTTTCACCGCGGAGAAATATAGATCGCTGATCCCTGGGGCGGGAAAGCAAGGGAAAATAGTCAGGGACCAGGCGTTGGAGATACTAACTCTGCCTCATTCTCTCCCCCCCCCCCACTATCCCTCCTCCCTCCCCCAAATAAATCAGCCCTCACTGAGCCACTAAGGTTCGTTCGACATTTCAGGCACATAATCTCTCTCTCTCTCTCTCTCTCTCTCTCTCTCTCTCTCTCTCTCTCTCTCATTCGCCGCTGCCCTGACATCTCGCCATTCGGGCTTGTAAACACTACGAACTTCTGCAGAAGACAATGGCACTTAATTGATGTATTGCTATCAACAACAATAAAGACCAATTCTTCTCTTTCCCTACAGACATCATCCCTCCCCCTCCTCTATTCCCCCCTCCACCTACCTCTCCTCTCCCGTCCCTTTAAAGTCAAAGAGAAAGAAAACAAACAATACATTAGCCATCAACCTCGGTTTCTAAGAGGATGGCTCAACACTGTAGAGTATGGAAAGGAACGAAAAAAGTTATCAAACTTTCGTGGTTCCAGTTTTATTTTTTCCGCAAGCCTATTTCAACAGTAAAAATTTGAGCAGCTAGTTCTGCGTTTTATTTTCTTTTTTCTTTGCGAGGACAGGTCGAGCGAGAGGAAGGCTTGGATATTCATACACAAAAACGCGCACGTACACACACACACACCGAGGAATACACACCGGTGCAAATGTTCCGCAAAGACAGACCTTGGGCGTACACTGAACCTACAAACGAGAGAGTAACTGTATGTGCAAAGTAACTACTCTCCTGCCAGAGGGCTTCTGATGGTAGTTTAAGTCTAGAGAAATGGTTCTTCCAGGCGGTGGGGGGTGGTTATGGAAGTGTGAAAAACGAATGTGTTTGTGTGCACACACAAATATTTGCGGGTCTTTAAGAGTGCACTAGCATTTACGCGCATCCCTGTGTCAGTGCGTCTCTGTGAGGATTGGGGTGTAAGTACTGATGAGTACATTTTCTTGCGCCTGGATCCGCACACAAATTGGTGTCGGGAAAGAAGAGTGGCTGACACACCAAACGCGAAGTAGATCCATCTTTACTGAGGGGATCTCTTTAAATATTCAGTGGAAAATAATGGCATCTGAAGCGGCACCTATAGAAACATTATTATCTTCATTCTTCAACATCATCCCAACTGATAGATTCGTTTGTCTTTTAATCAAAATCTGCCACACGCAACAGGACCCGGGAAGGCAGAGATGAGCATAGACAGAGAGAGAGAGAGAGAGAGAGAGAGAGAGAGAGAGAGAGAGAGAGAGAGGAAAAACCGCCGAGAGGAAAAAAAAAAAAAACCCTGGCAGGGGAACAGAGAGACAGAAAAAGAAAAACAGCGAAAGAACTACGAAGACTAGGAGATAGAAAAGCGGTAATAGAGCTTAGAGGGAGGTGTGGGAGGGAGACACAGAGACTGTCTTTAGGAAAAGCAACTCCTCTGGGGAACCTCCAGTAGCAGAAGCTAACTGCGCGTTAGTCTAGCTAGACTCCCTCTTCCTTGTCTCTATTTCTAAGATGAACCGGCGGTTTAACTTCGTTCCTTGCATGAGCTGAAAAATCAGGAGCTATGCTTCCGAACTAGGGAGTCCTTTAGACTTCCATCCAAGTTTCCTAAGGTCATTTGAAATGGAAATGTCTGTATCCCCTCGGTTAACTCCTGCATCCTACAATCCCCGGCCTTTCCTTCCTTCTACAAAGAAGTTTGTTATTCCTCTGGACGAGGAGAGCTGAACTACCCTGACCCCAAAATAAATGATGCGCGAGGAAGCGAAAAAAAAGAGGGAGGGCAGTCCAGGTTCCCAAAGGAAGAGACAGAAGCTATGCCAGAACCTCTGGTCCTATGACAGCCTGCGCCTTGGATCGCAGTGCGGACTAGAGAGGGCGACGCAGGACCCAGGTCTGGGTATTAATTTTCTCCCGGACCCAGCGCTCCTACCCAGGATCTGAAAGTTTCCTAATAGTGTTCTGCATCCGAGAGAGAACAGAACGCTACAGTCAAAGGGACAGGCGGACACAGACGCACAGAGCACCTTCCCAGTTCCACACGCACTCGCGCGCACCCAGACGGGCGCGCGCACGAACACACACGCACACTCACACACTAATTTTCAGACTCTGACTAGAAGGACAGAGACACATCCAGGGCCAGCTCCAGTGGCTGCCCCTTTTGGCCCCCCAGTCCCCTGCAAGGCTCACAGCGCCCCCCTCAGCTAACGGTCGCACAGCGCACAGAGGCCTGGGAAGGT
>CM053625.1:109885278-109890963 GCA_028646595.1 Phalanger gymnotis | reverse complement strand
GCAGGAGAGGAAAAACAAAACAAAAAAAAACCTTCCCAAACCTTTCCTGGATCCTCTTCTCCGCACCCCCGGAGCCCTGGATACTGGGAATGTTGAGCTCTGGGAGAGGATCTGGAGAGCTGAGAGGGAGGGAGCGGAGGAGGGAGGGAGAGAGAACCGTGGCGGACACAAGCAGGAGGCAAAATTACGCTGGACTATTTTTTTTTTTCCCCAGTGTGGGTGGGTGGGGGCGATACTTTTTCCGCTAGTGTTTTCTGATTGAATTTGATGAAAGGGGAAATGTACAACCAAACCCGGATAGGGGGCTAATGGCATACTCAGGGTCAGTTGCTTCCCAAGCAGGGATCCTGCGTTCCCCGCCCCCCCCCCCACCAGAAACCTTGTCATCCCACCCTTCGCAACTGCCCTGAACACATCCCTTAGCCCAGGGCAGCCCAGCCTGGTCCGGGAAACCCGCAGCTGCTGGAGCCTGTGCAGCGCGGTCCAAGTTGGGAAGTTTGCAGTTCTCTCTGTATCGGTCCCACTTCTCTTCCTCCTCCTCTCCACCCCTCCCTAACAGTATTTTAATTTCGGGGAGGGCTTGCTCTTTTGGGTCGGCCCAGCCTGAAGCGAGGAGTTGGGGAAGGGGGTGGGGGCGGTGGGATGGGGGGGGGGCGCGAGGACGCGGACGGGGACGGGGACGGGGACTGGGGGAAACTAGCATTCCTACAGAAGGCAGGCCAACAGCGCCTGCCGGAGTCCCAGCCGGTTGCTAAGAGGGTTAACACAGTCTCTGGCTCCGCTTTGGGGAGAGACAACCCCGCGGCCGGCTTATTGGGCAGGAGCAGCAGAGAGACAGGGGTCTACAGCAAATCACGAGCTAATTGATTAAGGCGAGCGGGTTTGAATAGCGCTGGCCCGTTGCCAATCGCCTTTCAAAGAGCCCCTCTATGATTAATCGCAATGCATTATTGATAATCATAATTATAGCAGGACACATGCGCGCTGCGCGGAGGGCCGGGGAGTCGGGGAGGGGGGCGGGCAGGCGGGAGGGGGGAGCCACCGCCGCCGCTCGATTTCCGTAATTTTGAGAAGATTTTTTTTTAGTAATTTTTTATTCTGCCCCAGCCGATGTTTGAGCCAGCATGTCGCGGAGAAAGCAAGCGAAGCCTCAACATTTCCAATCCGACCCCGTTCTGGCCTCGCTCCCCCAGCGAGATGGTGAGTCCCCTAGCCCGCGCAGCGCACACACACACACTCACACTCGTTCCTCCACACACTCCACACAACCCCACGCGCTTCGCACCAACTTCCCCGCCGTCACCTCCAGACTCCTGGTTTCCCCTTCATCCTGGCGATTTTATTTTAAATATATATTTTCAAATCTCTCTCTCTCTCTCTCTCTCTCTCTCTCTCTCTCTCTCTCTCTCCCCCCCCCCCTCTCCCTCTCCTGAAAACCCAGATCTTCTCATAGATCTAACACAGCTTCAAGAGTTGTTGGTTTCATCCAATATTTTGTGGGGAAGGCAGGAAGGCTATTTTTCTTTCTCTTTTTCCCTTTCTTTTTCCGGGGAGAGGAGACCCGGGTCGTGGGGGAGGGGAAGAGTGAAGGAAGGGAAAAGGGAGAAACTGGACTGCGTGTCCCAAGCGGAGCCGGGATTGGGGAAAGGACGCGAGGACCGGGACTCGATATCCCGGTTAGGGACCGGTCCTCTGCGCTGTCCTTGGGGCTTGTGATTGCTGCCTCCTCCCCAGCCCCGCCGCTTCCCTCATACATACCCTACCGCCACCGCCACCCTTTTCGGTGCACCGCAAATCCTTCGTCTCCGTCGCCCCAAGATAAACCCCTATCCCTTCGTCGCCGCGGTCGCTCGGGAAAGGAAGTTTAACTTCGTCGTCCGGAGCTTGGCTCCGAGTTGGGGGTGGGGGGGATTGGGGGGAGCAGCGGCGGGAGATGCTCCTCTCCTCTCCTCCTTCCCTGCCCCCAGCCCCGAACGCACAAAACCCACACCTCCCTCAGGCCGGTTGCCCCGGGTGGTGGAGATAGTGACTGGATCGAGGGCTAGGGACTCATTTGGGGTCCCGGGACTAGGAGAAGTTGAGAGCGAATACGAGGTCTTCTAGCCGCTGACTTGGCTGGAGCCCGGGGGCGCGAGCAGCCTTTTGCCTGAGGTCAATGGGGCTAACTAGAGGTAAGGACAAGGGGCTTAGTTAATTCGATTCCCACCCCTCATCCGCTCCAGCATCTTCTGTGTTGCCGGAGATAGGTGGGCAGGGGAGTTTGTTCGCTCTTTGGGCACTTCGGCTGGGTAGGGTTATCGTACTAAGAAGGGACTGTAGAACCTGGGAGAGGGGGGTAGTTTAAACATTCCTCCCCATTCTCTCCTCCCACTGCAACTAGAAAGTCACTTTATGCTGAATAAGAAGGAAATACTACAAAGTTTGTGTGCTGGGGGAGCAGAGAAGAAAATTGGGGTGGGGAGAGAGGTGGGAGCCAGGGCAGAGAAATCTACCTTTGGCCCCCTAGTAATACAACTTCTGGGCGTTCTCAGAACTGAGGCCCTGATGGAGGAGGTCGAGGGATCGCCTCTTTGGGATTATCTGGGGCCACCCGAGACATCCCGGTTTGAGTCTCCTCAGGCCGCCTTTAGGACAAGGCACAATCTGCAGCCGTCCCAGCTGGGGTTCCGGGCCCTCGATTTTTTCCCCCTTCCTTCCCTGGACCCGAAATTGTCGGGCAGTAGATGGGGATGGGAAGGAGTTGGGAAGAGGAGACTAGGAGGAAGCTTAGGGACCAGGACACCGCTCTGGAGGAAGACCTGGGGCCTCTTGTGAGTTCAGCCCTGCATCATCCCCCTTCACACTCATCTTAATACTCCAAATCCAGAGATCCAGAAAAAGTAGGCCTGGCCTCTGCGGTTTTCTGGTGCGGGGTCCGCGTGCCCCTCGGGGCCTAGCCTATCCCTAAGCTGCCACCTCTGGTTCCCGGGAGACTCTCGAGAGGTAAAAGGATGCCGAGAAGACAAGCCTTCATCAGGGAGCCCCCTTCCCACATCCCTCACCCTCACTCTTACACACTCTGGAAATTTGGGCTTAGGGGAGGGGGTGAAGAAGGGGATCAAAAGGTTAAGGGTCCAAAGGTTTCAGAGACCCGGGTTCGGGTGTCCCAGAGACCCGGGACAAAGCTGGGGGGCGGGGGGAAGGTCTGCGCTTGCATATAGTGGGATATCTATTTTGCAAATAATTTTGTTATTTTCCACTCAACCTAAACCCACCTAGAACCGGGAACCAACTAAGAAAAGGGAAACTGAAAACACCCCCGAACTTAATCTCCTTCAACCTGTAAATACTTGAACATTAGCTAACGAACTTACTGGACGTAAAAGTTTTTTTTTAATTTTTTTGTCTTATTTTTCTACTTTCCCAGATTGTTTTATAGCAGTCCCCAACACAGTTTTAGGTGTCTGTTCATTTTAATTTTTGTGGACGTTGTTACTTTTAAAAGGCGTTTGATTTGATTTGATTTGATTTTTTTAGGTTTTCAAATTGCAGGGCTTTGGCAAACCTCATTTGCTAGATTTTTTCTTTTCTCTTGCCCCTACTCTGAAATCCTGAATTTTCAATAGTTAATATTTCTCATAAAGGGTAGCATAAAAGAAGTTCACTACCTCATTTTCTTAAGTTTATTTGAGCAGCGAGGTAAGTTAATTAAGTAAATAAGTGAGAGTCAGGGTTTTTTGTTGCTTTTTTTTTTTAAGTGCTAGCAGTTAACTATTAGAAGCAAGGTAGGAAACTTCCCTCCCAGCCAGGGTCTTTCACCTCAAACCCCCTCCTCCTCCCAGTAGTAATGGTTCTAGGTTATGGCTTTTTTTACATGCTTGAACAATAAGTTTTGTCGAAGTTGCCTGGAGGGTATATTTTGTAATAGTGTTACAGGATTTAGTATGTTGTAATAATATTAGTATACAACTAATCCTACACAGCACTAGCCTCAGTAGAGTGCCTTTCCAATTCACCACACAGCGGCTGAATATATTTGGAAGAAAGATGGAATTTATTGGTCATTATAAACCTAAGAATTACCATATGTAATTATGTGTGTGTGTGTATATAGATGTCTACATGTAGAGATATATATTTATCTTTTAACCTTTCTATGGATAATTCAGCATATCACCTCTACCCACATCCTCTAATCATGCTTCAGCTGTATTTTTTGTTTTAAAAATAATTTCCCCAATAAGGCAGTTAAAACATCTGGAGGGAAATCAACATTTCAACAAGGATGTTTCCTTAAGTCTAGAGGCAGGTTTAAATTATGGCATTATGAAATATTGAGGAGATAGAGTTATACTTTATCTTTCTATAAACAGTTATGTACACTCATCCCAGCCTGACCTGACCATTTTTTATTTGTGTATTTTTCCTTCAAAATATGACCCAGGAAATTGTCTCCCCCTCCCCCGACCTAGGAAACTTCTTTAGAAGTGTGGGCACAGTTTTTCAAGTCATTTTTGCAGACTAAAAGCTCATATGTATGCCTCATTACAGAGAAAGTCCTAGCCATCTTAGAGATGTCTTATAACTTTGCTTTGGCCAAGTGAGAGGAAACAGGAATATATCTTTGTCATCTTTATAATTTAAATTATATTTTAGCATATCTGTAGAAAGAATTACATCCCAAATAGGCTCCTTAATGGGGGAGGGGGATAAGGTGGGGTTTGAAACTGGCTAATGTTACTTTTCATTGAAAGGATATTCAACAAGTCAAGAATCATTGGTCAAAAAATGAACATCCCTTTAAATGGTTGTTTCTCTGGATTAATAGTTCTGAGAAGAGATAACATGGTATTTATATTTTAAATGTTTGTGTTTTTCTGGGAATTTTGGATTTTACTTACTTTTTGATTGTTTCTTGCTTGCGTGGGTTTGGTTTTTATTTGGTTGATTTTGGTTTTGAAATAGGATTAGTTTTGTGGCCTAATTAACCTCCTTCATATGTGAGAAAATTACTTTATTACTCGGAGTTTTTGAGGTAAAGGTAATTTTGAGAGAAAAAAATAGCAGCCATACATTATAGATAAAATATTTACTTTCTCTTCAATATAAAGAATCATAAAAATCAATTCTTCTGTTTATATTAATGATGAATTTCTATTATTTACTGAAGTAATTTACTCATTGTGAGCAGGCTAATGGGCCACACATTGATTTCTGGACCCAAAAGGTTAGTAGGAACTGTAATTAATTGCTTTTTTGGAAAAACCGACACCTGCGAGATAGGGAAATTGAAAGGAATCCATGTTTAGTCAGGCCTATTTTAAGTTTGCTGCATAATGGAGGACCCCAGAGTGAGAAAATATTCTTTGGGCTAGGAAGATACATTGATACATGTTTTATAAGACAATTTTAACAATGTGTGTGATGTTATATGTGTATTTCTGTATCTTGATATTACATGTATGTCTCCTCATCTCTGCTATTGTGGTACTTGTATGTCTAATTTTCTTTCCCGGCACAAATGTCTGTTTATATTGTCTTTCTGTGTTTTTGTTTCTCTAGGCAATTTTATGTAGCAAGGTGATTTTAAAAGCATAGAGGTCCCTTGGAGTACTTTTTTTAAAAAAGCAAACAACAACAAAAACAACAAAAAACTCATTTGAAATGAAAAGGTCTTCTACTTAGTAGAAGTGAGGAAAGGAGAGA
>CM053625.1:109875278-109880278 GCA_028646595.1 Phalanger gymnotis | reverse complement strand
CTTTTCCCCTGGCCCGCCCTCCGATAATCCTGATGAACAAATGAATGACGCGGTTAATAACACCGATCAAGCAGACTGCAGTGACCTTTCAGAACACAGCAAACTTGACAGGGAAGAGTCCATGGAAATGCAGGCCTCTGGCACGAACAGAAGCAGCAGTGGTCCCAACAGCATTGACAGTCGCGTTATCCCAAGCAGCCACAGCTCTTCCATGGGTACCTCAGCTATCACAACCTCTCTACCTCAGCTAGGGGATCTGACAACACTGGGCAACTTTTCTGTGATCAACAGTAATGTCATCATAGAAAACCTCCAGAGCACGAAGGTGGCAGTGGCCCAGTTCTCCCAGGAAGCAAGGTGCAACGGGGCGTCCAGTGGTAAGCTGGCCATCCCAGCCCTCATGGAACAGCTCTTGGCTTTGCAACAGCAGCAGATACACCAGTTGCAACTGATAGAGCAAATCCGTCACCAAATACTGCTGTTGGCTTCCCAAAATGCAGATATGCCAACATCTTCTAGTCCTTCTCAAGGTACTTTACGAACATCTGCCAACCCCTTGTCCACGCTAAGCTCCCATTTATCCCAGCAGCTGGCAGCAGCAGCTGGATTAGCACAGAGCCTTGCTAGTCAATCTGCCAGCATCAGTGGTGTGAAACAGCTACCCCCAATACAGCTACCTCAGAGCAGTCCTGGCAACACGATCATCCCATCCAGCAGTGGCTCTTCTCCAAATCTTAACATATTGGCAGCAGCAGTTACAACTCCGTCCTCAGAAAAAGTGGTTTCAAATGCTGGTGGCTCCCAGGTTAGCAACCCACCAGTATCAGCATCCTCACCAGCTTTTGCAATAAGTAGTTTATTAAGTCCTGCATCTAATCCACTTCTACCTCAGCCTGCCCCTGGTAACTCTGTTTTCCCCGGACCCTTGCCCAATATTGGAACAACTGCAGAGGACTTAAACTCTCTGTCAGCCTTGGCCCAGCAAAGAAAAAGCAAGCCACCAAACGTAACTGCCTTTGAGGCGAAAAGTACTTCTGATGAGGCATTCTTCAAACACAAGTGTAAATTCTGTGCTAAAGTCTTTGGTAGTGACAGTGCCTTGCAGATCCACTTGCGTTCTCATACTGGTGAAAGGCCATTCAAATGTAACATCTGTGGAAACAGATTTTCCACAAAGGGAAATTTAAAAGTCCACTTTCAGCGCCACAAAGAGAAATATCCCCATATCCAGATGAACCCCTACCCTGTGCCTGAGCACTTAGACAATATTCCTACGAGTACAGGTATCCCATATGGGATGTCCATCCCACCTGAGAAGCCTGTCACCAGCTGGCTGGACACCAAGCCAGTACTGCCCACACTGACCACTTCAGTTGGCTTGCCTCTTCCCCCCACAATCCCCAGCCTGACCCCCTTCATCAAGACTGAAGAACCAGCCCCAATACCCATCAGTCATTCTGCCACCAGCCCACCATGTTCTGTTAAAAGTGATTCAGGAGTGGTTGAAATAGCCCCAAGAAACTCCAGTGGGCTCTCTGAAGAAGCAGAGGGGTCCACTTTGCCACCATCTAATAGTAAGACAGATGAGGGCACACCTGTACCCAGCTCACTCACAAACACTAACAACTCTGTGAGCTCCCCAGCTGCAGACTCCAGTTCTGGCAGTGTAGCCACTTTTACCAACCCTTTGATGCCCCTTATGTCAGAGCAGTTCAAGGCAAAGTTCCCTTTTGGAGGGTTGTTGGACTCGGCACAAGCTTCAGAGACATCAAAATTACAGCAACTAGTAGAAAATATTGACAAAAAGGCAACAGACCCCAATGAGTGTATCATTTGCCATCGAGTTCTAAGCTGCCAGAGCGCACTGAAGATGCATTATCGGACCCATACTGGGGAGAGACCATTTAAATGTAAAATCTGTGGTAGGGCCTTCACCACAAAAGGGAATCTTAAAACTCACTATAGCGTCCACCGTGCCATGCCCCCACTCAGAGTCCAACATTCCTGCCCCATCTGCCAGAAGAAATTCACTAATGCTGTGGTACTTCAGCAGCACATCAGAATGCATATGGGGGGCCAGATCCCTAATACCCCAATCGCTGAAAACTATCCTGAGTCAATGGAATCAGACACAGGTTCTTTTGATGAGAAGAACTTTGATGACCTAGACAACTTCTCAGATGAAAACATGGAAGACTGCCCTGATAGCAGCGTGCCTGATACACCCAAGTCTGCCGATGCGTCACAAGATAGCTTGTCTTCATCCCCTTTGCCCCTAGAAATGTCAAGTATTGCTGCTCTGGAAAATCAGATGAAGATGATCAACGCTGGATTGGCTGAGCAGCTTCAGGCCAGCCTGAAGTCAGTTGAGAATGGGTCAGTAGAGGGGGATGTGATGACAAATGACTCTTCCTCAGTTGGGGGTGATATGGAGAGCCAAAGTGCTGGAAGCCCTGCTATTTCAGAGTCTACCTCTTCCATGCAGGCCCTATCCCCATCCAACAGCACCCATGATTACCACAAGTCACCAAGTATTGAAGAGAAGCAGCAAAGAGCATTGCCGAGTGAGTTTGCCAATGGTTTATCTCCCACTCCTGTGAATGGTGGAGCTTTAGATTTGACATCTGGTCACACAGATAAAATTATTAAAGAAGATTCACTGGGCATACTCTTCCCTTTCAGAGACCGGGGTAAATTTAAAAACACCGCATGTGACATTTGTGGCAAAACATTTGCTTGTCAGAGTGCCTTGGACATTCATTACAGAAGTCATACCAAAGAGAGACCATTTATTTGCACAGTTTGCAATCGTGGGTTTTCCACAAAGGGTAATTTGAAGCAGCATATGTTGACACATCAGATGCGAGATCTACCATCACAACTCTTTGAGCCCAATTCCAACCTTGGCCCCAATCAGAACTCTGCAGTTATCCCCACCAACTCATTGTCATCACTCATAAAAACAGAGGTAAATGGCTTTGTGCATGGTTCTTCTCAGGACAGTAAGGACACTTCCTCAAGCTTGGTCCCATCAGGGCCTCTATCTTCGTCAGCCACATCTCCAGTTCTGCTCCCAGCCCTCCCTAGGAGAACTCCCAAACAGCACTATTGCAACACATGTGGAAAGACGTTCTCTTCCTCCAGTGCTCTGCAGATCCACGAAAGAACACACACTGGAGAGAAGCCCTTTGCCTGCACAATTTGTGGGAGAGCTTTCACGACAAAAGGCAATCTTAAGGTACTCGGCAGTGTCTTTCTACTTCCTAACTCTCCCCTCTCTATTACCCCTCCTAACTCTCCCCTCTCTATTACCCCACATCCTGTGTGTGTGTGTGTGTGTGTGTGTGTGTGTTAGGATGTTTATTGAATATTGTTAAACAAGCAACTTTTAGATACCTGTTTGAAAATGGGCTGCATTGGCCAGACTTTGGCATTTTGTTCTTTGCTGAATGTCCATGTGCTGAATAATTTGGTACGTGTGCAGTGCAGTGGCCTGTTTCCATTGTCCAGCTAAGTGCACCAAATGAATTGTTTTACCTACCAAATAAGACAGCACAGTGTTGCCATGGGGTATTGATTAAGGATCTTCACATGGCCTGGGTCCTGTGCGTATCGCTGAATAATTATTAGCCTCTTTAAATGGAGTCTCCCCTTTTCATCACTGTACAGCACAGTATGATGGTTGTTGTTCTTTTTAAAGATAGTATAACTACAGCTAATGGGTATTATGTTAATTGATTATATAACATTTCCTACTGATATGTGTTGGAAATAAAGCAAATATACTTAAGTTCTAGAGCACCAGTTGAGCACTCTTGCTGTGTACATTTTTCTGTTGACAGAGTATTTCTCTAGAGATTGCTGCCAGTAATGTGAGATGAATAATTACTTTCTGGCCATTCTGTCTGTACATGAAGCTCTCCAATGAGCAATCAGGGAGGGATACTTTCTTCCTGTCTGAAAAGGACATTTATAGGGTAAAGGGTGTCAAATACAATACTTACCATCACAATGAAAGTGGACATAACAATTCTAACCCTGAAAGTAGCTATCTGCAACTGACTGGATCGCCTAAGGCCATTATAAGCTAAATACTTGTAATAAAATGGAGTAAGCCCAGCATAGCACCCTTCCACAGGAAGAAGCAGGCCTTGTGCTGTAGAGAGAGTGTCATAATAACACACACATACATTATTACCAGCTGAAGGAAGCGGATCTTATCCCCTACCTTTCCCACTGTCCTTCACCTAATAAGAGTAGACATTTGGACTACCAGCTTTGTCTAGTGTTTGGATATGAATTTAGACAGATTGGACTATTAAATCTCTCTCTCTCTCTCTCTCTCTCTCTCTTTTTCTCTTTCTCTTCTTTTCATGTATTTTCTGCCTCTTAGGTACACATGGGCACTCACATGTGGAACAGTACCCCAGCCAGAAGAGGCAGGCGACTTTCTGTGGATGGTCCCATGACATTTCTGGGAGGCAATCCTGTAAAATTCCCAGAAATGTTCCAGAAAGATTTGGCTGCAAGGTCAGGAAATGGAGATCCTTCCAGTTTCTGGAATCAGTATGCAGCTGCACTCTCCAATGGTTTGGCCATGAAGACCAACGAGATCTCAGTCATTCAGAATGGTGGCATCCCTCCAATTCCTGGAAGCCTTGGCAATGGCAGTAGCTCACCTATTAGTGGGTTGACGGGAAGTTTGGAGAAGCTCCAGAACTCTGAACCTAATGCTCCTCTAGCTGGTCTGGAGAAAATGGCAGGCAGTGAAAATGGAAATAACTTCCGTTTTACCCGATTCGTGGAGGACAACAAAGAGATCGCAACAAGTTAAAGAGAATCAACCTTATAAATAACATTCCTGCTAAGAATGCAACTTAGGGTTGCTTTCTTGTTGTCTCCTCTCCCTTCCTTCCCCTCCCTACTTCCCTGCCCAGATCTATGAACAACAACATTATTAAGACATTTTTTGTACCATGTTCAACTTCTAGAGTTCTAAG
>CM053625.1:109814357-109874778 GCA_028646595.1 Phalanger gymnotis | reverse complement strand
GTGGAGGACAACAAAGAGATCGCAACAAGTTAAAGAGAATCAACCTTATAAATAACATTCCTGCTAAGAATGCAACTTAGGGTTGCTTTCTTGTTGTCTCCTCTCCCTTCCTTCCCCTCCCTACTTCCCTGCCCAGATCTATGAACAACAACATTATTAAGACATTTTTTGTACCATGTTCAACTTCTAGAGTTCTAAGAGAGCTTATTTATTAGTGATATAACCTTGCTTTGCAAAAAAAAAAAATGCAAGCATTAACTTTGGTCTTCTGTATTTTGAACTAAATACTAATTGACTAGAGTGCTGTAAACTTGCTGTAACATTTATGGCAATTGCAAGTTGTTCTGATAGATGACCTTATTCTGGCATTAACTTATTTTCTATATCCAGCTTAACATGAACTCTGGTGTTGATGCAATGCCTCAGTGATGCATTAGATCTCTAATAAAGTCTGTATATAAATGTACACTTTGATCCTGCTGGAAAATTTTATCAGCAAACACATTGTTTAATCTTCCAAAACAGATCTAAGGAAAAGACTGAAAAAGCCTGACAGTACAGACTGAACAGAGTGGTTCTTTGCAAAAGGTTCAGTTTTTGATTTTTATTATAAAATTAAAACTGCTTTAATTTTGGGGGTAGATTTAACACTTTCCGTTTTGAACTGTTATTTGTATTGTGCTTTTTACTTGAGTCGTCTTAAATGTTTAATAAGTTTCTGTACAGTAATAAGCACGCGGATTATTAGAGAAGATACAGAAGTGTTGTTTTGGTAGTTGAAACTGAGACATAACATTTTGCCTTGTAGGTATATTCATTATAGAAAATGTGCTGGAATTTCACAATGCTGCTAAGTATAGCATCTTGAACAACCTTCCGTGGAAAAATTGTAGATGCTCCTGTATATACAATAAGAAATATCACTTTCATTAAAATGTACATATGTTCCTTACAAGGTGAGCTCATCTTCTTGATCAAGGGAACAGGTATAGTGTTTGTTTATTTTGTATTAGGTATGGAAAAAAAAGTTGGACTGTTACATGCACTTTCTTGGAAAGTTGAAAGGAAAAGGGGGTCCAATTTCTTTAACATTTAATACTTACTAACAGCAGAGATACTGTAATTCTACTCGAGTAATCAAATACATTTTTTTTGCAACAGATAAAGCAAAACAGTGTCTGTGTTTTTAAGGTGTGCTGGTATTTAGTAATGTCTATGAATATAGTAATTATTTTAACTTTTCCCTGAGTAGCAGGGGACTGCATTATGTGAGCAAGCTTTTTTTTTTTCTCTTAAAAATGTAATTGTGATGGACTTCATTGTAGAAAATTGCAGTTGTTCTTATTTTTAAAATATGTTTGGAAACCCTCATTATTTGCTAAACATTATTCCATCTTTCCAGTTTGTGAATATTTTATAGTCTTTTTCTTCCCCCTCCCCAGCCCTATGCCAAAAAGTACTAAAGGATGATTCTATCAAGATCAGGTAAGTTTCCTTATGAAAGAAATTATATTGGATTGTAGGCGAATTATTATTTCAGTGGCCTAAGTTTTATGTAGCTTTCTTTATGCAGGTGCTGTACAGGGTGTTCCTCACTGTTGGGAGTGGATTGCAGCAATGGAGAATTCCCAGAGTAGGGAGGATTATAAACTTGACTGTGAAATCATTTTGTGAAACTAGGCCTGTACCCAGGAGAGGTCAATGGGCTATTTATTGAATTAGTTATTCAAATTCAAAAATAAGAAAGGCAATTGGACAGGCTTTAAGCACCATACAAGTGTGTTTTAAGTAGACAAGTATGATAGTCCCCAAACGCAAGTGAAAGTTTATTTTCTCATTCCCCTCTTCTCCATCCCGTCCCACTTTGGTCTTTCCTTCGTGCTTATTTTTTTTTTTTTCCTTCTTTGCCATTTTGGAGTTTTATCCTGAAGTTAGGTAAAGGGAAGGGCTGAGGCTGCCCTTTGGTGAATGAAGCCATTAGTTCTGACATAGTGGATTGTGTAACCTGCTTTTTGTGTACCCCATGACTCTTTAAAAAAGCTATTTTACCCTTTGACCTAAAAGGGCATGTTTCTGCTACTGCTGCGGAGAAAAGAAGCCTTCTCCTATGCAGTAAGTCTCTCCGAAATGTCTCAAATGCGTTTACCTGAGAGCGATACGAGCGTGTGTCCCAGGGCAACCCCAATGAGCCAGGTTGTTTAGGGGCCCCAGTGCGGACAGACCCTTTCCAGGCAATTTCTAGCCCGGTATCTTGAGTGCTCATGAGGCGGGGGCAGGGGGGAGAAGGGAGCGATTATGAAGACACTCTCCCGAGTCCTGGCGCTGAAGAGTCGAGGAAGGTACGGTTTGTTGAAGAGCCGCAGCATCTCGGGAGCGCAGCTTGGGACTCGCCGGTTCATGTGGCTGCATAGGGCTCAGAGGCTGAGCAGTGCACGCCAGACCAGGCTGGGAAGAGAAGGTGGGCTATGGGCTCCACTGGACGTCCGGGCTGGCCCGCTTCCTCATCTAAGGGCCAAAGACGGGGAAGGCTGGTGTAATAAAAAGGGTTTTATTGAAGAAGCGCTGGCCTTGATAGGAATAATGGGGAACAGCGTTACTCTAGCTATTCCAGCATAAGGTGGTGTGCGTTTTACTGTGGGTGTGAGGGCTTGTTTCCGCGTTCCCGTGATTCACAAAACTTTGGAAGGGGTGCGTTTTAAACCAAATAAGTCGCAACCCGACGCACGCCACTTAGAGAAACGAAGTCATTTTGCAGAAGGAAGGAGGTGGGCAAGAAAAGGGCGAGGCAAGACGCTGGGGTTGTGTGGCGATGAGAAGCTTATTTCTACTTCCCCGCACTCCCCACTCCCCCAAGTAAGTCCCCAGGGCCTCCCGCCCCTCTCTTGAGAGTTCTAAAGTGAGTAGGATTTAGTAGAGACCTGCCAAAGCCCAGGGTCCCACGCACAGGAGGGTGTATCTGGACATTACTGGTGCTGTGGGAAGGTGAGGAAGCGCATGATCGCGGGGTTCTGAGTTTCACAAAGTTCCAAGAGAGACGCATCTTTCTAGAGGCAGAATACAGGCAGCGAAAACTGATCCCGCCCTTCGCCCCGTACCCCGCCCCCCCACCTCCAAGCCTCAGTAGCTCCAGTCTTCTCACTTACAAAAGGATGCTCCTTGACCTCAAGCCTTGGGAGACGGAGAAGGCATAGCAAGGAAAATGAAACTCGCACACAGTGTATAAGGAGGGTTCCCTTCCCTCTCTTTCCCCTGAGGTTCCTATGTTCTGGGGGCCACAGTACTAGGGCGGACTTCTCAAGTCCTCCGCGTTTCCCCACTCACTGCTTACCCTCTCTGTAGAGCAGAGTGGAGCCCCACCCCGGATGGGTACAGTCTATTAAATCTATGTACCCGAACTTCATTTCCGGGGATCACAGCAGCCTTCTAATGCCCTATGTGGGGTAGAGAACCAATTTATTACAATTCCAGTGCCTTGTCTCCAGCGATCACAGAACCCAAGTCAGCAGGGTTTCTAGTACCTGAGCATTCTTTTCTTTTTTGGACTTTGGCATCTCTTTTTCCTTTCCTCTGACTTCATACTGAAAGTGAGCCCCCAAAGCACGGAGAGAACTGTTAACCCGTTTACAATAGAATTCCTGGGATAGCAGTGGAAGTCATCTAACAAGAAGAAAGCCCTTGTCTATCTAACGTATTAATTCATTCCGCAAACCAGAAGTAGACCCTAGGGCCTGGTTTCCTGCTCCTAAGGCACAGGAATCGCTCCTCACCCCTCTGAATTTGGTCTGCTAAACACACTTTCCTTTTTTGCTGACTCCTGACACAGACATCATAAGAGAAACAAATTATATTTTTACATTTATACAGCAACAGAGTTTATGTTAAGGCAAAAATGCTGAAGCACTTTCACCTCCTTCCCCATTCCATTTCCCTCACCTTTTCTTTACCATTCTTCAACTTGACATTCATCAAGTTATTGGAATTAGTGGTCCATAATTATAGCACCCCAACCCCAGCCAGGACTGACTACATAAAAACCAGAGTTGCAGTTGTGTGGGATGATGACAGCTGAGGTCGTAAAATATTTGATCAAAATAAATCCTTTTTCCTTAAAATTTTGTCCAATTTTTTAAGCTTTGGTGAGGAATCTATAATGTCTCTCTTCCATAATTATCTCTACCCTTACCTCTGTCCATAGTTCCTGTTTCTGTGATTTTATTTTTCTCCCTTCTATTTTCTTATCTCTTTTTATGCTGTCTTTGTTGTACAAATCTACCTTTTTGTGTTTCTCTTCTTTTTTTTTTCTTAAGCTTTTCTTTGTCTTCTTGTTCATAGGAGATATACTTATTTAAGTACAATTTGGTGACTGACAAGGGCCTTTAGGAGAGAGGAGGGAAAGAAGACCTTAGATAGTCAAAATTTTACTCAGGACTGGACTAGTTTCCCACTCTTGCTGATTTCAGGGTCAGAAACTTGGTGATACATGAATGCTAAATTCTAATTAATGCCTACTGATTTCTTGTCCCAGTCCTGGCAGTTTGAGTTTATTGAAATTAAGTAGTTTTTATGGGGTGGACTTGGGCTACTCCCACACTTAAAAAAAGATTAGAGAAAGAGTGTGTTTGAAGAGAAAACTAACAATTTGCATTTGATATTAACTAGCAGGAGATTATTTGTTTATAGTTTTTAGCTAATGTTAAGAAGAGGTAAAAGTATTGCTCCTACCTGTGAAAACCTATCAGTCTAGTTTAAATTTAAAAAAAAAAAGCAATCTAAGCATTACTAGAAATTATATCCTTCATCAAAGATGAAATAGAAATGTTAAAAATGACAACTCAATGAAAGAAAAAGTCATCAAATTGAATTTCCAAAGACTCTCAGCAGTAAAAAGCAATCCTTGATTCAAACCTGGAGTTGGATAAGACAAAACGTCAGTCATTTTATGCAAACTCCAGCAACCATGTCTAGATCAAGGTCTGTCCTGTTTATAAAATTGAAAACAGGAATGATAATATACAGAAATAATTTCATCTCCCAGTTTTGGTTTCATCTCCATGAAAGAAAGCAGAAAGGATTGTGTGAAAGACAGCATGCTTCTGCCAGTAATTTGCTGTGTGACCTTAGGCAAATTGCTTCATATCTCTGAGTTTGTTTTCTCATTTCAAAATGAAAAGGTTGAACTAAATGATCTCTAAGGTCTATGGTAAATAAACCTCCCAGTGGAAAGAGATTGCTTTCTGATTTAAAAGGGGTTGGCAACTAATTTTTATTACCATATCACCTTGGACAAGTTATTTTCCCTTTCTAAGCCTTGGTTTCCCCATCTGTAATATGAAGCAATTAAATTAACCTAGATCATCTTCTTCCAGATTTTGTATTCATCTTTTCTACACACAGTCTACCCAACTAGCAGAAAAGTGGAGAATTAATGAGAACCACATCATTTTTACGTTAACTTTTAATTTTTATTCATAAGTTATCAAATACCAAATAGAAAGGGCATTTGCATATACACAGTAAAGTAGGGGGAAAAAGAGGATTACAGATCAACCTTCAGATCTCTGTTACATACAGCTTGCTTTTCTCTTTAATTATATAATAAGATCAGACTACTGCTTCCAAAGCAGTCTTGCTTGTCTGTCCTTTCTGGTCTTCCTTCTGTTCTTTTCTCTCCATAGATGAGAAACATGTCACAAAAACACACAACTTCCCCAAAAGTATTTCACCCAAATTTAATTATGTAAGCCAAATATTTGTTTCTTCCCTCCCACCTTCTAGTGTGCCATAATATTTTAATATTTCATCTTTAAAATTTTAACAACAATCTAAATATAGCTGTCTTGGTGTTGACTTATTTAATGTATTTCATATTCTTCAGAAAGCCTCATGCTACGCTAAATACCACAGCCCAGGTTCTATCCACAAATGCTTTGGCTTTTTCCTTTTCAGTTTGCCTTTTTCACCATCCTTCTTAACTGGTATGTGCCAAGCATTGTCACTGGGTGCTGGGCATAGAAAGACAAAATGGAAGCAGCTCTTGCTCTCAAAGAGTTTATATTCTATCAGGAGATATCTTTTGAGTTGGAAAAGGACCTTAGAGATCATATGGTTTAATCTCATTGAACTCATGAGCAAACAGGTTTTGAGAGGTAAAGTGACTTGTCCAAGGTGCTAAAAATGGCAGAATAGTACTCTAGCCCAGATCTCTTTTCTCTTGCTCTGGTATTCTTTCTATTTCATACTTCTGTCTTGAAAGTTTGGTCTCTCTTTTAAATGCAGATTGACACAGGACAGGAGAATATGTTACACAGGCTTGGTAGAGTCTATTGTATCCATATAGTCAAGAGGTAATTTGTATTTAGCAGTTGAGCATAAATCCTGTGCTATAATAAAAGGTGATGTATTACAGGCCTACTGCAATAAGTTTTTTGCTTCCTTACCACTTGCTAGGAAACATTAGATTTTCAGAAATATCCACAGTAAAGAATCAAAACAATATCCAAACGGAAAATCATCTCATTTGAGTTTAATGATATGGACACATTACTAGGTCAGGTGCAATTTTATTTGGCCATCCCCATTTCTGTATCCATCTGAATGTGAATTAGTCATTTCCATCTGTTCATTAGGCACCTATTATGTGTAAAACATAGTGTTGTTGATACAAAGCCATAAACAGACCTTGCCTTCAAGGAACTTCTGTTTTTTTCAGGATTCCAATGCTGAGAGCAAAGGGAAAGAGGTGGCACTTTTAAGAACCTTCTCACAGGCAAGCAGTAGCATGAGGCTTTTTGACATTTCAGTTCGCAGAGAGATGCCTGAAGATCTGTTTGGTTATTGCCACAAAAGACTTTGAAGGCAAATGGTATAAGGTCAAAAAGTCCAAAAAGTATTAGGGCAAGCCTATTAGTTTCTGTCTCTTCAAATCCAACACACATTTCAGATGAACAGAAACAGTGGAATCTAGCTATGCTTTGATACAGATTTCATCTTTGGGGCTACTCTCTTCAGATTCAATCCATCCATGAGTTAGAAGGCCATCATCATGAGTTGCTGGGCTCAGAAAAAGTTCATCAACTGCTGACCAGCTGGCTTTCCGTTATCTCTAAGAACAAAAATAAACTGCTCTCTTTGACATTTAAAGCCCTTTACAGTATGACTCCAGACTTTCTTAGGCTTCTTACCCATTATTTTCTTTCTTGTACTCTATTGTCTGACAAAACTAGGTTTCTTGCTCTTCTTCAGATGTTCCATTTTTCATAGTCAGGCTGCCCCAAATGCCTAGAATGTATCCTCTCCTTACCTGCACCACTTTGAGCTGTTAGCTTCCTCCAATTACAGCTCAAGCTTTTCTATGAGATCCACCCCAAATTCCCTCCCTACTAGTGCCTTTACTTACCCAAATTATCTTCTATTTTCTTAGTGTACATTTGCTTATATATCCATATGTTGTTTCCTCCCATAGGATGTAAGCTTCTTAAGGAGGAGGACTATTTAATTTTTGTTTCTAAATGCCCCAGGGCCCAACGCAATGCTTGGCACATTGTAGTGTTTAATGTTTATTGACTGATTGGCTAACTCTCTAGGGATGAGCCTCTCTGATCTTAGGCAGAATGTAGCACGATGGAGTGGAAAGAGTACTGGATGTGTAGTCAGAAGTCATGGGACTAAATCCCAGCTCTTGCTATTTTACATTCTGTGTGACCTTGGGCAAGTCATTTCTCTAGGCTTTGGTTTCTTTCTCTATATAAATGAGCTCTTTTACTTGTGAGCCCGAAATGGGAACTTTTCTAGCTTGTCAATTAACAAGTATTCATTAAATAGCTAATACTTCCAGACATTGTTCTATATGCTGGGATTACAAATACATAGAATGAGATGATCCCTACTCTCTGAGAGCTTACATTCTGTTGGAGTGGACAATATGAATCTATACAAAAGTACTGTATATGCATAATAAATACAAGGTAGTCAAGTAGGGAGGCCACTAGCAGTTGAGAGGATCAGGAAAGACTTCATGTAAAAAAAGGTGCTTGAGCTGTGTGTCTTGAAGGAAATGATGGATTTTATGAGATTTATGAGAAGGGAGTGCCTTCCAGGTAATGGGAGATGGAGTGATGAGTTCCAGGAACTGAGATACCAGTTTGGCTGGACAGAAGAGTGAAGGAAGGAGAGCAATATGTAATGAGGCAGAATGGGGTCAGGTTGTCAAAGTAGAGACAGCAATATTTTATAAACAATTAGATATGTAAGGTGAGAGAAAGGAAAGAGTCGAGGATACTACTAAGGTTTTATAAACTTTGACTGGAAGAATGCTGGTACCTTTGACAATAATAAGGAAATTTGGAAGAAGAGTATGTTTGAGGAGAACAATAAATGAGAACTTTGTTTTAATATAGCTCATTGTTATATGGATTGCTATTCCATGGGAATATCATGACATCCTGATCAGAGTTGGCTACAGGAGAAGCATGACATGTCATCATTGGTTTAAAGAAAGAGTTTTTAAACTTTTTTTGCATTATCAACCCCTTTGGTAGTTTGTGGAAGCTGTGGCTCTCTTCTCAAAATAATGCCTTTAAATGCATAAAATAAAACAAATAGGATTACAATGAAAACTACTTTTATATATACAATTTTTTCTATCTATCTATAGAGTTAGATGACATAGCTACAGATATAGATGATGTAGCTATGGGTAGAGACATAAATTCATTTAAGAAATCTAAGATCCTCTGGTCTAAAACATAGGATGTCAGTCAGTATATGCCAGTCAGTCACTGGCCTATACATCATGCTTCTCATAGGACTTCCAAGGTATCTAGTAGAGCACTGGATTTGGAATCAAGAAACCTAGCTAGTCAAGCACATCATTAGCAGGTGTGTGATGAGGACCAACGTATTCAACCTTTTAGAATTGCAGCTTCTTTGTCTGTAAAATGGAGACAAATAGTAACTGTACTGCCTACCTCACAAGGAGGGTGTAAGGCAAGCATTATGTCATTAATATTAGAGATCAAAGGGAACTTAGAGACAGCCATCTTGTCACAGAAATGTAGCATGTCAGTACGCAATTTCTTCTTTTAACATATGGGAAAACCTAGGCCAGGGAGAGGAATTGATTTAACCAAAGTCACAGAGTTATCCAGCAGCAAAACTGGAAGTAGAATACAGGTCTTTGGATTTCCTGACAGTGCTCTTAATAGGAAATATTGATTCCCTCTTAAGAGGTATCATGGCTTAGTGCATAGAGAGTTGGCCATCAGAGCTAAAGGTCGGAGTTCAAGTTTTAGTTCTCACATATATGGGCTGCTGTGACTCTGGGCAAACCACTAACCCACAGTGTCCTAGCCAATCCTCCAAGACGAAATTGCAGAGAAAATGCCTGCCTGTGTTGGTAGATGAACTTTCTTCACCTGGGAGTTCCCTATACCAATATAATCACAAGTATTCTCCCTATCTGAAATTAAACACTTAACTTATGTGTATGGCAAATAAATGTCACATATATACATATTCATGTATACATACATATGTATATGTATATATAGGTATATGTATATGTATATGTATATGTATATATAAACCTTGACCCTCTAGAAGAGCCCTGGAAGCAGATAGAGTAGAATTAGCACAGAAACGTAGAATGGTTAGAACTGGAAAGAATCTTAGAGATCATCTAATGCAACACTCTCATTTTATAGAAAAAGAAACCAAATCTCAGAAAACAACAAAGACTTGCTCAGGGTCAAAACCAGAGTGTACACTAGGTCTGCTGATTCTCAGTCCAGTGAGCTTTATCCTAGGCCATGTCCTGTTTCCCTATCTCAGCAAGAGGGATGAGCTTGTGTGGAGGATGGAAGAGGTGATTACAAGCTCAGGTTACCAGAATTCCAGCCATCATTCTCTACCTTAGTTGAGCATACAATCTTTCATCGACTATGTCAGATTTTGGCTGCCCCTTATAAAGGTAAGAGGCATAGCTAGGTCTGGTTCTAGGTTAGGTGCCATATGTTGATATTTTGCTTCCATATGAAAGAGAAAACAATTTCTTCTCATTAAGAGTATTTGTTTTAAATACACACAAGAGAAGGTATGAGGGAGAAAAACATCATTGGGAAAGCTTAATTACACCCAACAATCTACACCATTCCTTTAAGTTTCTTTTCCACTCTGACTGGGTTCATCTCTTTGGGTTCAGGCTCTCGCCCCTTCCAAACTACAAAAGTTACATGTTGCCTCATTTAATTCTCACACCAAAGCTGATAAAGAGGTGTTATTTCATTCCTATTTTAAAGAGGAGGAAACCAAGGCTTAGAAAGTTAAATGCCTTGTCCAAGGTCATACAGTTAGTAAGTGTCTGAGGTGAGATTCAAACTTAGGTCTTGCTGGCTCCAAATCCAACATTAATCTCTTGTAAAATGATAGGAAAATGGGAGGGTCAACTATGTGATCTCTGATATCCCTTCCAGCTCTACCATAAAGAGACCATAAGTGTTAAAGTTGAGCTCATTTTCCTTTTAGCAACCTTAGATTCTGAGGCACCTGCAAGGTCAAATATTCACAGGGCAAGGGAGTTTCCCCACTCAATTATTGGGGAAAAGTGTATGTTAGGTTTATCAGTGAAGAAACCCTTTCTGCTAGGAACTTAGTTCTTCCGCTTATCTATATTCAGTCCTTCATGGTATGGATCATGACATTTGTTTGTGTTCTTCTGTTTCCAGTGGAGATGAGAATATTTGGTTATTCATTGTCTGGCATCAACAAACATTGAAAATTCCTATATAAGTATTCCTTGTCTGCCATATAAAGACCACATTAATGCTTAGAGGTGAATTTATTCACCTTTTAGGTAGGGATAATAATCATTCCAGCCCAATCAATTATATTTCTAAGAGTAAGCCAACTTGCTCTTTGTCAATTTTCTTTCCCATTGGTTTCAAGGCCTGATTTTTTTAAACCAAAACAGGATAAAGTTGAGTCTGGATTGTAAAAGCAAGGAGAGAGTTTGGAGGCACTTACAGTTATCTGATGAATTTTTGCCTTTTTACAAAGTGGATCAATGATATTCTCATTTCAAACTTCTCACAAACCAAGATTTGAAAATTCCCAGGAAGTCAATGATGTGTTTATAAAATTGGGGATGAACTAGGAAGCTGGGAAGAGATGGTGTGAGTTGTCATAGCTTACAGCATTTGTTGGGGATGGTTTGGTGCAGGAAATCAGGATAGCTTTCTTCCTTTTCTCCCCTTTCTCCTCCCTTCCTTTCCAGTCCCCAGGGAAGACTATAAGACAGGGAAGGGGAACAGTTATGGAGAAGAGGACAGAAAAATCATGGTTGAGTGTGAGGAGTGGGGCAGAAAGAACTGCAGAAACCTGTAAATATGTGCATATTCTAGTGAAAAGAACACTGCACTTTCAGGCAAAGTCAGAAAGACATGGGATTGAATGCTCCTCTGACATAAACTTGGTGACCCTGGGGAAATGTGTCATCTTTCTCAACATCAGTTTCCACATCTGTAATATGAATAGCACCTACTTCTCAAGGATGTTATGAGGCTCAAATGAAATAATATGTGTAAGGCACTTTGTAAATGTTCATGTGCTATATAGATGTGAATTATTATTGTGATTTCTTCCCATGCCATAAGCTCTAGATCCCTCATATATGGGAAAGATCCTTTTGTTGTTGTTCTTCAGTAATTTTTAGTCATGTTTGACTCTTCGTGACCCCATTTGGGTTTTCTTGGCAAAGATACTGGGGCAGTTTGCCATTTACTTCTCCAGCTCATTTTACAGATGAGGAAACTGAGGCAAACAGGGTTAAGTGGCATGCCCAGGGTCCCACAGCTAGTAAATGTTTGAGGCCAGATTTGAACTCAGAAAGATGAGTCTTCTTGACTCCAGGCCTGGCACTCTACCCACTGCACCACCTAGCTGCTCTTAAAAACATTTGTAGAAGCCTCATAACCCTGTTGTATGGAATGGGTATGGGGAACAACGAGGTGAATGGAGAACACTAGATAGCAGCTATTGGTGGTAGAATCTATAGCATTATTGCAACATGGGCAATTTAACTACATAGGGTTGCAGGATTTTAAAAAAGAGTTGGAAGAGAACTTGGAAGCTCTCTAATCCAACTCATACTAGAAAAAGTACCACTACAGTATTTCTGATAAATGCCTACTCAGTCTCTCCTTAAACACCTTCAATGTGGAGAAAATCTGCTTATTCTCAAGAAAAAAGAAAGGAAATAATCATTAATTAAGCAGCTACTATTTGCCTGGCATTACGCCAAGCATTTTACAAATATTATCTCATTTGATCCTCACAATAACGCTAGGAGGTAGGTGCTGTTATTATCCCCACTTTACAGTTGAGAAAACTGAGGCAGGTAGAGATCATGCCCCCCTCCATGCCAAGTCCTACAGCCTTCAAACATGGGAAGGATCTTTTTAGAAGCCTCATTACCCTGTTGTGAGGAGTGGGTATGGAGAATGCTAGGATCACACAGCTAATAAGTGCCTGAATCTGGATTTGAACTCAGGTCTTCCAGACTCCAAGTCCAGTGCTCTGTCTGGCATCACTTCAGTATTCTATTTTTGGACAGCTCTAACTCTTAGGAAGTTATGGGTTTTTTTTCCCATGATGTCAAATGTAAACTTCTCTGTTTGCAACTTCCCCAATTTTATTGGTTATGCCCTCCAGAAATAAACAGAACAAGTCTAATTGCTCTTCCATATGACATCAATAAATCAATCACTACATATTTAGTAAGCTACCACTCTGTGCCAGGCACAGAATCGTAAGATCATGGCATTCTATATCTAGGACTGGAAGGGACTTTGGTGGCCATCTAGTTGAACCCTGTCATTTTTTTCAGAGGAAACTAGGATGGAGGGGTAGGGGTTAAGTACCTTCTTCAAGCTTCCATGGTCAGAGGCTAGACACAGAACATCCCTTCAAATACTGAAAAACAATCATCATATTCCCCCTGAGATTTTTTTTTCCCTCTGGACGAACCATCCCTAAAACCTTCAAGAGTCCCTCACGTGGAATGAGCTCAAGGCTCTTCCTCATCTTTTTGCCTTCTTTTGGATCCACTCCAGCTCATCAATGTTTTTCATAAACTCTGGTGCCCAGAACCAAACAAAAGATTCCAGATGTGGTCAGAACAAGGCTGATGATAATTTATTTAAGTCACATGGGAAGTTGGAAAAGTTGGTCCACTGTGCTTTTCATACTTTATGACTAGTCAGACTCAGTTCTGCCCCTATGTTCTTCCCACTTGACAAAATCCAGGTTTGGTCACTTCACTAGACAGTTTACTACTTGGGACTGAGATCTGCATTGTTTCCACTGAGGTCCATGAAAGGTGTTACGGGACTGAGGTAGAACTTTGACTTGCAGGATCTCCTCTCAAATTTCAGGAGGAAGAATGAAACATTGAAAGAAATAAACCAAACATCCCCCAAAAAACACGAAAAACCCAGCAAACCCACCAGGTCACAACATCCTAGGCTAGAAGGGACTTGAAAGGGATCTAGTCTATTCTTTGACCATACATTTAAATCATCCCTGACCAATGATAATCTCAATGCCATGGAAACAGTGCTAAGTTAAAGGATGTGAGTCCTAGCCCTGTCTTACACTCAGATCATCTGTGAGATTTGAGAAAAGTCATTTAGCTTTTCTGGGCCCCAACTTTTTTCTGATTTGTAAAATAAGCATATGGCTAGCTTCGAGCTCTAAATCTAAGATTCTATATTTTCCCAACTTTTAAAGATTGAAAAATGTCACTCTTTAGCTTCCCTCTCTCCTCTTCCAACCCTAAACAAGTCATACTGATGTCTCACATTCAGAAGATTCTGCCGTTCTCTCTGTCCACCTTCTCTTCAACTTCCATGACAACTTCCCGAAAGAACTCACCAGGCATCATTCCCTGGGAGAATTTCCATCCTGCTGCCCTGCTCTCCTGATTGGTTACTCTCCCAACACTATTTCAGGAAAGTCCCAACTATTCTTTATTCCACTTTCCTCCATGCAACTTACTCTATAACCTCCTCACTAACATCCTCAGACCCCCAGCACATCCTTTCCTATCCCTCAACCTCAGTTCCCCCATTCTGGAATATCAGCTCTGCCACTATTTCTAGATGGGGTGTATGAATTCACTCCCATATAGCCTCACCTATGACCTTAACAATTTCTGAACCAGTCTCCCTTCCTAGCCACTATAAGTATTCATTATAATTTAAGGTCCTTGAGGGCAGGAACTATCTATGTTTTTGTATATGAATCCTTAGCACTTAGCATGGTCTTTTGGACCATTAGCTGCTTAATAGATGACAACAATTAGCTTTATATAATAAAGTTTGCAAAATACTTTAAAAATATTATTTCATTTTACCCTCACGACAACCCTGGGAGCAGGTACTATTATAATCCATATTTGATTTTGGGGGGGGTTAATTCGCAACACTCAATTTTAATTGTTTTGTGATTGTTCTTTCCATTTACATTGTTTTAGTCATTAAGTATAGTGTTTTATTGATTCTGTTTAATTAATTTTGAATCATAAGGCATAATGAAAATTAATGATGATAATAACAGCTAACATTTTACAAATGAGGAAGCTGAGGCACACAGAGGTTAAATAATGTGCCCAGGATCATCTAGTTAGTAAGCGACTGCAGTTGGATTTGAATTCAGGTCTTATTGATTCCAGGTCAAGCAAGTCAGTGTCCACTGTGTCATCTAGTCGTTTTTTGAATGATTGATTGATTCATTCTTCCTGTGTTAGCTGGAAATCTTTGATACTTTGGTATTTCAATGGATCTGTTATTCAACTCATGTCAATCAATTAGTCAGTCAACAAGGGTTTGTTAAGTGCTGACTATAGACCCGGCACTCTCTTACTAAGTGCTGGGAATTTAAAAACAAGCAGAAATAAAGACAGCCCTCACACTCAAAGAAAATACCTTCCAATGGGGGAAGATAACACATAAAAGGGAGTAGAAAGGCAAGAAGTGGGTAGGTGAAGGTAAGAGGTGTAGGAACATGGGAAAGAAATTCCTGTGGAGATGAGTCAGCAGTGAAGCCTGGCACTGCCCCCCCCCCAAATAAAGCTATGGTTGGTCTGGTTCTCCTTCTCGAAATGGAGTTTCTGGAAAAGACCAGCCAATCAGAAAGAAAGGCCTCAGGAGCAAGAGGTTACTTCCAATGTAAAAGCGGAGTGAGCTTCTCTCTGCCCATGTAGATACAATACTTCCTCCATCTTGATAGATAATAACTCATCCATGTCTGCCCTGTCAGTCTGACTCATGTGCATGCTGTCCACCAGCTTTCCCTCACTCTACTCACATGGCTGGCCTACTGGCTTTTCTGCTCATACATTTTTCTAATGACATCCTTTATACCAGCTTCCAAGAGCAATTCTTTCTTGGTAATGTGTGGTAGCCTAATCATGCATTACTCTCTATTGTCCTCCTTTGGCAACTTGGAAATTAAAGCCTCTTCTTTATCAGCTTCATTTTCTATCACATCAAAAAGGAAAAGAAGTTATGAAATTCATTTAAAACAAATGCAATACAAATTAGAAATTGCTGGGAGAACCAGGAACGAAGACTTATTATCAGAGTGATCCCCAAATGAGAAGTATCAAACAGGGGTTACTTAGTAAAAGAGTTAGTATTATAAACATATACTTTAATAAAGAACTCTAAATGTAAATAGCTATTTATCACAAAATATTAGAACTGGAAAGAAACTATTTTCAAATTATTTTTTTTTGTTTGCACATCTTTTAAATTTCTCTCTATTTCCTTTTCAGGAAGCCATTACATAGACAAAGAATATTTTCAAAAAGAAAAAATGGAGGAAGAAAAAATACTTAAAGTCATCAATACATAGAAACAAGTTGAAAGTATATGCAATATTCCACACTAGTGGACCTTTCACCTCTGCAAAGGAGGGAGGAAGGAAGGTATTGTCTCATATCTCTTCTTTGGGTTCAAGCTTCTTCTCTGTAATTTTGCAGCATTCAATTTATTTTTTAAGATAATTTTCTACTTATGTCTTTTGTTTATCATCAAAATGTTTTCTGATATCTCTTCCCTTTCCCCTCCCAAAAAACCCACACCATATATAACAAACAATGTTTAATTTTATTGATATATTGTTTAAATATTACCACAGTTTTTCCTGGTCTTCCTCCCCTCACAGTGGTCTCATATAACAAATAATATTTTTTTAAAGAAAGAAGAGGAGGGGGCAGCCAGGTGGCTGAGTTCAAATCCAGCCTCAGGCATTTGACACACTTACTAGCAGTGTGACCTTGGGCAAGTCACTTAACCCCAATTGCCCTGCCTTCTCCCCTCCAAAAAAAAACCTTAAAAAAAAGAAAGAAGAGGAAAAATAAGCAAAATTGACAAATATGTTGAAAAAGATGTAATAATAAGCAATGTATCACACCCACAGACTTCTCACTTCTGCTAAGGAGTAAGATTAGGGGTATCTTCTCATATCTCTTTTTTGAGGCCATATTTTATTTGGTGGGGGTGGGGTTAATTTGTAACATTCAATTTTAATTGTTTTGTGATTGTTCTTTTCATTTACATTGCTTTAGTCATTAAGTATATTGTTTTGTTGGCTCTGCTTAATTAATTTTGAATCATAACCTATAATGATAATTAATGATGATAATAATAGATAACATTTATATAGAGCTTTAAGGTTTGCAGGGTACTTTAACTATTATTATTTCATTTTATCCTCACAACCACCCTGAAAAGTAGACACTATAATTTTCCTCATTTTACAAATAAAGAAACTGAGGCAGACAACAATTAACTTGCATAGGGTCACACAGCAAGTAAGAACTGAGGCTGCCATTTGAACTCAGGTTTTCCTGATTCCATGTCTAGCACTTTATCTACTGCTTCTCCATTTTTATGATGTTTCTTATAGTTCAGAAATGTTCCATTATATTCATGTAACACAATTTGTTTAGCCATTCTCCAAATCAATGGGCATCTACTTTGTTCCCAACTCTTTACAATCATAAAAAATGATGCTATAATTATTTCAGCATATATGAAGATTTTCTTCTTATTAATGACTTTCGTGAGTTATGTGCCTAGTAGTAGAGTCTCTGGATCAAAGGTTATGGACATTTTAGTCACTTTATTTCAATAATTCCAAATTGATTTCTAAAATGGTTATACTAATTCATAGATTCAACAGTTCACAAATGCACCTATCTACCTACAACTCCCTTCAACACTGACTATATTCTATCTTTTGTCATCTTTGCTAATTTGCTGGGCATGAGGGGAAACCTCAGGGTTATTTTTAGTTGCATTTCCTTTATTATCAATGATTTGGAGTGTTTTTTCATATGTGTGTTTATATAAGTTGGCTATGTATCTTAGATATCAAACCTTTAGCTGAGTAAATTGATTCAAAGATTTTCTTTCCTTTTGACTACTTCCTTTCTTAGCCTAGATACAGAAAATGTTCAGTTTCATCTAATTATTTTTTTCCGTAACAAACTCTATCCTTTTTTAAGAAAACATTTCCTTCCAACCGTGGTTGCAAAAGACAAATACATACATGTATACATATTCATAGGTATACACACATATACATCTACATACACATATGTATATACATGTATGCATATGTATATGTATTATATATGTATGTGTGTATGTATATATATATATGCTCTCATTTTAATTTTTTATGGTATATTCAGGTCATTCAATCCATTTTGATTTTATTGTAGAAAATGTATAAGATGTTAGTCTAAGCCAAATTTCTGCCAGACTGCTTTCCTATTTTCCCAGTAGTTCTCATCAAATGGAGAGGACGTTCCTAGGTAATTCCCGTGTCCAGGTTTATTGAACACTGGTCTACTGAGTTCTATTATTTCTGATTTTCCCTTGTCTACTCTGTTCCATTGATTATTTTTTCACCAATACTAAATGGTTTTGATATTTCAGTGATGATATTTGATATTTTGACCAAATGCTTTATAATGTAGCTTGAGGTCTGGTGGAAAGGACCTTTCACATTTTCTAAGCTCTTTCCTTTACATGCAAGGAAACTGAGGCAGAGGTGAAGAGAGAGAACATTCTAGGAGTGATGGACAACCAGAGCAAAGGTAGAATAATGGACCTGTCTTTTACCTTCCCAGAAGAAATGGAAGATACAATGTGCCCTATGCTTATAATAGCTGGCAGTCATTAATGGAGACTGCAGAAAATTTGCTTCACTTTTTATTAACCATTTCCAGGATGCAGACTTTTAGGCAATTTGTTCCTAAGGGTAAATGTCCTGAGACAAGTGTGGGGCATTGGGATCTTCACTAGTTGTTCTCTCCCAGGAATGGAGCTAGGGAGGGGAGGAAGTACTCTTAGGAAAGTACTTTGTATACTCACTAAATTACTGGCTCTGGGTCAACACTCAGGCCTAATTATAGGCCTGCTTCAAGGTTAGAAGGCTGGATTTTTTTTTAAAAAAGCTTACTATAGACCACCTAAGTATTGTATTACTTTCAATTCATCACAGTTCAAGAAGGACATTGATGTTAGAGCACATCCAGAGAAGGGCAAGTAGCATGGTAAAGAAGACTAGAGATCATTCCGTATGCAGACTACTTGAAAGAACTTTTGGTGTTTAGCTTAGAGATGACTTAGAGGGTAAATCTGACTATCGAATAGAATCTTGGTCAGGGCAGGGATTGTCTCACTTTCCTTTCTGCATTCCAAGCATCCTGTGTAGTGCCTGGCACATGCTAGAAGCTTAATAAATGTTTGTTGGATTGAACTAAATTGAACTGAATGACTGTCTTCAAGTGTTTGAAGAGCTGCCAATGGGGAAGGAACTAGACTTGTTCAAGTTGGTGTTGGAAGGCAGGACTTGGAGCAACTGTTACAACCTACAGAGAGGTTGATTTAGACTAGTTGCAAAGGGGTATTTTCCAACAATTAGGAATGTCCAGAAGTAGGCAGAGCTGCCTTGGGAGGTAGTGATTTTCCAATCCTCATAAGTCTTCAAGCAATCTGGAGCACCACTTGTTCAGGGATATAGTAATAAGCATTCCTATTCAGGACAGGTTGGACGAGATGACTTCTTCGGAATGTAATTTTGCATCTACCTAGTTGGGCAATGAAAATACATATTCAGAACAGAGACCCAAGGCCTTGCCAGATCTACATTTATCCAGGTTAGAGTTGATTGTGTTCATTAGGGGTAGACAATAAAATAGGGGTTTGGACACAGGTATTTTCAAAAATATGTCAACAAAGGATGAAATAGAAAGAAATTCCTAGGAGACCTTCAATTAAGCAGAACATCAAATTGTCTCAAACATTGTTCCATAGTTATTCCAATGAGTTTATACCAAATTGGAAGAGCAATGTTAGAAGTAAAAATCATTGTGTGTTCAGCTGAGTAACTTAAGACATTTTAAACAGGCCCCACAACTGACTGTGTTAAGTAGGGCCCACATCCCCACTTTCATAGAGCTTTACTCGATTTTTGTACTAAGACTGATACTGTACCCTCCCTATGGATAATCCAAATACCATTTGTTCAAATTCAGAACAAAGAGAATGTTTTTTGCGTTCTCTTCTCCTGGTGAGAAGTTTTCTGAAGTCCATTGTCAAGGGAAGAAGAGTGTGCTTGGAAAAGTTTAGATCTGGGTTTCAGGTGATATTTTTTTAAAAGAAAACCCGTAGGAACATGCTGTATAATAGAAGAATTAAATGAAATCGCATCACTTTCTGAGACAAAATAATGGTGAAAAAGATCTTTAGTTAAATTTGCCTTAGAATTGAGAGTACATGTACTCACATGGAGGAGAGTTTGATTCACGCCTTGAAACTGATTCCTGACTATTACCTAGATCATCTCTCTGTGTTAACATCAGTTTGGCAGCTTTGTGATTTGGAATATCTTGCTTGGCTCATCTGCAGGATCCCAGAATCTGTGGTGAGAGGACAGAGGGCTTTCAGATTGTCTTCCAGCCTGAGACCAAGGCCTCACCTTGCCCCTCGTCTTGCCTAGGGTAGGCTAAAGTCATTCGACCTATTTGACTTCTCTATATTCTTGTCAACTCTACCAACATATGAAGTGGGAGGTGTCCTTGGGAGAAAGTATGGGGACTGAAAGGAAAGTGCAGGGAAGAAGGGGTAAGCAAAGACAGGGTTGTGAGATTGGAGGATAATTTAAAATAAGGGGCCATTTGCTAAAGAGAGTAAGTCTGCTACCGAATTAGTACAGAAATAAAAGAGATGTATGGGAAGCTCATTTCCAGGTGGCCCTCTACTAGGTGATATACAGGCTTTCACTATTCTGCTCTTCGGTTCCTAAATATTCATTTTCCCCATAATTTTCCATTTATGTGTTGATTCTCTTCTTTTTAATTTTTCTCTATTCTTAACCTTAATAAATGCCAAATATATAAAGCAAAACAGAGATTGTCCATGAAACTGAATTCCTATTATGTACAGCTTGCATTTCCTTATTGAGTCTCTTCTCAGAAAGATAACAGCAGATGCTTTTAAGATTTGCAAGCTAGAGAAACAAAAACCTTTTGCATCCTTGTCATAGATACTGGCACATTAGCACGCACATGCATCACATGTGCACACATACATATGTATTGCACACATCCATGAACATATATGCACACACGTACCTCCTCTATCAAGATCCAAAGCAAGTCGATATTTGGGATTAATTATGAGTAATATTTACGGTTTCATGAAATTGCAGGTCTGACAGGGAGCTTAGAGGTCATCTAGTTCAGCTCTCTCTTTTTACAAATGAAGAAACTGAGGCCCAGACCAGGAAAGTGATCTGCCAAGACTCACGAAGCTAGCAGATCATCAATAAGTCAGGATTCTGACCCGAGTCTTCTGACTCTGAGTATAATTCTAAGGTAGCAAGGAGTCAAGTCAAATTCTGAGCAAAGGGGCCTTCTTCCACAGAATTTCTTTGGGGTTGACAGAAAGACCTGCCCCAAGGCCCAAAACCAGTCAATGCGATTACTTGTCTTCATCAACATCACCATTAATAGTCCTGCTTATACTCAGGTGGTACTCTGTGGGCCCAGAGGGGCCCATTCATTACACAGTGCAAACTACAAAATCCCACTGATTACGCCAATGCCATCTTCCTTTAATGAGACATGACTTCCTGGTTCCCAGAGAGAACTCTACGACTGGCTGACAATATTGTAGAGAGAGGGGAGACACAGAGGGAGGCAGAAGAGGGGGTATGTATAGGTGGAAGATTTCCCTGGGACATTCATGCTGCACTCAAACTGCTAAAGTCAGTGGCAGTTGATTGTATTGGCATTTATTCAGGGTAATAAATACGCCAAATAATTAGAAAGGGGCCAAAGTACTTTAGTACTGAACTAGCATATATGTCATAGTGGAAAAGAGGGCAGGCTAGAAATTATTTGACTCTGGGAAATGGTGCTTTTGCAGTGTTTGCTGTGACCCTTACATTCTCATTGTGGTGAATGTTCATGGGTGCCTTTCGGGGTCAAAGGTCATGTCTACATCTCTCATAACCAAAATTAGGGGAGTAAAGGGCAATCAGATCCAGCTTAGAACTGCCTATTTTTGAATTGTACCAATAGATATTACTTCCAAATTCCTATCCCAAGGGTATAAACTTTACACATTTGACATTTAATAACAAGAAAGTAGGAACTGTTTTTTGACTTTCTACCTCCAGCACTTAGCACAGTACCTGGCACATAATATACGCTCAATAAATGTTGTTGACTCACTGAAATTTGTATAGCACTTGGAAGTTTGCAAAATGGTTTCTGTGCATTCCCTCATTTGAGCTGCTGATAGCTCTGGAAAGGCACCCAAAGCTTTTGGCCAAAAAGCTCTTACCAAAAATCTGGGGCGATAACAAGTGCTAGGCGATCAGGACTTTGTCCCAAGGCACTGAATTTAGAGTCTAGCCATAGTACATAAAGTTTTTTTTTTTTAATAGCTTAATTAATAAGAATAATTAGTTTCGTAATTTTATTTATATAACTCCAAATTGCTTTCCAGGATGGTTATACTAATCTACAACTTTATCAACAATGCATTAGTGTATCTTTTTTTTCCTCAGCCCCTCTAGAATTTATCATTTTTGTCTTTTTGTATTATTTCCCAATTTCCTGGTTACAAAGGTAAAATCCCAGGGTTGTTCTGATTAGCATTTCTCTTATATTTAGGGTTTTCAAAGTCATTTTTTCTTACCGTTGTTCATAGTTTGCAATTCTTCTTTTAAGAACTCTTTGTTCATATCCTCTGACCACTCATCTACTGGGAAATGACTTTAAATTTTATATACCTTTTGACCTAGAGATTCCATTACTGGTCATGTAACCCCAGGAGGTCATTGACATGGAAAGGTCCCATAGACACGAAAATATCTCTAGCAGTACTTTATGTGGAAACAATGTAAAAGCCAATTGATTGGGGAAAAACAAAGTTGTTACACATGAATGAAATGTAATATTGTCACAGCGCTGTCTTAAAAAAAAAGACAAACATGTTAAATATAGAGAAACATGAACATACATATTAACTGATGAAAAATGAAGTAAGCAGAGTCAGGAAAACAATGTCCACAGTGATTGTAACAATGGAAATGTAAAGAACAGTAATTACAAAGCAATCAAACTGAATGTTGCCACCATTGTAGAGAAGAAGCTTGGCTTCCAAGGAGAGATTTAAGAAGATGCCACCTTCCCAATCCTTTCCACAAGTTGGTTCTATGGGTGTAGAACATTGCAGATAACATCAGATTTTTTTTTGATAAGCTTATTTTTTTCCTCTCTTATCTTTTTAAAAAGTTTCTTCATTTAAGAGGTGGCTCTCTGCCAGAGCGAAGGAAAGGGAAAATATAGGTGATATAAACTCAGAAGGTATCAATTAAAATCTATTTTAGAAAAGAATAATTAATTAAAACAGTGTTACCAGATAGCAGACTAGGGGGAGATAGTTCCTCTTAGCCATCGTTCTACAAAAGCCTTCCTAGAAGCAACAGTATCTGTGGGTCTCTGTCTCTCTTCCTCTCCCTCTCATTCTGTCTTTTCAACTAGGATGTACTTTATTCCACTTGTCCTAGGTATTTGCCCCCATATGCAAAAAAAAATCCTAGTTTCAAATCTGGATCTAGTCCCACATTAGCTCAGGCCTTATCTCAGGGAACTGAAGCTCATGACTGGCCATGCATTTCGGGTTTTTGTTGACCCTCAAACCATTCAATAGTAATGTGGCTAGTTGGTCTAATTCTTTAGAAGGATACAGACAACCACCTTAGAAACAGAGCCATCAGTCACATGTGGACATATGGGAACTATAGCAAAGAGCTTTTGGGGGCGTTTTTTCTAGCCAGACCAGAAGACTTGTTTTGATATGGACAGGTGGGATAAAAAGCGTGGATCCTGAGTCATCCAACAGATACCTAACTTGGCCTTTCTAAGATCAGTCAAAGTATGTTATCCTAGAGCTTGTGGCTACTACTCAGGGACAGATCCCAAGATGATCAGATAGCATCCCAGGAGACGCACCTCAACTACAAGATGTTAAGGGAGATACGTATTTAGAGATCCAAGATTAAGGTACGTTCTCTATTGAATTTGGTAGGATAACGATAACAGCCTGATTTATAGAATATATATATATATATAAGAAAACTCTATTGACACAGAACAATGAGTGTAAGGCAGTTTGGCTTAATGAAAAGTCTGAATTTTATATTTAAAAAATGCAGTTGTAATGGGTTTATGTTGCTGTTAGGACATCAAAAATATGAAAACTCAAATTTCTAAAAAGTATAAATTAGGAAATGAGTGTTTTCTTTGAGAAATAATTCCTGACTACAAAAAGATTTACCATATGACTAATTTAAATAGCAACACTAGTGTATTTTAAATGATGCTATGAACCCTCATATACACGTGTATATGTATGAATGTATATATATGTATATATATATACATGTATGTGTGTGTGTATTTTATAGAACAGAGTACTTAGGTGTTTTCAAGGTACCTATGTGCTTTTCAATATTATGAGTTGTTATAAAAATTAGTACAAATTTGTAAAATTACAATTAGCATCAATTCTACCTAATACCGTATCCACAAATATAACACAAAAATTGTTTTGCTCCCGCTTGAAGGCATATCATCGTAATTCTTTATTTGTTGAGTACTTAGATTAGAAATAGGTACTGATTTTGGATATGACTCTCAAGGCCCTGAACATTTAGGGGAAGAAATTATTTTGACCTTCTTACTTAATAATGATGATAGCGATAGCTCACATTTACACAATATCTTATGGTTTATAAAACTTCCATACTAATTCATGATTTTCCCATTAAGGAGATGGCGAAATGTACCAGCATCTTCATTTTACAGATGAGGTGGCTGAGACTGAAAGAGTGCCTTACCCTAGGCTACATGGCTGCCAAACATCAGTCAGTACTCAAACCCAGGTTTGCTGATTCTAATATTCTTCTTTTGACTATCATTACTCTATCTGCCATCTAATAATTGTTTTAGTGTCTAAATTATTGCAAATTCTATATATTTCCTAATAAGTACATTTTTGCTATCAGGAAAAGCTTCAGGTGTTTAGGGGCAGCAAGATCCATGCAACTTCTTAATCTCTCAAAAATTTTAAAATGAAAGTACCAAAGATAAATTTTCCAAAGAATTTTCTGAATTTCCACTGCGTTGAGACTTTTTTCAGTGTCTCATGTTCTTGACCTCACTCCCCAAGCAGACGCTGGGAGTGAAAACAATTAAATAGAAACTTTCCCACAAAAACACTATCAAGCAGATTTATTCCAGTTTAGTTCTGCAAATGATTGGGAGAATATCTGTGAGAATGGGCTAAATAAGTTGATCTTGTGGGCTCTGAATTAAGCCGGTTTCCAGGTTCTGCAATTTACAAAATAAAAGTGTGCGTAGTCACCTACTGGACAATCAATGGTCAACAATGACCGCAGTCAGATAATTCTGCCTAATTGTGATTATTTAGCATCTACGTCACTCCTCTCCCAGAACAAAGAAAAAATAATGTCAGAGCTCTTTCATGTGACCAAAAGTCTGCACTAGCCAGCAAAGGCAGAATACTTAGATTGTATGAACTTCTGAATTGCCAAGGGGGCCCAAATGGAAACAAAGCCCCCAATAAACAAGGGAATTACTAGGAGAAAATGGTCACTGGGAGAAAGGGGAGAGTAAGAAAGGGTAAAAAGAGGAAGAGGAAGGGAGGAGGAAGAGAAGAATGATTGTTATCTACATCTCAGAGTGTAGAATCCGAAATTTTCATCCTAGCAGCAATAGGACAAGGACTGGAGATGGGAGTGGGAGGGTGATGTTGAACGAAAGAAGATGCTACTGGTTTCAAGAGTCATGATTTATTCAAGCACCTCTGACTGAGTCAGATAATTTCACTATAGGGAGTTCTAGGAGCTGACTCTTAATATACCAGTTTAACGATACTTAAAAATACCGTTTGCCGGAATAGGGCTCTTCAGTGGGAGGTGAAAATGGTAGAGGAAGGGACATTTGACCTTAAGCAGATGAAGCTTTGACATAATCAACAATGGCAAACATCTCAGCATCAAGACAGAAGCCCACTGCAAGAACTGCATTAACACATCACATCCTTCTCTCTCAGTAAGAAGATGCCAGGGGTTATTAGTTCAAGTGCTAGGAGTCTATGCTATGGTGATAGTACATGGGTCATCTTACACCCACATTTACACCTAAAGAAAGCTTCATACATTCACACACCCAGGCAGAAGAGATCTCTCAAGCCAAGTGGAGGAATTCAAATAGTGTTCATAAATACTTTGGATAACCCAGACTCTCAAACTCTGCTTTTTCCTTGATCATCTAAGTAAGTTGAGGCAGGAATAGAGGGTGCTCTAAGACCTAAATTATCTGGATAATTTTCAGTTTGTTGATCTAGCAACTAGTGTTTGCACAGGAGCTTAGGTGAGAGCATGAATGTTTGCCAATCTGCATTTGCGCATCAATGCTCCACACCCACAAAGGTAATGAGGGACAGACAACAGACACTCCAACCTCAGCCACTAACTGCCCTCCTGACCTTAGTAGGCACTAAAGCCCCCTGGGCCTCAGTTTCCTAATTTGTAAATGAGGAGGCTAGATCTCTAAAGTCTCTTCTGGCTTTAAACCTCATTCTCATGAACACTGTCTTCTCTCTCCAACCTCATCACTCGCTTTAATTAGGTCCAAATTCATCATGTGACCTTGATAGGGCAAGAACTCTAAGTCCTATCAGATTGTGAATCTCTCCTTCAAGTCTAGCACCTAAAGGAGTTAGAAGAATGGGAAAGATGCCAGGACACATCCTACTCTCCCTTATAAATGCCCTCTCATGAGTTAATACATGTAAAGTGTTTTGCAAATCTCAGAGAAGTATATGTCTGTTATTATGATGATTTGCATACCCACCACCAGCCAGTTATGTTGAACAGAATAGTGGCATAATATCTTTGGTTCATTTGACATTCCTCTGTATTGAACTGTACCTCTCATCGTTTCGTGGCGAATCCCTTTTCTAGGACAAGTTCTGTTGCAAAGCTGGCCTTGCAGAATGATGTGTGCAGTGATCTATTTTGTGGCTCCGGATGGATGGTTTGGCCCCACTGTTGCAGCTAAACACCATAGGAGCAGGAGTCAGTAGCCGCATCTCTATTGTCTACTTAATGGTCTGATTTTACCCCTCTTTAACTGCCTAAGGATTATAGGATTGGACCCTATTTCAAAAGAGAGGAAGAGAAAACCTACCCTGTTGTTTTAATTCACTTGGAGCGTAGGGGAAGAGAATAACATCATTTTGAAGTGAATGAAAAAAAAAGAATTCTGAGTCATTCCCTGGATAATTATTTAGGTGTTAGTTTCAGGAGCCATCCCAGAGTGCCTCAGCGTTCATACAACACACCGCGAAAAGCAAATAAAAAAATTGAATCTTGTCACAAGAGATGTTGGAAGGAAAGTTAAAATATTTGGTTTCGAAGGCCGTGCAGGCAGCCAAAGCGATCTTTATTAAAATTAGCGTCGGGGCTGCTTTTAGTGTGGGTAATAAGCCCGGAGTGACTCATCGGGCTGGGGTGGCCATTGTAGAGTGTGCTATTGATTAGACTGTGAAGTAATACAGCGGCAGCTGAAGCCAGATAGCAAATATGTGTCGAATTGATCTCCATCCGCTCTCTCCCTCCCACCCTCTCTCCCTCCTCGACAAAACCCCGCCTCCAACTGGGGGTTATTTATAGGAGAAGGGTTGCGTTTGGAAAATAACTCGGAGGGCTTGTTTAAGCGATGGTTAGGGGAACTCTCCCTAGCTGGTTAACTTTAAGTATTGGAAATGGAATTGATGCTCACATAATAATATTATGATTCATACAAACCACTTTTCAGTCAACTCAATATATTTCATTACCTCCTTTCCAGAAGATGTATTGATTTTTGTTTTGTGGTTTTATAACACAATTTCAAGGCTGTTGTGGCTTAATGAGCCGTGTTCTTATGATGTTTAAAAAGATTTGAAGCAGTTGTTGAAATAAATATTATGGATCACCCATCTCTCGGGGCTGTGGCTCTCTCTCTCTCTCTGCCCCCCCTCCCCCAACCCCCTCCCCCTGCCCAATCCTTTCGGATTCCCCTCCCCCCAATTCTTTGCCTGCGTGAATCCAGAATAAAAATGAACCGGGGATCCAGCTAAGCGGCTTTTTGTGCCTGAGATCAAAGTGCCAGCGAAGAACAATAGCAGGCCACACTTATGTGTTCAGGGCCACACACAGCAACACCTGCAGGGCCGTAAAATGTCATTGTTGCTTCTGCAGCGTGAGCACAGGGGAAGCACCTCTGAGGAGGCAGATGATTCTAATAATACTTGATGTGAATTGATGGGGAAGGAGGAACATAATTCACAGGGCTTTTTATTAGAAGCCTTGACTTTCCAAGCTGTGAACAACAGAACGCTGCACCTGTGGACTTTCTTCAAATCAGCCATTATGGAAGCTGACAGATTTTATTAACTTTAAGGAAGAACTTTTCAGCGTGGGGACATTCATAGTTTATTTTGTATTCATGTGAAACGGAAACAGAAGAACCACGTTTACATATTTGTTCACCCCCCCTTTTTCATCTTGAGCTCTATAAGTAATATTTAAGATCCAGTCTATCATAAAAATGTATGACACTATTAAGAGCATTTCGATTTTTTTTAAAGGAAGGAGTGTTGTTAGTATGATGCTAGTGAGATATGGATTGTGTCATCTGGAAGTTCTCCTGGTGGTTGTTAATGATGAATGCCCTCTGTTATTTAGCTCAAGAAATCCAAAACACCAAGGCTACAGAACTAAAGAACTGTTAAATACGTAGATTTCGATGCCCCATCCCCCCTTTTAGAATATAGAATTCAGTAGAACTTAAGCTCCTGGAGGGCAGGGACTGTTTGATCTTGGTATCCCAAGCTTCTAGCACAGTGCCTTGCCCATTCATACAGATTTAGAGCTGGAAGGGAGCTAAGAGTCATCTTCTACTCAAACCTTCTCATTTTACAAATGAGGAAACTGGAGCCATAAAGATTAAGTGACTTGACTAAAGTCACAGAGACATCATTTGAACCCAGCTCTGACTCCAAACTATGCTGCCTCTTTGAAAGGAAAGCACTCCATTCATTCAAATCAGAATTTATCTGCTATGAGCCAGACACAGTGCTACGTGCTGGGGCTGCAAAAACAAAAACGAAACTAGAAGAATTTCTTTAAGACCAACTAAGGTAGCCCACTCTCCTAGCCAGATTTCAACCATCTTCTTGAGTGATGGAAGGAGAACTATAGGCCAAGATTGAAAGCATGTTCAGGCTCTGATTCTGTAGCAAAGACACGGAACTAGGAGATACCTTTGCAGAGTGTTTATATATATGTTGTAGACAGGCTTTGGAGGCTAATCCCTGGAGAGGAGGCATTTCAAAGAACAAAGCATAATTAAGGTTCATTTAGTAGAATGGCATGCTTGCCGGAGAAAATATTGTTACAAAATCCACAGAACATCCCTGTCTTCTTAGAGAGATCTGAAACAGAAATAGGAAAAGATACTAAAGTTTTGCTTGTATTCTTAGACATGAACATGTCCCATGTGGAGTGTTTTTGGTTTTGCTTCCTCTGGCAAGCGGATGCCTATGACCACAATTCCCATTGCTTTAATCGGGAAGTGATGAAAACTAAGATTGGAGTCAGTGGGACCCTGATTATTGACTGCAAAGCATAAAGGTTTCTAGATATTCCTTTTGTTCTTCCAAACAAACCTCCAAAGAATTGGGGATCATTTGCAGGAAACTCTCCAGGAAAGTGATAATAGAAAGTAGAATATTGCACTTTTCGTTTGCACAAACAGATGGGGTGCCTGGTTTTAGATTTAATCAGGAACTGAAGACAGGTAGGACTTTTGCATATTTCAGTCGGAGTCTCTTTCTTTTCAGGAAAGAATGACGCTACTTAATATTCAGTATCCTCTCCCCCAGCAAGCATACACCACCCCCTGCCTCCCTTCTCCATTGCCTGGCTCTGCTTCACTACTGAGGACAAGACAAAGTGCAAAGGTTATTTAACTGCAGGTTATTCTGTTAATTGCCAAACCTGCCTGGATTCCTACCCTGGAAAAAATAAAATAAAATAAAAGAGAAGGCACACGGGCGTCATCCAGAGCACACACGAATACCCTTCAGACAAATGCAGACATAAATGATTGAACAATTTGAGAGTCATGCGTCTCTGACCTCATGCTTTCTCAGCTAATCTTTTAAAAAGATTTTGATATCAATTGTTTCTCCCCCACCCCCCACCCCCAGAAGCATAATACCTGGTAACCTAAGCGTGCACAATCTGTTTCAACAGAGGAATACAGACGAGTGCAGCCAATGGCGCATTTTAATGTCACGGCAGAGATTATATTACCTTTCTAGAAACAAAATCTTTTTTTTTTTCCCCTTCAAATGGAAGTCCCATGATACCCCCATCGGAGATCGGTTGTTATGCAGAGTTTTGTGAAGTAATCAAAATTAATTCACAGTGATCTTTTCACCCAGAGACTCCAGCTCCTAATAATGGTCTATCTCAACAGGTGCTCATTGTGGCAGTTTGACTTCAAATTGCCAGACTAAAGGTTTTATTCTTTAGTCATTTTTTTTAATCCTGAACTTGTAATTTACTAATCTTCAGCAGCTGCCAAGAAAGGCCCAGCTGCTTTCCACAAGAACTTCACTTACCTCTTCAGAGGCTGAGAGCAGGGGAAGAGTCTCAGCTTCAGGGACCCAGACGAAAAGCTAAACTCAGTTCCCTCGAGTAGGCCGCTGATGAGGGGGTGGGGGTACTTGCAAATATTTCAAGGAGACTCCCTCCCATTCATCTCCCCCAGGCAGCCATGTTAAATCCAGGCAAGTGTGAGGCAGCACGTGAAACCTATTACATTAAGCCAAAGCTGAGAAGGGCTTTTTAACAAAGAAACTGCCAAACAGAAAGGAGGAACTTTTTTAAAAAAGTAATTTCTCTAAACATTTGGCCAAGTTGGCTAGCTAGTGTTATCTAAAAGCATTTGTTCTGTGCTGACTTAAAAAAAAAACACTCTTAAAATTGGCCTACAGAAGGACCATCCCTCCCCACCTTCCCCCACCAGTGTAAATTTTTGTGATTATGTGAGACAAGAAGCACAGAGACTCTTGAATTCTACCCAGATCTCTGTCAGTGTTGAACCTGCCTCTCCCTCCAGCCTCAGTGATCCCATTGCTAAAATGGATTCCCCAGGAGCTCCACCTCCTTCAGTTCCTAGCTCTTTCGTTCCACCCCACCCCCCAAAACAGGCACTACTCAGAAGAAAAAAAGGTTAGGTAGCAGGTTATTGGGATAGCCCCAGGCTTGTTCTCTGGTGAGCAGGTGGGAAACAGCGTTCTTGGAGTTTAGACCTAGTACTCATCCCAAATCGTTCTGAGCTTAGCCTCTCCTTTTTTGATACTCGACCCCGCTTTTCATTGCTGCCCTTTCCCCCCATCCCTGCTCCTTTACACTGTCCTACAAATACTATTTGCCTTGGGCTGCTTTTGTAGATTTCCTTGCCATTCTAAGGACAGAAAGGACTCACTTTTGCTTTGGGAGAGCTTGTAGTCTGAAGCTAGACAAAATGCATAGTAAAAGGCTTAATGAGGCCAGCTTTCTGTGTGGACACAGAAGAAACCTTAGGGTAAAATCATGAATAGTCAAAAGAAAAGGCCCTGAAATATGCCCCAACCCAAATTCCTACTAGTGATCATTGCAATTTTAATTTCTTCTTTTTCCTGTTTGCAGACCAGGTTTCCAAGCAGGGTCAGACTAGAGGGCACATCAGGCCTCGATCCTTGTCTGTCCCAAGCCAGCTGCATGTTCCTGTCAAGAAAGGGAATTTGGTCTCTCTATATTTTGTGGAAAGAGAAAAAAGAGCATGCTGACAGAACCCTTTACAGAAACCCAGTAAGAGAGGGAAACCAAGACCCAGGGTCTTAAAATTGATAAGCAGTGGGGTTTATTGGAATGTTAAAATTGGAGCACATCTCCATCACCCTCCCACCTCATTCCCAGCTCTCCCAACCCAAATTGTGAGTGTGTGTGTATGTGTGTGTAAAGGGGAGGAAGGGAGAGAAAACTGAGTTTGGAAGACACAGGGTGTTTTCCTCACCATTCTTGCCCTGGAAGCAATTCCTCCTTCGCCCCATGACTTTGTGATTTCCCTGTGATGGTTCTTTGGATCTTTTCAAGACTTAATTATGCCCATTAAAATCCTGTGAGGAACTAGCAGTGTTAATGTATGTGTTGAGCCGTGTCTTTTCCTGGCAAATGTGTGTACACATGGGGAGGGATGCGGCATCCCTGAGAGTTTGCTTGTATTGATTTTTATACATGAGTGACTTCATTTGACATGCTTTAATGAGCCTCTTTCACATTTGGGGGTGGGGTAGGAGTAGGAGAGATGCTTGAGCTCCCAAACTCGACACAACCCCTTTTGCTTTTGTTGAATAGCTGGGATGGATGAAAACAGTCTTCTTTCCTCTGAATTATTTGAAGCAATCCTGTAAATTTTAGCCAAGTATTCTCCACCAGAGAAATTGTCTATAGCCCTTTCCATAATAATGTACTTCTTTCCATAGAATAGTGCAAAGAACACTAGATTTGGAGTCAGAAAGCCGGGGCTCATATCACAGCTCTGTCAATGACTAGCTGTATAAGTTTGGTCCAGTTGCTTGATCCCCAAGGACCTCAGTTTCCTCATCTGTAACGTAAGGGGTGGGGGGGGGGGACCTGTAGCCTCAAAGCTACATGTGGCCTTCTAGATGCTCAAGTGCAGCCTTTTAAACGAATCCAAGTTTTACAGAACAAATCCTTTTATTAAGGGGATTTGTTCTTGAAGTTTGGATTCCATCAAAGGGACGCACTTGAGGACCTAGGAGGCCACATTTGGCCTCGAAGCCCAAGGGTTCCCCACCCTTGACACACAATTTCTAAAATCCTTTCCAAATCTAAAATCCTAGGCCTTTCTTGGAATATATTTGGCAAGGGGAGGGATGTTGCTAATGGATTTCCTTATCTCTGGATGGTTCCCTAATCTCTAAAATTTTACTTCTTACCATTATCTAAGCTGGTGTTTTGTCTGTACCCTATTTATTCTCCTTCCTCTGTGCTCTGTGTATAAAATTTAACCCTAAACACCAACTATAGTGTTCATGTTGTCTTCTTCTCCTAGCTGGGCCAGAAGCAGTTTGAGCACATGGGCTACATTCTCTTCTTATCCCCATGTCCGCACAATTCTGTCCACAGAATGAATATCCAACAAATATTTTATAGATTGCACTTTTCTGGGGTTTTGTTGTTTTTCTAATTAATTTTTCCCCTATACCCAAAGCCTGATTTTAGATCTAGCTTCTTTCCCCTCCCCCTGTTACCCTGCTCTTTTAATGATACTTGCAAGCATCTATGGATCAAAAGTGGAGAGGGAGCCTGGTAGACTCTATTTACCTGAATCACCCATTTAACCCCATTAGTGGAGTGCTAGTATCCCTTTATAGGTCCAGGGGACAATGGAGGAATGATGATGACGATGATAATAAAACTGACATTTATACAGTACTTTAAAGCACTTTACATATATTACCTCCTTTGATACAAAGGAAGTTGCCCTTAGGGGAAGGAAATAAAAGAAAGTCATCTATTCAACAAATATTTTCTTGTGGCCTACTATGTGCACTGCCTTATGCTAAGTAACACAGGGGAAATAGAACATTAAATAGGACATAGTCTAGTCTTAATGTTATTTACAGTCTAGTAGGGAATACAAGATGTGAATACAAGTCACTGTGGTAGAGCCTAATTTGAAGCTATGGAGGAGAGATCCCTCCCTGCTTGGACTGAGCTTCAGGTGATGGGTGAGCAGCAGAGTCAGGGAAGGCATTAGGTTGGATACTTAAAAGGAGGATGAGAATTAGGCTGGTGGCCTTAAGTATGGAAGGACATTCTAGGCAGGAGGAACACTGTCAGTGAAGGTTTAGAACTAGAAAAGTTCTTTTGGGAAACGCCCAATAAGCCAATTTTTCTAGATCAAGGAACATTCAGGACATTAGTAGAAACCAAAATCAGAAAAAAAATAACTGGGATTGAAGTATAGAGGGCCTTGGATCCATTTAAAGAAGTTTGGATTTCATTCAGCAGATAGTTGGGAGTCACTGAAGGTTTTGAGTACAGGAATATCATGATAATAATGGAAGGTAAGGAAGATGATTCTAATCTAATGTGTAAGCTAGATGGATAGTAGAAAGTAAAAAAAAAGACTAATTAGGTGTCTACTGTAACAAGCAGGGTCAGAGGTAATAAGGACTTAAATTGGGGAAGCTAACAGTTGAGGACAAAAAATATTTACATACTCTGCCCATCCTAAAATAAATCATTTTGGATTTCCCTAATTAGACTGTAAACTCCCCAAAGGCAGGGGTTGTACCTTAAAGTCTTTGTATCCTCACCCTCTCCCCTGCCCCAGCCAGTGTTCAATTAATATTTATAGACTAAACCTTTAAATAAGTACCACTGAATATTTTATAAGTGGGGGCTCTAAGTGCTGATGTGTCTCTCTTGGTTTTTACATATTAGTATTTTAAAAAAGACTTTAAAAAGACAAGGGCCCATCTTAAGCCTCATTGGCCAAAGAAAATTTTGAGAACGAGCTAGTAGAGAATATCGAGAAGCACTTTGGATTTCTCAGTCATCTTCTCTCAATTAACATACGAAAACGTTTTTAAAGTAATAACCTTTAATAATAAAATGTGATAATCTCAATAAGACACTTCAGCAGGGGAATTATTAGATATTAACTCATGCCTAGTTGCACTGACAGCTCTCGGCCTAATAGCACACTAGGTGAGAACTAATATGCCATAATTCACGTTCTGTCATGCCTTATTGCTTAAATAAGATACATGAAGAATAACCTATTCTGGCGAAATAACTGGGATTCTCAGACTTCTCCTGGCCAAGTTATAAATAGTCATGTTAGGATCCAGAATTTTTTTGTATTACTAAATTTGAAATAAATTGCATACATGTACTCTCAGCTGTAATTACTGTGAACATTTTCTTAAGTACTAACATTAAGTTCAGTCATATTCCATGTTTTAAAATTGAACTTTAGTAAATTCACGTAATTTTCTGGAGACCAAAATAGAAATTTTTTTTTCCGTATATAATTGTACCTGGCACTATGGTATGATATAACTCATGTGGGTAAAGGGTTTGGAAGAACTGCATGTTCATGAATTAGAAGTGTGCAAAATACAGAATGAGTAAAACCTAGAGGTCATTCTCTCTCTGCTTGTGGAACACAGAAGAATTTAGTTGTTTCTACGTGGGTAAATATACGTGTGTGTGTGTGTGTGTGTGTGTGTGTGTGTGTGTGTGTGTGTGTGTGCATGGCCTAGGTCATGTGTCTAATTACTCTGGACATTAATTAGAAGTATGAGATGTGGTCTTTGCTCTTACTGAGCTTTCCCTCTAGATAGAGCAATAAGACACGGATGTGGGAGAAATTAAATCACAGTATTGGAGGATTATCCTCCACTGGCACCTCCAAGGAAGTAATAGAGGAGGATGATCTTCCATTGATGAAGGCTAGACCCAAACCTTTGCCCAAGTTCCATGAAGCTGGGAAAACTTCAGATGCAGGCTTTACATTGAACAAGGAAAAGAGATCTCTATGATCTCATTTAGCTCTAAGATCTATCATCCTGTATTTCAGACTTTATTAACTAAATCGGCACTATGAGAGAATGATATGACCTCTTTCAAGCTCTCTATACAGAGGCCTGAGAAATAGAAAGGACGGTTTGTCATGGGAGGGTCCCTGATTGAAAGATTCAATTATTTTAACAACAATGCTACTTGCCCCTACTGTGACTAGGTAAGGCCAATAACACCAGCACATGAAGACTGCTAGCACAGGTTCTTTGATCTGCTTTTCTAAGGAAAGCAAATTTAAGGGGTTTACAATCTCACTTTAATTAAACATATATATATCATTCACTTAGTTCAAGGGAAAACGTCAGCACCCTGAACTTCAGAGCAAATACAAACAGAGAAAAAAATTAACAGACAGGCTTCTAGCAGTGTGACCAAAGCCACACATACACAGTTAACAGAGAGAGAAGCATCAACATCTGGTTTTCAAGGCGGGCAGGGAGAGGGGACAGAGGGGTGGGGAGGGGGAGCTCCTTAACGACTACCCCTGAGTCTTGGACTGGTCAAATCACATTATACTCTTCCAGTGGGTGAGCCCCAAACAAAATGCTAACCTCTGAGTTTATATACCCTTCTTAAGGCCCAAAGGCTTCAGACCTAATCAGCAAAAGGGTGTGGGCCTGGGGCTTAGCACCTAGCAAGACTTAATCAAAAGCACTTGATTACTTTAGCATTCTAAAATAGAAAACGGTAACAAACAAAAAAATCTTGCCTTGATCACCATACAATTCTCAAGCTAGCCAAAGAGAAATGAGCTTTTTTATCCTTTTGACTATAGCAACTCTTTAAAATTCCCTCAGTAATGATAACAGTAATAATAATAGGTAACATTTGTATAGTTCTTTCTATGTGCCAGCATGGTACTAAGCATTTTACAATTACTATGTCATTTTATCCTCACAGCAACCCTGGGAGGTAGGTGTTGTTATTATCATCCCCATTTTACAGATGAGGAAACTGAGGTGACAGAAGTTGTGACTTGCACAAGTAGTCACGAGGTCACACAAGTCTTAAGTGTCAGTGATAGGATTTGAACTCAGGACTTTCTGACTCTATGCCCTAACCACTCTGGCTCTCAGCTCTATCCGCTGGGTCAGCTAGCTGCCTCCAATAGAACATAAGTTCAGCATTGGCAGAGGCCATTTCATTTGTGTCTTTGTATCCCTAGCATGAGTATTGTTACTGACAAATAACAGGTCCATAATAAATGCTTGATTGATTAAAGACAGTCTATTCAGGGTTGCAACCTGACATAGCTTAATTTAGAGTTAGAAGTCCTGGGCTCAAAGTCTGGATCTGCCATTTTCTATCTAGGTGACTTTTTGCAGGTCACATCACCTTTGGAAGACCTTAATTTTGTTGTCGTTATTTAATCATTGTCACTCATGCTCAGCTCCTGGTGAGCTCATTTGTGGTTTTCTGGGCAAAGATACTGGAATGGTTTGCCATTTCCAAATTCTCCAGCCCATTGTACAGATGAAGAAACTGAGACAAACAGGGCTAAGTGACTTGCCCAGGGTCACACAGCTAGTGTCTGAGGCTGGATTTGAACTCATGAAGATTTGTCTTCCTGATTCCAAGTCCAGTGCTTTGTCCACTGCACCATCTAGGCGCCCCAAACTGCCTCTCAGATCTCTTTCAACTATTACTCTATGACTCCATGAAGTAAATTTGAACTATAAACAAAATAAATACTAATTCAAACCTTGAAGTATAAATATTAGACAACTATACAAGAGAGCCCCTTGGGATCTCTTACTGGAGTGTGATGTCAGACAAGGAGCTTGGATGTTGGACCAGATGATATCTGAGATCTCTTGCAACCCTCAGTCTACGATCTCATGATCCTATGTCACAAGGCAGCACGTGATTAGATTCGTAGGAACTTCAATGAGACAGAAACTCACTTTTCCATTGTAGGCTGAGGAAAGGGGAAACTCGATGGGGGTGGGGAAAGGAGGGCCTGAGGAGGGTGGGCAGCTTGCTCAGGGTAACAAAAGCATAGCCTGAACTGGAAGAACATGGACGGATTGGTCAGCGTCAGGACCAGGAGGAGACAAGCTGAGCTTCCTGACATCTGGTCCAGTCTTCCTTCCCCTACGCTGTTGTATGTCCTAAAGCTTCTGAATACAGAGAAGTGGGATCACTGTAGACAGGAGTGGTCTGGGAAGCCTTCATGGAAGAAATAAGATGGGATGAATGGGTAGTAATTAAAGAAATGGCAGGGAATGCAGAGGGCATCCCACAAAGGCAGCAAGAAAGATGAGACCAAATGTATTGTTTAAAATATCCAAAGAACATAGCGCTCTTTCCACTGGTCCAAAGACTTCTTTTCAATAAAAGGCAGAGAAAGAGTTCTTGATTGATGTCAGAATGTCCCTGGTACATATTTGAAAGAAAGCTGACGATATCAGCCTGGAGTAGCCTGACTTTGTTTGGGAAAAGAAGCGTTTCATCTCTTCTTCTGTTGATGTACTCTTCTTTCTCTTCTTTTTGACTTTACACTTTGTGAGCTGCTGTCCCTTGATGACCAAAGATAAGATGAATTTTCCATAATTAAGTGGGCAGCATGAGTCAGGAAGACTCATCTCCATGAGTTCAAATCCAGCCTCAGACACTTACTAGCTGTGTGACCCTAAGGAAGTCATTTAACCCTTTTTGCCTCAGTTTCCTCATGTGTACAATGAGCCAGAGAATTTGGAAATGACAAACCATTCTAGAGGGACAGCATAGTGAGCTAATGAAGAAGGCTTGGGTTCAAGTTTTGCTTCTGACATATATTGGCTGTGTGACCTTGGGCAAGTCACTTACTCTTAGTGTCCCAGGAAACTCTCTAAGACTGTATAAGTTGTAGAAAAGACTCCACTCTGTGCTAGTCGGGGAGGTAGGGAAAGAAGAGAATAAGTGTCGATATAATATCTACTGTGTGCCAGGTATTGGGCTAAGGAATTTACAAATATTATTTCATTTAATAACGACAACCTTTAATAACAACAACCTCACAACAGCCCTTTAAGGTAGTTCCCGTTCTTATCCTCATTGTACAATTGAGAAACAGAGGCAAACAGAGATTAAGTGATTTGCCAAGGGTCACAAAGCTGCGAAGTGAGTTCACGTTTGAACTCAGGTCTTCCTGACTGCAGGCCCAGTTCTCTATTCACTGTGCCTCCTGTGTAGTTTCTTAAACCAATGAGATCCCAGGTCTGAACGCACAAACAAAAATGCTGAAATAGAGTTAGGCACCTTAGCACCAGGTAAAGAAGGAAGCTCTGGGCTATGTTTCCCATTCTCATTCATAGAGCATTTGCCAGGCATGGACTCCACATCTCCACAGTAGCTTCCTCACAACAACCCTGAGAGGCAAGTAGTACAATTCTGATGACCCCATCTTAAAGATGAGGAGATTAAGGCTAAATCTGATGGAATGAACTGCCTAGAGTCACATACCAATTAGTATCAGAGCTAAGATCTAAATTGGGCAGCTAGGTGGTGCAGTAGATAGAGTGCCAGGCCTAGAGTCAAGAAAACTCATCGTCCTGAGTTCAAATCCAGTTTCAGACACTAGCTGGGTGATCCTGGGCAAGTCACTTCACCCTGTTGGCCTCAGTTTCCTCATCTGTCAAATGAGCTAGAGAAGGAAATGTCAAACCACTCTAGTATCTTTGCCAAGAAAACTCCAAATGGGGTCGTGAAGAGTCAGACACAATTGAAAACGACTGAACAATGAAACTGTATAAAGCACATTGCTAGGCACTGAGGATATATATGACACTGACCTTTCTCTTAAGGACCTTATAATATCATTTGATTGTCATGATAGCTGTGAGAGATAGGTCACAGCGGGTAGGGTAAGGAAACTGAACTTGCCATAGGCAAAGCGAGGTTTTCCTAAGGTGGCAATATATTTGTGGGAAAATCCAAACTAGAACTCGGGTCTCCTGATTCCCCTTCAAATGCTTTTTCCAATATATTACAATTGTTTGTCCCACAACACTCTCCTCTCTGCTGGAGAGTTCCTTTGGTTCTGTGGGAGGACTTTACTTCAGATCATGTCAGGTAACTGGTACTTTCTTCATCCTTCCTAAGGTAGAAGGGAGTTAGGAGTATTGGTTACAGACTCTAGAGGGTTGTCTAATGATCGGTTTCCTAGGGCATGGTCCAATGTGCTTTGGGGGAAGGGGTAACTATCTGCCTAGTCAATCATCCTGGAAAAATTCCAGTCTGTGGAAATTCTTTTGCCTTCCAAAACTCCACCTGAGGTTTCAGATTAATTTTGTTTAACTTATTTAGTCATTTAACTTTATTTAATGTTTATTCTTGGTTTTCTGTCCTGAACGGCTGAGCCATATAGCCATAAGCTACACTATCTAATTCACAGGGATGAGTGACCTGTTCCCATGTATGGTGTCTGAGCTGGAGACTTTGGTGCCTGGGCCTTAAGATGTATTGTTAGATGGAGAGGAGAGGAGAGGAGAGGAGTGGAGGGGAAGGGAGAGGAGAAGACAGGAGAGGAGAGGAGAGAAGAGGAGAGGCAAGGAGGGGAGAGGAGGGAGCATTTTGTTGAAGCAATGAGTTCCTTTGTGTTGTGGCTGTGACTTTGAACCTCACCTAGACTGTGACCATGTAAACTTCAATGCTCAGAGCAAGGCCCTCTTGGAAATCCAGAGATAGTTCCACCTGGAAACTTCCCACTTGAATAAATTCTTTTTCCTGACCCAGCCTGATGACAGAAGGAAGCATACAGAAATGTCGATTGTCTCCCAGCGCTGTTACTTTGCTAAGCCAATCAATCCATATAAAAAGAACAGATTAAATTGACTGACCCTCATATATTTAATGATTGCTGCTATTTGACCAAGGCACATTTCTCAGGAAGCAGCCTGTCACAGGCTATCAATATTCTTTTAATCCCGCGTTAGTTATTGGTACGCTTTGTTTCTCTCTAAGATGGCCCATCTCAAGTGATCTCTCAGCTCACACAGCAAGAAAATGAGATGCTAAATGACTCTCCCAACTATCAGATGATAGCCTGTAATTCCTGTCCTATGGATTTTTCAACTGGCCCAGCTTCCTTGTTGTTCCACTTAAGTAATTCCCAAATGTGGTTTTCTAACACCCAAAGGCACCGTAAGGGTGATCATGAAATTAAGGAGAAAACTCTCTAAGCAAGATTCATTTGAGTTTTCTTTAATGCATCTTATGATATTAATATTAATTACAGATATCTAAGAGTTTAGAGTTGAAAGAAACCTTAATGGGAATCTATTCCAACATTCAATTTGCAGATGAGAAAAACTGAGGTCTAGAGGGAAGAAATGATTTAAGGTCACTCAGGTAGTAAATGGCAGAGCAGGGACTAAAAGCCACATCCCCTGACCAAGACAACCTGGAACGAGTCCGCAAGAGGATGATGCCCAGGACAGAGAAAGGCTTTGAGATTAGGCTATGTGAAAAGCAGTAGAAGGAAATAGGGATATTGATAATTAGCAAGGACTCAATTGACTGTCTCCTGGTATTTGAAGGCCTGCCACATGGAAGAGGGATTTACCTTCCTCTTTTTGGACCCAAAAGGCACAACCTGGAATAAAGAGTTACAGCTGAAGAGGGACAGATTCAGCCTCAGCTATAGCAGCTCACAATTAGAGCTATCCAAAAGTGGAACAGAACACCTTGGAAAATGGCAGGTCCTCCTGTCTTTGAAGTCATTAAGGGAAGCTTGGATGATGACTTTTTTGCCTCTGGAATAAAAGAGATTCTCAAGTGGGTGTGGGTTGAATCAGCTAGATGATAGGAATACAGGCCATCAGACCATAGGTACAGAGCAGGAAGGGGCTTTCCTCAAATCTTTTCCAATCTAATCTAGTCAGATCCTTTCATTTTACAAGTAAGGAAACTGAAGGGAAGTTAAGCGACTTGCCTAAGGTCACCCAAGTAGTAAGAGACAGCACTGGGATTTGAACTCAAGTCTTCTGACTCCAAATACAGCATTTTTTGCATCACTCCTTGGCCTATGAGGTCCCTTCCAACTTTGAGATTCTGTAATTTCAGGACTCCAAAACCCAGAACTCTTTTTACTTGGCCTCACTGTCTCTTATGTTATACTATATATGTATGTAATAACAGGCTATAAAAGCACCATGCAGCATACTACTCTGGAAAATATGCTATAATGTACAGTGGGACCCTAAATGTGGCAAAGATAAGGCTAAGTGGGTTCATTCAGCAATCCAACAGGGCATGGTAACACGCACCTGTAGTTCCTGTTACAGGTTTAAGCTGCCGGAGCAGTTGAGCTCAGGAGTTCTGAGCTGTAAAGGGCCAGACCAATTTGGTGTCAGTATTGAATTTGACACCAATATGGTGAGATCTCAGTGGAGTGGGGAGGGGAAGGGGCCAGCCTAGATAAAAAATGGAATAGATTAATGCCGCTTTGCCAATCATTAGAAGATCTGGCCATAGAGAGGCCTGGGTGAGATAGGGAGACAATCTTAAAAACAATCCAGTAAATGTACCTTTTACACTAATTCAAAAAAGAAATAGTCTAGTACTAGGGATGTAGGTTAATTGTTGTTGTGTTTGTCCTTCATTCTCGAAGAGGGGACTGTGACAACAGGGAAATGATGACATGACTTGCAATTGACTTTGATTTGAGTGAGGGAAGGCCGTGCAAGGTCACCAGCCTCACTTGCTCCTCCAGAGCCATCTGGGTCCAGCGGCCAGAAATTCATCAGGACGCCTGGAGATGGCCCAGGATGCATTGGGAGACCCTGGCCCTTTCAGGCTAAGATCTTTTCAGGTTCTCACTTTGAGTGAGATAATGGCATTCAGTGAATAGACTTCTTTAAGAAGTGAAGCAAGAGATGGCCCCTTTAATTAAAAAAAGAAAAAAAATCAAACTAGGAGGGGAAGACCCTCAGGGTTGCTGGCCAAAAGAGAAACAGTTACTATTTACATTCATTCTGAGCCAGGAGGGCCCCAAAAATATCCATTAAGTTAGTTAGGTTAATTAGATGTCCTAAATAACTAAAGACTAAGGAAAAGATCCTGTTTCCACCCTTCTCGTGAAATCTTTCTAAATGTCAGAATTCATTTTCTGGCTCTAATGGAAACTGGCTACAGGGGTACATAATTGTATTTCACTATGATCATAACATACTTTCTCTGGGCTGTCTTAAGACTCTTGTGGACCCTATGAAATGATTGACATGGAGTCAAGTAGAGGCAGAAGATGGAAGAGATTTGTCTATTTGCCAACTCCAGGGGATACCTTGGTACCTGCTTTTTATTTTTGGAGGCAATCAGGGCTAAGTGACTTGCCCAGAATCACACAGCTAGTAATTGTCTGAGGCTGGATTTGAACTCAGGTCCTCCTGACTCCAGGATCAGTGCTCTAATCACTGCACCACTTAGCTGCCCAAGAAGTTGCTTTTTAAAATAATCTCATACTATAAACTTGATGTCACTGAACACTTGACATGTTCTAAAGAGTATGGAGTATGAAGAAAAACTGTTTTAGGCAGGTGCCAGTTCTAGCTACTTGAGGTCTTGCTGGATGAGCATGGGGCAAATTTTCTACCCTCTTTAGACATCGATTTCATAGCCTCATGGGATTTAAAGTTGGAAGGGCCTTAGAGATCATCTCCTCTAGCCCTCTCATTTCAAAATGAGGAAACTGAGGTCCAGAGCCAGGAAGTATCTTTCCAAGGTCACCCAGGTAGTAGATGACAGCAGGAATTTGAACTCATGTCCTCTGTCTACAAACTCAATGCCCTTCTTACTATACCATAATGTTGTTCAGGAGTACAGCGAAGGAGGGCAGACTGAATAACTGCCAAGGTCCCTTCTGGTTCTAAATCCCGACCTTTGGTAGCTCTTGGTGCATCTTTTATAGTATTTATTACACATAATGTTGTGTAATTTTGGCATTGGTCTTATTTCTTCTTGCTAGACTGTGACCTCCCTGAAAGCAAGGACCACAAGTTATTTTTTACACCCTCTTTCCCCACCCTAGCACTAATTAGCACCGTCCCATGCACATAATAAGTTCTTTATTCAAGAGAAATCAGGATTCCTCTTTGGAAAAGACCTGAGATGACTGAATATGCCATTTACGACTCCTGGGAGGAAGCCGTTGAGATGGTGATTGGTGGTGGTGAAGACGGGTCAGGAAGACCAGAAAATCACATGTGTAACAGCACAGTATTAAAAGTTGTGAGAGGTTGGCAATCCGTTTTCCAGGGCAGTGTGCTCCACTGAATGTATTTCCCAAGACTTGAGGTAGGGCTGGGAGCTTATCACAGTGCAGGACATGTAAGTCATTAATTAATTAATAAACGCTGGTTGACTGATGACCATTGTCTAGCTCCATCTCAGAGACAACTTATCCTCTTTTTCTGGCAGGGAGTTGTGGTAGTGTGGATTAGTCATTGTTATGAAACAGGCTACCACTAGCCACCCAACAGGCACCCCATCAGGGCCCTGAGGGATTCAAGCACCTGTTTTGACCTTTTCCACCATCCTGTGATTCTGGTTCTTCTCAAAGCAAAATCTACTAGAGAATAGTGACTAGGTCTTACACTTGCATCACTTTTTAGTCCCTAATGCAGTGTTGAGTACATAATGGATAGACCTACTAGCCAGACTTCTAGCTATGTCCTGAGCTGTAAGTGACCCCTCCTGTTTCAAGGTTTGTGTTATAGCTCCCCAAACCGAAATACATTCCCTTTTTGTCTTTGCTTGTCAAAATTGTCTTCCTTGAAGGTTCAAATGAGGTCCTGAAAGCTTTCCCTAATCCTGCCAGCCAAAAATGTTCTTTCCCTCTTCAAATATTTTAAGAACTTTTTATCTAGATCTCTACTTTGATCCCATCATACCCACCTTACATTATTCTTTTTTGTGTACAAGTCACATTGATTTCTTCCCCTGCTCCAATAGAAAATAATGTCCTAGAGGGCAAAGGCCACATGTGGCTTCGAGGCCTCAGGTTGCCCACCCCTGGACTATGCCATTAAATTTTTTTTGTAGGTCTAGCCCTGGCCCTTATATGTAGTAGGCACTTAATCAACATTCGTTGAGTTGCTTAGCAAACACTTGCCAGATGTAATTAATGATTATACCCACCATTTATTTTTTAAATAATATTTTCCCAGTTACATGTAAAGTTAATTTTAACATTCATTTTTTTAAAAAAAATTTGAGTTCCAAACTTTCTCCATCACCATCTCACATCCCCCCTCCCTGAGATGGTAAGCAATTTGATATAGGTTATACATGTGCAATCATGCAAAACATGTTTTCATATTAGTCATGTTGTGACTAACAGAAAAACAGAAAAAAGACCAACAGAAAAAAAAATAAAGTTAAAAATAGTCTGCTTCAATTTGCATTGAGACTCCATCATTTTTTTTCTCTGCACGTGGATAGCTTTCTCATCATGAATCGTTTGGAATTATCTGAGATCGTTCACAGTTGATCATCGTGTAATAGCGTTGTTACTGTGTACGATATTCTCCCGTTTCTGCTCATTTCACTTTGCATCAATTCATGTAAGTCTTTCCAGTTTTTTTCTGAAATCAGCCTGCTTATCATTTCTTATAGCACAGTAGTATGCCATCACAATTATACACTGCTGATAGTAAAGAACAATTCTATTCATACAGTTTCCATATTGTGTATACTTTATTGTGTTTTCTCTACTTAGAACAGTACTTGGCACACAGTATGTGCTTAATAAATGCTCTCTATATTTTTCTGTGTCTGTCTCTCTCTTTCTCCTTTTCTGATTCTCTATCTCTGTCTCTGTCTCTCTCCCTTTCTGCCTCCCTTTCTATAAGTCTTGAGGCCCCAACTAGACTGCATGATCACTGAGGGCAGGGGCCATGTCTTCTCTATAGCACCAAATACAGAGCTGTCTATATAGTAAGCCTTCGCTTGTTTGATAGATGAATTCCAGTCGTGAGGAAGCAACCTATGGGTTACTATTTCACCCTACAGCATGGACCTGTGTGTTGACCTTGGCTGTTTTATTGAGGACTTTGCTTGTTGCTTGGCTGAGAAATGACTTAGCAGGAACATGAGTTTGTAACAGGCCCTGAAATTGTCCCCTTCTAGTCAATGAGGCCTGACGTGGTTAGGGGATCCATTCATTGTGGAGCTGGCTTTCTGTAGTTTGGCTCCCCAAAAGGGGCCCTGTAGGCCAGACTTATTTTTAGCTCAGTTCAGGATCCTGGTTTGTAAACACATAGCATCAGAACCTCAGTCACTGAAAAGGTGGAGCCCATTTAAGATTTTACTATTTTTATTGCTTTATTTCTCCCTGGCCTTCCATACATCACTCCTGTCTCTCCCCCGCCCCAGTGCATTCCTGTTCCAAGCACTTGATCTATGGTCTATAAGTAGACGTAATGAAATGCCAAGTTGCTTTAAAAAGAAAACCACACACAACCGAAGATTTGGCCCACGTATCGTCCAATAACAAACAATAACACTCTACTCGCCCTCTGCCGTGGCACAGAGACATAAAATTTCTTAAGTCTCCCTGGGGACCGAGCCTTAGAGATGGCTGATTCATAGCTTTGCCAATCAATTTTCTGCCGACCCTGATTTATTTATTTTCTTTTTCCTTATATTTAACCACAAATAACTTTCAAACAGTAACATTAATGGCCTGAGTTAATAGCCGCTCTTCTCTACTTCTTTGACCCTCCCTTTCCTGAACAGGGATAGTCTGAACCAAGGGGAGGAGGCAGGAGTACGCATGTGAGGTCTGTATGTGTGTTTGCCATCCTGGGAGTAGCCCATTTACATATGCTCTGTCTCTGCACATCTGGGATAAAAAAGGAAGTAGCAAAAGGCCCTGAGTGAAATGGTAAAGAAAGTCAGTTTTGCTTTTGGCCTTTCCTTTCTCTATGCTACCTATCACTAAAACTCATTTTGGATGAGATAGAGTTACCTACCCTGCCTGGGCTTCAGTTCCTCCACATATAAAAAGAAGTGACCTTGATGATCCTTTCTAATTATGAATCTGAATCTTAAAAAAAAAGAAAAGAATCTGTGATGTGATAATTGGATACCCCCTTTTCCATGAAGCCTTCACCAACCCCCTCCGACAGAGGGCTCCTTTTACTTCAACCACAGTCTATTTTATATCTCATTTATTTATATTCATGTCATACTCCTCTTTCTCTGTTGGACTATAAGGTCCTTGAGGATAGGGATGTATCATTTTTCATCTCTGCGTGATCTTGGGCAAGCCACATTCTCCCTAGGGTAAGTCACATAATCTTATGTGTAAAATAAGGGGGCTGGGCAGCGCGACATGAGGGTAATAGAGCTGGCTCTGGGGTCAAAGGAACTGGATTCAGATTCCACCTCTGAAGTTTTGTGACCCTGGGTAAATCACTTCATTTCTCTGAGCCTTGGTTTCCTTATCTGTAAAATGGGAAATCTTGTTTCTCTCTCCACAACAACCTTCACAAATACCCCCCTTCTCTCCACTCACATAGCTGCCATGTGAGTTCAGATCCTCATCTCCTCTTTCCTTGATTAGGATAGTCTCTATCCATTGCAATTTATCCTCCACATATCTATCAGACTAATTTCACTGAATTGAAGGCCTGACCGTGTCCCCCTTCCCATTCAATGTGGTTGTTGTCTAAGTGTTTTTCAGTCGTGTCTGACTCTTTTGGAGTTTTCTTGGCAAAGATAGTAGAATGATTTGCCATTTCCTTCTCTAGCTCATTTTACAGATGAGGAAACTGAGGCCAACAGGGTTAAGTGACTTGCCCAGGGTCACACAGCTAGTCAGTGTCTGAGACCCGATTTTAACTTGGGCATTCCTGACTCCAGGCCCAGAGCTGCCCATTCCCATTCAATAAACTCCAGTTGTTTCCTATTACCTCTAGAATCAAATATAAATCCTTCATTTCATATTTAAAGCTCTTCACAACCTGGCCCCCTGCTACTTTTCAACATTCTTAGTCTCTATGCACTCTTTCATCCAGACATACTGACTTTCTTGCTATTCCTCGCAGAAGTTCCACCTTCCATTTCAGCCTTTCTCCTGGCTGGCCTCCATGCTATCATGTACTCCCTCCCCACCTCTATCACTTTAAATCCCTGCTTTCTTCAAGATTTAGCTCAAGTTCCATACCTTCTGCAGAAAAGTTTTCCCGGTTCTCCCCGCCCCGCCCCCCCCCCCAGTTTCTAGTGCCTTCTCCTTCAAAGTGATTTTGTATCTGATTTATCTATATCGTTATAGACATCCATAAGGAGTCAGAGATTGCTAGCCGTGGACATGGGGAAAGAGTTCATCTGTGAGGAGTAGCAATGAAGTCAGATTAATGGACACATACACGTGCACATATACACATGCATGTCTGCTTCTCTTAGAAGGTATGTTTCTCGTGGGCGGAGACTGTTTCAATTTAGTGTTTGTTTCCCTAGTGCCCAACAGAGATTGAATGAGAAGGAGGGTTGAGAGAAGGGGGCAGGGGCCAGAGACTAGATGGCCTCTGAGGTCACTTCCAGCTCTAGACCTATGGTTTTATGGTTCTATGATTTCTATAAAGATGGCCTCTAAAGTTCTTTCCAGCTCACCCAGAGCTGAACAGTTTCTTATTCACAATAGGCATTTAATAAATGTTTGCTGAATCAAATAGTGTTTGTTGACTGGAAGAGGGCTAGAGGGCCCCTTCTATATGCCATGTGTGCTTTAGCAGCAGCCCCGTGGAAACAATGGCCCAGTCTTTCTTGTATACTCTGTTACTAGCTGTAATGGGTGAAATGTTTGAAAGTCAAATAGTAAGGAATGATGGTGTTAGGCAAATGAGTAAAGGGTTTTTCTGGCAATGGATTATATAATAGCCTCTTGACATTTCTTAGATCACTATATATAGCAGGGATTTTTAACCTGAGGTCCATGAATTTGGACGGGAAAAAATTACATTTTTATTTTCATTAACCTCTAACTGAAATTTAGCATTTTCTAAAATTATAATTAAAGAAAACACTGACCCCTTCCCTTCCTAAAAAGCATTTTTCATCATGAATCATTTGGAATTGTCTTGGATCATTGCATTGCTGAGAATAGCTAAGTCATTCACAGTTGATCATTGTGTAATAGTGTTACTGTGTATAATATTCTCCCAGTTCTGCTCGCTTCATTCTGCATCGGTCCATGTAGTCTTATAGACATATAAGTCCATAGACTTCACCAGATTGCCAAAGGGGTGCATGACACCAAAAAAGGTTAGGAACCCCTTCTCTATAGGTATGTATAAGGATTGTCTCATGTGTCAAGAACATCCCTGACTTTATTTTTGTAGATCTTCCCTTCTCTATTCTCTGCTTACCCTAGATCAGATGTTCCTTATTCCCTGATCCAGATTCCCTGTCAATATATTGGGTAAGCTGATACAGAGACAAAGGAGAATGTAGATGATGCTGTGGCAATATGCAGGCAATGGAGGCAATATGCTTCAATGTCACTCTCCTTGGTACCGTCTGCCACACCAGGACTGCAGAGAACAACTAGGGTTGTTCTGAGGGTGTGGTGGTATGGACTGATAGTCTCTACTGCCATCTGTGCTTGTAGGTAGCTAGAGGTATTTAGGGCAGGAAAACGGTAGGAGCAGGGCTAGTGTGTCTGAAATATCTAATTTCTTATGTGTCATAGCAAAAATCAGTGCGGTGATGTATCTTTGGTTTGAGGGTTCCTAGTTTGTTTTCTTTTCCTTCTTTGTGTCTTCCAGATGGGGTATGTATGCAAACAATTCTTGAGTGTGTAGGTCCAAAGCCATGTGACTGTGGTGCTCCAGAGCCCAGACACAGAATATACCGAAAGAGGGGAAGTAAAGTCACGAAGCTATGTTCCAAATTAGGCCTAGAGAAGCCTACCTGATTGTATCTGATGAGTTTCCTAACTCTTCAACTGCCTTCCCCCTCCCCAATTCCCAAAGTGGCTGGCAACTAAGATCATAAGAACCCAGATTTAGAATTGGAAGGGACTTGAGAGGTTATTTAGTGCATTTTCCAGATGGGGAAACTGAGGACCAGAGAAGAGGTTTGCCTAAGTTCACACTGATAATAAGTGCAAATCTTGGATTTGAACCTAGGTCCTCTAACTCCAAGGGGCAGCTAGGTGGCACAGTGGAGAGAGTCCTGGGCCTGGAGTTAGGAAGACTCATCCTCCTGACTTCAAATCTAGCCTCCGATCCTTACTAGCCATGTAATCCTGGGCAAGTCACTCAACTCTATTTTCCTCTGTTTCCTCATCTGTCAAAGGAAATAGCAAACCACTTCAGTAACTTTGCCAAGAAAATCCCAAATGCTCTCACAAAGAGCAGGATGCTACTGAAATGACTGAACAACCACCACCTCTGACTCCAAAGTATGTGGCACTCCTCCAGAAAGTCTAGACCACTAGTACCCTTCCTGTGTACTTCAGTAACAAGATGAAGAAAGGAAATTTCTTTGGATGAGTTGTGTTGCAAAGTGAGTTCTGACTTTAAGTTGCTGATCTGGGGCAGGAAAGGAAAAAAAAACACTCATGAAATAGTCTAGGTCCATAGGCTGTTAGGACCGGGAGGGACTTTAAATGTCGTCTCTCTAGATCTCCCTATGTGAGGTCACTTTGGACTTCAAAAAAAAATCCTCTGCTATTTGTCAACTTTGAAAGTGCCAGCTACCAGATTATGACAGGGAAATATAAACACAAGCCAGAATCACATCTGAAACTTTGTGCCTGTAATGAAGTTCAGCTAGGAAATGTATACTTAATTTTGTCCCTTTGAGGAGAATTTTTCCCAAAACTTAAAAAACATGCTTTAAATTCTTTACCTCCTTCCCATGAAAATAATGGCCATATAATCACCAAGCAATGCAAGGCCTAAACTCCAGACTGAACAAGTGAACTCCATCTACTTCTAAGTGAAGATGCCAACCCCAGTGAGAAGCGTGGGGAAATATATGAGTTTTTCACACAGTGATTTACCTTGCTGATCAAATGCATTCTGTGGATGGCATAGCATTACCATTGTACGCCAGATAAGCAGACCTCTATTCCTGCCCCCTACCCCTCAGCAGGGGGAGAAGAAAAAGCTTAATCATTAATAACACTAACTTGCATTTCTAGTGCCTTGAAAATGAGAATTTTGCCCTTTTTTCCCTGGGAGTAAATTGGGTCAGAGTGTTCCCAGAATTTACATTTCAATTAAAAAAACAATAATAACACATTGTGCTAATAGTGAATGATTCCTACTCAGGGAAAGATGATACCGCCGGCTACTTTGTTAATGAAAAGCCCCCTTCATTCAAACAGGCCACACATCAGTGGTAACAAATCTCCTGTCTTGTTCTGTTGTCTTCGGCTGGTTGAAATGTGTAGGATGGGGGGTGAGCCCATGCACTGTAAACACTCGACAGGGTGTTGTGAGAAAAGTTTCCCAAAGTCCCTGGCCTGCGTTTGAGTGCTGTTTCCTTGATCAGCCCTGCTTTGCTGAACTAAGGCGTTTGACCTTTGCAAGGTTGTTTTTTTTTTCCTTTCCCTTCAGGAACTTGCTGTTTGGATCAGAGACTTGCTCAAGGGGTATAGTTTTTTTCCCCCTATTGGGGATGAATTTGACATAAAATCCCCAATAGGGACAAACTGAGTAGTTGACAGAAGCTTCTGATCAAGGCTTTCATTACAATCTGGTGAAATGGTATTAGCTTTTTATTGAAAGGGGGAGCGATCATTTGCATATCAACAGAGCTGGGACTATGAAGTTAACTGTGATTTGTATTGAGGGGTATTTTTCCTTCTATTTTGAAGGGTTACTCCAAAAATTTGCCTAGGCTATTTTATTTCACTAATTTTATGTAGTATATGGAAAGTGGTATAGAGAGTTGAGACAATTACTGAGATCATTCAAGGGGGAAGAAAACTTGAAAAACATGGGGTGGGGGAGGATTGGGAGTTGGGGAGTTAGGGTGGGCTTGGAGGTCCCAAGCTGACTACAAAGGATGTGCTCAGTTCTCTCATTTCTGAGTGTTGCCTCTCGAGTGACACTGAAAAGTTTTACCCACAAATTAACATTGCTCATAAACAACAAAAGCCCCCACCCAATTTTCAGCCAACAAACTTTATATATAGTTTTTTTTAAGTGCAGACCAAATAGCACTACCCAGATGTGGCAAATGCAAAAACAGATGTGCCAACAACTGTAGGGCATCATTTGGAAGACTGGACAACCATGGCTTCAGCTACAGACCTTAGGCTAAGAAGAGTTGCTGGAATCCTTATATACAATGGCTAGGGGTCCCTGTTTCCATTCAGGTTGGACAGAGTGAAGTTCTATTATGCATTGCCTCAGAAAGGCCTGGGGCACATTAATTGAGTGCAGTGAATGTCAGGGAGTGCCTTCCATTGTTTATTATTGGAAATCTTTTGTCACAGGCGTATTTTTTAATGAAAAGAAAGATGGGATAGCTTGACCACTCAATAGTAAATCCATTCCCTGCACCATAACTACCACCTGTTGAAAAATACTCCCCATAGAAAGAAGACCTCTGGTTATTTTGTTCCACCGTGCCAGCGATGACAAGAATACTTTTTTAAAAAATTCATATGAAATGACTAAATCCTCTACAAAGTAGGTAAGCCGATATTCTGTCCAGTGGAACATCTACTAACTGAGCATTCTTAACATCTACAAAATATGTGGTCGATGATCTTGAAATGCTCTCTGAATTATTGAGTTCCACAAACACTAATTATGCGTCCACTATGTGCCAATGCACTAGGTCAGACCATGAGGGATCCAAAGACAAGAAGAAATCACCCCTATAACCCTTGGGGAGTTTCCATTCTACTGGGAGGTAGAGTAGGCTAGGGGAGAGACCTGCCATACCTACACAAATAAGGAATATCAGAAGGAGAGGGGTGTAATGGCAACCACACTGTCATACCCAGGATGGCTGCTAGCACAGGTTCTTAGCTCTGCTTTACTAGGAAAGATAGCTGTTTAAGGGGTCAACAATCTTTTTTAGTTACATTCACTAGCTCAGGGGAAAAGTCAGCACCCTGAAGCTCACAGAAAATACAAACAGAGAAAATACAAACAGAGAAATAAAGACCAACAGACAGGGCTTTTATTTTTGTCCTTGCACACTTTTTTTAATTTAATATTTTTAGTTTTCAGCATTGATTTTCACGAGTTTGAACTACAAATTTTCTCCCCATTTCTACCCTCCCCCCCCACTCCAAGATGGCATATATTCTGATTGCCCTATTCCCCAGTCAGTCCTCTCTTCTGTCACCCCACTCCCCCATCCCCTTTTCCCTTACTTTCTTGTAGGGCAAAATAGATTTCTGTGTCCCATTGCCTGTATATCTTATTTCCTAGTTGCATGCAAAAACTTTTTTTTGAACATGTACTTTTAAAACTTTGAGGTCCAAATTCTCTCCCCTCTTCCCTCCCCAACCCCACTCATCCCTAAGAAGGCAAGCAATTCAACATAGGCCACATATGTATCATTATGCAAAACCCTTCCACAATACTCATGTTGTAAAAGACTAAGTATATTTTGCTCCTTCCTGTCCTATCCCCCTTTATTCAATTTTCTCCCTTGACCCTGTCCCTTTTTGAAAGTGTTTGCTTGTGATTACTTCCTCCCCCATCTGCCCTCCCTTCTATTGTCCTCCCTTTTTTATCTCCTTCCTCCTTCTTTCCTGTGGAGTAAGATACCCAATTGAGTGTGCATGATATTCTTTCCTCAGGTCAAATCCAATGAGAGCAAAATTCACTCATTCCCCCTTACCTGTCCCCTCTTCCCTTCCTACAGAACTGCTTTTTCTTGCCACTTTTATGTGAGATAATTTACCCCATTCTATCTTTCTCCCTCTCTCAATATATTCCTCTCACACCCCGTAATTTGATTTTATTTTTTTAGATATCATCCCTTCATATTCAACTCGCCCTGTGCCCTATGTGTGTGTGTATATATATATATATATATGTACACACATATATATGTATATATACACAGACACAGACACACACACAGACACAGACACACACATACACACACATATGTATATTCCCTTCAGCTACTCTAATACTGAGGTCTCATGAATTACACACATCATCTTTCCATGTAGGAACGTAAACAAAACAGTTCCGTGTTTTGTTTACATGTGGCCACATTCCCAGACAACTACTTGGCCCTTGAGCTTTTTGTAAAGGTATGACTGCTTGTAGAGTGGAAAGTACTTTATCCCAAGCTTGAGGGTCTGTGCTGTTGTTTTCAGAGCTATTTCTACAAAGCTCTGCCACACCAGCACTACTCCTCCTCCAAGACCTGCCAACCTGGACCACGACTCAGATCTAAGTAGGCTCTGCACTCCTGCTGGGATCTGCCACTTAATTCCTCCCACCAGTGGGCCTGGGGCTGGAAGCAACTGCAGCTGTAGTTCTGTAGCTGCACCACTTCTGCTGTCCCCAGGGCGGTGGCTGACCAGAGAACTCCTTTTGCTCTGTCCCCACAGTTTTTTCCCACTAACCTTCTCTGTTGTCTTTGGTGTTTGTGGGTTGAGAAGTCTGGTAACTGCCACAGCTCACTGATTCAGGGCATTAGGGCCTGCTCTGCCTCGCTCCCAGTCTGGTTGATCCCGGCGCAGCCCACACTGAGCTCATCTCTGATCCACTCCCAACTTGGAGCAATAGACCTTACCCATTGACCATCCAGACTGTCCTGGGCTGGAGCCCTGCTTCCCTCTGCTATTCAATGGGTTCTGTAGTTCTAGAATTTGTTCAGAGCCATTTTTTATCAGTGTTTATCACTGTGGGAGAGCCCTAGGCAAGTCCCCACTTTCCAGATGCCATCTTGGCTCCGCCCCTAGACAGGGCTCTTAATGGCCTGAACCAAAGCAATATTGCTATATACTTTACATACCTCCCTGGATCGAGAGAGCCTTTGCCTTTGAGCAATTGGGGAGCTCTGAACATATGGCTACTCAGAGTCTTGACCAGGGAATCTCAAGGTCCTTCTCATAAGCATGCCCCCAAAGCAAACCACCAACTCAGAGTATATATACACTTCTCAGATCTAGAAGGCATCACAACTCTCATGACTCAGTGCCTAATTAGAAATTAGCAAAAGGTGTGAAAGACTTCCTACAAGTTAGCTTCCTCTAAACAAGCTTCTCCTTAGGTAAGTCCCTCCCCCAATGGGCTCCCCAAGTGAGGCCTATTAATGGCCTGGGAAGATTTTACATCCTGTTATCATTACAAAGGGAAAGCACTAATTCCAGGAAAGGTCTTTTCTGGGAGGTGGCACCTACCTGAGCTGAACCTTGAAGAAAGCTTGGGATTCTAAGAGATTCTAAGCTTTGGATTCTAAGGTGAGGACTGAGGGCCTTTCAGGCATTCGGGGGAACAGGTCATGCAAAGGCTTTGAGTCCTGAAATGGAATAACATGGTTGGGCAACAACAGGGAGGTGAGAACATAGAGTATGGGATGGTGGTTTAGTCAGAAAAGATAGGCTGGAGCCACTTTTCAAAGGGCTTTAAATGCCAAAGAGAGCAGTTTGAGCTTTAAACTAGAGGCAATAAGACTCATCACTCAGGCTTCTTGAGCAGGCTGGTGACATGATCAGACCTGTAACTTCGAAAGGTTATTTTTGGCAGCTGTGCCCTAGGTCTTTTCCAGTTGTGGCTGGCTGAGGACACAGTGGATGCCAGAAGTTGGTGCTAGGATTCATTGCTCTACAGGCTTGCCACTTCTTCAGGCAAAAACACGTGGGTTTCCAGGTTCATTTGACTATTTGTCAGCACACTGTCTGGTTGGTTGGGTAGTCCTATAGTGACTTGTAATTTGTGGTGATTTAACTCCTAAAGCACTTTCTAACTACTCTCTTCCCCTCCTCCACATGTTACTTAATTTTTTAAAATTTTTACACATGATAACAGACACTATTTAACCCATTATGCAGATGGAGAAATTAAGGTTTGGAGAACTGATCTAGTTTGGCTCATAAGATGTCAGGTAGAAACACCAGTGTTAAGACTATAGTCAGGTCTTCAAGCTCTCCCTGCTAGTCCACTCTAGAACTGGGCTTCACTTTGGATAGAAATAGTATCAGAGATTCCTCATTATGACAACTTTTCTCCTTTCTGTCGCCTTATGTGGGAGATTTAACAAGGAGCTTAATCAGTTACATTTGGGCGATGCTACTGCTGCTATTAAGGTGAACTGATCCATTTTCAAATATAATGAATATAATATAATATAATATAATATAATATAATATAATATAATATAATATAATATAATATAATATAATATAATATAATATAATATAATATAATATAATATAATATACATATAATATAATATAATATAATATAATATAATATACATATAATACAATATAGTATAATTCTTGCAGTAGCATGAGGTTGGGGCCAGGAATTTCCTGGGAGTTATTTGCTTATTTAAGTGTACAAAGTATTGGACAGTGGAAGTGTCTGGAAATTGCCTGGCTATGTTCCCTTTTTTGCTTACCTGTCCCTCCTGGGTGTCATTACTCTCCTACACCTACTGCTTGGGCAGTTTTGGCAATCCATCTCTGTTAGGTTAAATCAATCAGCTCTTCAGCTGGATAATGGGACTGGTGGAAGAATGAAGAGTTTCTGATTCTCAGTCGCAGTAAAAGGAGCCATATCCAGAGTCCATGGCTTAGAGGGAGGACATTTGGTTTCATGGGGAGTCCAGAAACCTGGGTTCTAGTCTTGGCTCTGCCAGAAACTATTTCTGTGACTTTGAATGGGTGACTTTCATGCTTGGGGCTTCAGTTTTCTTATGTATGAAATAAAGGGATTGGATTAGATGATTTCTTAAGTCCCTTCTGGCTGTAAATCTTATGATCTGGTAATCTAGTCCATTGTCCTTTAACTTTACTGATGAGGAAACTGAGGCCCAGAGAAATTATATGAATTGCCTAAGGCCATACAGGCAATAAGTAACACAGCCTGAATTAGAGTTGAGGTATCTGGCTCTAAGACCACTACTCTCTCTATCATTCTAAATGAGAAATTTTAGATCCCACTCTTTTCAAATAATACCATTCTGTCTCTTTGTCTCCTTCATCACCACTATCCCCAACCTATCCTCAAGACATCTAGCTGGCCTCTCAAGATAATTGCTGAAGCAGGGGAAAAAATATACTTACTATAAGGAAAAATGGAAGCAAAGGAGATGGCTTTTAAAAGCCCAGACTAAAATTTGCTCTACTTTTCCATTTCTTCTTTCTGATAACAAGGCTGGAATTCCGAGGTGAATTGTGCAAAAATAAATGCCTATCTTCATCTTTATGTAAATGCTTGTCTGTTTACCTGCCATATCCCCTTAGCTGACTCTATGCTCCTTGAAGACAGAGGCTCTTTCATGTTTTGTCTGTGTGCTCTTAGTGTCTCACAGCACCTTATCTGTGATAATAACAGCATTTAGATAGCATTTTAAAGTTGCCAAAACACTTTACAAATACTGTCTCATCTGATCCTAACGACAACCCTAGAAGGTAGGTATAATTATTATATACGGCTTATAAATGAAGAAACTGAGCCTGAGAGAGTTTAAGTGACTTGTCCAGGGTCACACACTAATAAGTGTCTGAGGTTGGATTTGAATTCAGGCCTTCCTAACTCTAGGTCCAGATCTCTATCCAATGTACTACCTACCTATCTGGCACTTAATAAATGCTTATTGGTCTCTATTGGAGTATGAAGTTAAATGATGCTGAATAGAATGGAGAGTATGAAAGAATCTGAAATGGAAGAGGCAGGACATTAACCACTTTTTCTCCCCACAAATATATTACATTCGATAATGGAATCTCAAAATTTTGTCCTATCAAGGAGAGACATCAGTCTGAATTAGTGTCAAGTTTAAAACATTCTGGAAGAAATGCCATTTTATCCATTTCAATTACACCCATGACCTCATAGGATCATAGAGCTGGAGTTGGAAGGCACCTTCCAAGTCTCTCCTTTTATAGATGAGGAAACTGAGATCCAGAGAGTAGAAGAAGCAGATAGCTCTGTGCACAGCAGTCTGGGGCCATTTCTAAGGTAGAGTTTTGAGCCAGAAGAGACCTTAGGGATCAATAGGTCCAAACTTTTCATTTTATAGATGAGGAAATTGGAGCCCGAGGAGGGCAAGTGACTTTTCCAGGGTTACTGCAGGAGTAATTATCAGCATTATGATATGAACTCAGGTCAGTAAATTCAAATTCATTTCTTGTGGCGTTACATCTTAGGCCAACAACTTGTTTTACCTGGTAACCTCTGAGGGAACCACCTAATTACAGAATAGGGCAATATAGGTGTTGACAATAGATAATGACTGTGAATCATCTAGAAAGGATGCTCACTGTGAAAGTTAGGGCACTGTGCAATGCATATAAGAATGTTTTCTATCCAAAATGGTTAAAATGTTTTGATGCTTAAAGGAGAAAGTATCAATTATTTGGAAAATTCACTTATGTGTTCTCATTCCCCAATGATAGATAAAACATTTATTAAGCTCTTACTAATTGATATGTGGGCAACTAGGTGGCGAAGTGGAAGAGTGCTGGGCCTGGCATCAGGAAGCCTCCTCTTCCCAAACTCAGATTTAACCTCAGACACTAGCTGTATGACCCTGGGCAAGTCACTTAACCATGTTTCCCTCAGCTTCCACATCTGTCAAGTGAGCTGGAGAAGGAAATGGTAAACCACTCCAGTATGACCCCAACCAAAATGGGATTGGACATGACTGAAATGACTGAACAATTAAACATGATATGTGATGCATTAAGCACAGAGGACACAAAAAGAAACAGACATTACTATCCCTGCCCCCAAGGATATTGCTTTCCAACAGAAGAAGACAACCCATTAAAATAGAACTAGAAAAAGGGAGAGGGGGAAACAGCATGGCATAGACATGGAAAGTGGCATATTACCAAGCAAGATGAGGAAAATGCTCACAACTCAAAGCCAGGTAATCCAGGATCTGAATACAAGGTTCTGGGGTGGGGGGGTGGGAGATGAAGATGATGGTCAGAATGGAGGCAGAATGATGTGGACATGACTGGGAAGTCCTTACTAAGTAAATGAGATAGAACTTTAAGGGAGATAAGACCTGTGATTTCATTGACATAGGGAAGTCCAAAACATGGAAACTCTACCAATGCAAATGGCACCTTCTATGTAACTTCTAGATTTAGAGAGTTATCTATGATACTGAGAGATTATGACTTGTCTAACCAATAGGTGTCAGAGGAAGGATGCTTCTATAACAGTAAATAAAATAAAATTTCTGTAATAGTAAATAAAACATGCTTTCAGAGTTTGAAAACACTGATTTCTGTACTAGACCAAGTAATAGCTCATTCCCATCACTTATTAATTTGTTTAGAATCATTAATTTATAAATGGAAGGGGCCTCATCGGCCATCTACTCAAGACCCAACTGAAGCCCAGATGAGGAAAATGACTTGGTCAGGGTGGAACAGGTAGTAAACAACAGGTCATGATATTAATCCATGACCTTTGACTCCAGTTAGCCTTCTTGCCACTGCAACAGGATGACATTTTAAAATTATTGATTTGTTTTGTTCTTCATTTTTTAATATATTCTTCCACCATTCTCTACCCAGAGCATTCTTTGTGGCAAAAAAATAAAGAAAAAAAAGCAGCTAAGAAAAAAAGTAGTTCAGCCAAAGTAACTCTGAGATTTCATCTTGTAAATTAGCAAAGATTAAAGAATATGGGAAAAGTCAGTGTCAAAGGGGTTGGGGAAGTGTAGGCGCTGGAATGCATTGTTGGTAGAGTGAATTGGCCTGGCCATTTTGGAAAACCACTTGGCCTCATGCTAAGAAAGTGATTAAAGTGTCAATACAGTTTGATTCAGAGATTCCACAGCTAGGCATATACTCCAAGGAGGTCAATGGTAAAAAGAAATGTTGCATGTACATCAAAACACTTAAAGTCAACACTTTTTTAGTAGCAAAGAATTGACAAATAATTGTCCCCCATTAGACAATGGACTTCTTGAAGTGGGGACTGTCTTTTGCCTCTTTGTATCCTCAGTGTTTTTAGCACAGTGCCTGGAACATAATAGATGCTTAATAAATGTTGATTTTTTTCCCCTTCTTTTATTCATTTATTTAATATTTAGTTTTCAGCATTGATTTTCACAAGAGTTTGAACCACAAATTTTCTCCTCATTTCTACCCTCCACCCCAGTCCAAGATGGCATATATTCTGATTGCCCCGTTCCCCAGTCAGCCCTCCCTTCTATCACCCCACTCCCCCCCATCCCTTTTTCCCTTACTTTCTTGTAGGGCAAGATAGATTTCTATGCCCCATTGCCTATATATCTTATTTCCTAGTTGCATGCAAAAAAAATCTTTTTTGAACATGTGCTTTTAAAACTTTGAGGTCCAAATTCTCTCCCCTCTTCCCTCTCTACCCACCCTCCCTAAGAAGGCAAGCAATTCAACATAGGCCACATGTGTATCATTATGCAAAATCCTTCCACAATACTCATGTTGTGAAAGACTAAGTATATTTTCCTACTTCCTATCATATCCCCCTTTGTTCAATTTTCTGCCTTGACCCTGTACCTTTCTGAAAGTGTTTGCTTATGATTACCTTCTCCCCCTTCATCTGCCCTCCCTTCTACCATTCCCCCTTTTATATCTCCTTCCTTCTCCTTTCCTGTTGGGTAAGATACCCAAATGAGTGTGTATGTTATTCCCTCCTCAGGCCAAATCCAATGAGAGCAAGATTCACTCATTCCCCCTCGTCTGCCTCCTCTTCCCTTCCTATAGAACTGCTTTTTCTTGCCACTTTTATGTGAGATTATTTCCCCCATTCTATCTCACCCTTTCTCCCTCTCTCGATATATTCCTCTCTCATCTCTTAATTTGATTTTATTTTTTTAGATATCATCCCTTCATATTCAACTCACTCTGTGCCCTCTGTCTGCATGTATATTTATGTACATATATATA
>CM053625.1:109792993-109813857 GCA_028646595.1 Phalanger gymnotis | reverse complement strand
CTGGAGCCCTGCTTCCCTCTGCCACTTTGTGGGTTCTGCAGTTCTAGAATTGGTTCAGAGCCATTTTTTCATAGGTTTTTGGAGGGACTTGGTGGGGAGCTCACGCCAGTTACTGCTTTCCAGTCGCCATCTTGGCTCCGCCCCCGGAAGATACATATTCTGAAAGATAGAGGTGATGAAAGAGTATATTATAGGCATTGACAAATGTTTGAACATAGGAGGCCAAATGAGAAGTTCGAGGAACAGCTAACAATCTACTTTAGTTAAAAGCTAGAAAGCAGAGTATGTGAAGAGGACCAAGATGAAATAAGCTTGGAAGAGAGGTTGGATCCCACTCTAGAGGGAGTTTGTAGTTTCTCCAATTGGTCATAGGGAGCAATAGGGATATTTGAGTTGGGGAGTGACCTGGTCTGACCTCTGCCTTATGATTTTGGCAGCTGTGTGAAGGACAGATTGCTGTTCCGGCACAGCATGCCTTCTTCTGCCTTCTCCCCCTCTTCAAAAGGCTATCCACTCTTCAAGGCCTGGCTTACGTTCCTTCTCATAGGGTCACAAACACAGAGATCTCAGAGGACATTTAGTTCAGCCCCTTCATTTTGTAGATGAAGAAACAGAGACCTACTGATCGCTACCATTTATGAACTCAAATATACTGTAACAGGGAACCAGAAACTCTTTGCACATTTTTATTCCTCGACTGAATTTTACATTTCTTGAATCATTTTCTACTTCTTCTGTATTTCCTAAAGAGCATTGGCATACCATGGCCCACGAAAGGTACTTCTTGAGACATGTCCTTTTCAAGCTTTTGGTGTCTGACTGAACCCTGGAGACAAATGGAATCCCATTCTGTGGGCCTGGTGATTATTTACTATGGGTAAAGATAGAAATTGCTAGAAATGGGGATTCTCCCTCAAGTTTTTAGACCCGCTGTCCTTTCAGCTCTGCTCTCAACACCAGTTCATTATGATTCAAAAACTGCCTCTTGAGAAAGTAAAAAATATGTTTTGGGCTCATCTTTTGTTCTGTGATATCTATTACTCCTAAAATTCCAAGAGAAAAAGTAGTGTTCCTTATATTTCTTTTGTTTCTCCTGCCAGTGCCTAAGAGAGTGCTGAGCCTACAGTAGGTATAAATATTTGTTGGGGCAGAATCAATTTTCTGAGTTCAAATCTGGTCTCAGATGCTTTCTAGCTGTGTGACCTTGGGCAAGTCATTTAACCTTGTTTACCTCAGTTTCCTCATCTGTAAAATGAGTCGGAGAAGGTAATGGTAAACCACTCCAGTATCTTGGGCCAAGAAAACCCCAAGTGGGGTCACAAAGAGAAGGATACAACTTAAAAATGACTGGACAACAACAACATAACATTTGTTGGTTAACAACTAATTTGTTTCAGGGAAAACAAAATGGATGTCTCTTGCTGGTTCTCCTTTCCTCCCCTCTCTTCTCCTTCCCTCTCTAACTGGGTCTTCTATCTTAACCAGGCTGGAAGTCCAAGGGCCACTCAGAAGCTCAATCCCACTGCTGATTGGCATGAAAGTTTTGACCTGCCCAGTTTCCAAAATGACCTGGTTCCTCTCCCTCCTCAGGCAGCCTGGTGACCCTCTTGCTTCCACCATATTAGTGCAGAAACCTGATTAGTTTGAGCCATAATGCAGCTCACAGTTCTCCAGCTCCAGAGATCCACCAGCCTCAGCCTTCCTGGTAGCAGAAATCATAGGCATGTGCTGCCATGTCCTGCCTGGCATTCTTTTACAGAAAAAGATTTGTAAGTTATGAGAGTAGGGAGGATGATAAGATGGAGAAGCTTTTATAATTCATGTTTCCCAAGCCGGGTGTTTTGTATTGAAGGTTTAGAGCTAAAGGGAACCTTGGAGATCATTGGACCATAGATAGAATCATCAATTTTGAGCTGAAAGAGATCTTAGAAATAATTTAGTCCAATTGCCTCATTTTACCAATGAAGAAACTGAAACCCAGAAAAATTAAGTGGGCAGGTGCCCAAGGTCACTCGTGTAGTAAGGCAGCACCGAGTCCCAGCCTAGGTCCTTGGACTCTGCATAGAACAGTCAGAGTCTGATTGTACCATCTGTGCAATTGGAGGATATGTGTACAATGATTTATGCTATTGTGCAAAGTATCTGCCTCTGATACTTCACTACCTGTGGATTTGCACATTGCCTCTTACTCTCCTGGGGCCTCAGCCTCCTCATCTCTGAAGTGAGGGACTTGTACTAATTGGTCTGTGAAGCCTCTTCCAGCTCTGTGGATGTGATCTTGTGCCTTTAATTCAATGCCTTTTCAATTACAGCGAGCTGCCTCTTAAGTAATTCCATCTCGATAGTCCTAAAAATATTGAGGATAAGGAATTAGGTCTCAGTTTATCTGAGAAATTCCATAACTATGCATAAGCTTGACTAGACCATGGAACCATACATCTAAAGATGAAAGAGACCTCCATTTTACTGATGGAATTCCCCCTCCCCCCCACTTTACAGATGAGAAAACTAAGGGCTTGATAGGTTAAGGGACTGGAAGCAACTAGATGGTGCAATAAAGAGTCCTGTGTCTGGAATTAGGAATAAATGAATTAAATCCAGTCTTAGACATTCGCTAGCTATGTGACCTTGGGAAAGTCACTTTACCTTCATCTTCCTGACAGTGTACTGTCCTGCACTGTGAAATACAGGTAATAACAGCACTGAGTTCACATGGTAGTGTGAGGATCACATGGGAGAATATTTGTAAAGCTCTTAGCATGTGCCTAGTACATAGTAGGCACTATACAAATGCTTATTCACTTCCCTATTTGTAAAGTACTTAGCACCATGCTTAAGTTGTTGTTGTTGTGTTTGTCCTGTTCTCAAGAGGACCATGACATCAGGGAAATGATGACTTACAGTTGACTTTGATTTGAGTGGGGAAGGGCTATGCAAGGTCACCAGCCTCCCTTTCTCCTCCAGAGCCATCTGGGTCCAGGGGCCGGATGTTCCCTAGGATGACTGGAGATGCCCCAGGATGCAGTGGGAGAGCCTGGCTCTTTCAGGCCAAGGTCCTTTCAGGCTCTCACTTTGAGTTAGGCAACACCCATTCAGTGAATAGGCCTCTTTAAGAAGTTATTCAATGGATTGCCCCTTTAATCAAAACAAAACAAAAATCTGGGAGGGGAAGGCCCTCAGGGTTCCTGGCCAAAAGAGAAACAGTTACTATTTGAGATTTGGAGCCTAATAAATGCTTGTTCCCTCCTCCTTCCTGTAGCTCAAGTTCACATAGGTAATCTGTGTCAAAGGTGAAATTTGAACCGAGAACTTGTGATTCTAAACCCAGTGCTTCATTTCTTTTTTATCTTTATAAGTTCTCAGAGATATTTTTCCTTCAGCATGGGTTTATCATCCTGGAAATATTTCCAGCTTCCACTGACTTGAGATGAAGAAAGGAGGGAGGGAGCACTGTTCATTGAATCTCCATGGTTTGGTTGAGTGAGTGAGTTTTCCTGCTGTGAGTTATTGGGTTTGTTTGTAGACCTACCACCGAAGTAGGCTAAGAATAGCTCCAGTTGGGCAAACAAATGCCTGATGGGCCCAATAGTAGCAGATCTATTTCTCTGAGATTTACGAGGAGGCAGAGAGAAGGAGGGACTCAGAGCTCACCGATGTCCCCAGTGTCCATAAATCCTTGTGGTGGCCCCAGCTCGTGTGAACCGAAACCAAACAGGCAAGTTTGTACACCGTGGAAATGGATCTGTCGTCCTCTTTTATTTATTTACTCGGGTTTTTTTTAAGTAATAAAAACCTTTCTCTGAAAATATTGGTCCCTTGTTATGTGTGCGTAATTCAGCCTGCCTCCAGGTCTCAGACGCTAACCATGCAGGGGACAAGAGGGAGCAATGGAGAAGCAAAGATTGCCTGATCAGGGTAGGAGAGGAGAGGGAGGACAGGGAGAGGGAGAGGAGTATGACTCTAGAGACTTACCACAGCACAGACATACTAGGTGCTGCTGTTCAAAGAAGGGATATTGGCTTTGATTTGTGGATTGTGGATTGTGGATTGTGTTATAGAAAAGGCGTCTCTTTTTTGATACAAAATTAGTTGCCCAGGAGTCTTGAAGAACTTCGAAGCAAACTAGAGCCCAGAGTGTGGGACAGGGCAGAAGTCAATCATCAAGTAACTATGGAGGTGGGGACTGGAGCATGAACTTAAAGAAAGGGTTGCATTTTGATAGGAGGTATGTAGGAGAAGGCATTCCCAGCAGGGAAAATGGTAGGAGTCAAGACAAGGAGGTTTGTTGTAAATTGACCTCCTTATCCTCCTAAAGCTAAGGGGATCTGAAGACAGGAAGACATACAATGGATCCCAGGAGACCTAGACAAATGGAGACTCACCACCACTCTATCCAATAACACACGGCTATGCTTCTTTCTTCCTGTATTTCTAACTGACTTCCCACACCACAGACAGCCTTCCACTTGACCCTCAACTACATCAGTTGGTCAGCTTCATCGCCTACAAGTCCAGCAAAAGCCACCAACTCACCTTAGCCTCTCCAAACTTCCCAATATTCCCTGACAGACATTTCTGTTGTCTTAGGTACAACAGAATTGTAATCACCTGTATTTAAAACTAATGGATTTAAAATAACCTACAGGCTTCCACTTTAACGAGAGTTAGATTAATGAAAAAGGACCTTTTGCCTCAGATTGCATGACAACATTTTCAAATTACATTCCTGGAACAGAGAATTCACTGATTCAGAGTAATTGGATGCTGACTTGGGTTAATACGCACAATGTCCTTAAATGAAAATGTTCTATTGTAAGTGGAACTGTATGATACCTGAGGTATTCTCAATAGATTTGCCTGGACTCCGAGTTAATTATACCGCTTGCTATTTTTTGAATGAATTCAAGCATGAATTCTACACAGTAGAGATTGGGATAATTATATTCAATTCTGCTTGGTGCCCCGCTGAAAGAATTGACCTTTTAGATAAAACTAGTCTCTTGAGCAGGAAACCTGAAGAAAGTCTGCACAAAGCAAGCAGATGTAGGGGCATAGAAATCCTTAAGTAAGAAGGAAGACATGAGGGTGGGGGCCACAGAAGGAGAAAAAATAAGGGGCCAGTTTAAGGAATGGTGGCATCGGCAAAATTGATTTTTTTTTGATTGTGGAAAAAGTATGTCTGTTTTGGTCCTCATTTTGGGTCCTCAGGACGCAGAGGTATAATTTAAAGCCATTGGTCTGGCTAAATCTGTTTTCTCATCAGTAACACAGTTCAGGGAGGCAGTACCATGAATAGACAAAAAGCAGGCCTAGTTTAGGGACCTGGTTAGTGACACCTGGTTTCAAGTCTCGAATCTGATGTATACTGTCTGCGTTACCCTTGGCAAGTCATGTAACCCCTTAGAGCCCCTAGGCAGCTCTCTGAGATTATTAATTGCAGGACAGCTGTTGTTGGGCATTGTTTGAAGGAGTTTTCTCACCTGAAGTTCCCAGAGAAATCACGGATCCTTAACATTTCCTTTTCCTACACCCCCCACTCAAACAAACAAACTAAAGAGTACCATCGTAAAGAATTAGGAGACAAAATGGCAACCATGACTTCTCCCATACCAAAGGCCAGGTGTCAACTTCTGCTGGAACATTATGCTCTCTATACAGGCATTGTACTTACACAGATGTTTTGCCCTGCCAGAGATGAGTCAATGAGAAAGAGTCCACCAAAGGAAAACTATTCCCAACTTCTGAAGAAGGAGGAGGAAGAAGGGGAGGAGAAAGAGGAGGAAGAGAAGGCAGAAGAAGAAGAGGAAGAGGAAGAGGAAGAGGACAACAACAACCCTGAGGAATAGAGGATATCTCTACTGGCTCTTACAGAAGAAAAGCCCTTTGAAACATGAAGGGTTTCAGGGTCAGACCAATAACTTGTTAACTGACCCACCTCCATCCATGCTGAGCATATAGAGGCATCAGATATTCTTGGAGGAATCTGCTTCTACCTTCCAATGCTCCTTTAAAAAGTATATGGAGAAAATTTTTTGAAGATATCAAATGACTTTTTTAAAAAAGGGGCAAAAACAAGCACTTTAACAATATTTTCATCTGACAAAAGCATTGGGTATTTGGAATGGCCAATTTTTAAGCATTGCACTTAAATCCTTGTTTCTCTTTGTCTGACTGTCATGTTTAAAGACCCTTGGGGAGTTAAGTTAGCAAAATTACCTTTTATCACATCCACATTGCTCTAAACTTACTAGGTCTCAGAGCCAGAATGGACCTCAGCAATCATATAGGATAATCCATAGATAAACAGGAATCTATTCTACAATCAATGTCCCTAACAAGTGATCTCCTGGCATCCCTCTTGAAGACTTCTCGGCTCACTACTTTCCAAGGGCACCCATTCTCCTTACTTATGACAGCTCTTCTAGAATACTGAGGTCACACAATACACTTATCATAATCATAGAAGTTCTGATCTGGGGTGAGAGTGGGGGGTGCCAGATAATAGAACTGGCATTTTCATGGAATTGACCTGATTCTTGGTATTTTAGTGGCCTTTATCTTTAGATATGGGAAATTATAGCTTAACCAAGAGTGCTAAGACTATTTTTCCTGAAGCCTGATGGCGAACTGTAACAAAGCAATTTGAGAGTGAAGATGTCATTCTCCAGTCTGTCTGTATCAATGTCTCCATCTCATCCCCAACCCCAAATGGTGAAAGCAACATCTTCTAGATTCCTCTGAGTAGAACAGGGACCTAAGCAAAGAGAAAGCTAGAGGAGAGGGCTTAATAGATTATCTCTCACAGAGAGCATGAGCCAGGCCACAATATACACAAGTTTATGAGATTGTCGTTTTCTTAATAGATGGGAGAAGTGATTCCCATAATCCTTTGGGGAATGGAAGGGGGGGGAGGAAATCTAGCGATTAATTCCATTTCACAGTTAATATAATTAGTTGGATTTATGTTCAGGGCCAACATTTGTGACTCAACTTTTTTCGAAAGGTTCCAGTCCCTTAAATTTGTACATTATCTGCCACTGATATATCATTTATCTAGAGAATACAGTTGTCATTCACTTCATTTTAATTAGCTTATGGATGCTAAATTATCTGCTAACATAAAATGTGGTTTTATACTGCAGATTACAAAAGGTTTTTCAGAAATTTAATACACCACTTTTAATTGGTGAAAAGTACCCTAAAGGATTCATAATTTTTTTTACTACCCTTGCATGCAGGCTTACCAGAGAGCCGCTGAGGATGGTTAGTCACAAATAGGATTTGGGTCAGTGAAACGGGCTATGATTTATTTGGTCTCAGCCAGATCTAGGAGGTATGGAGTAGTAAATAGAGCCATCAAAGGATTGTGTGTGAGCAGCGAGGCCAGTGAGTTGAAAATTGAATATCTTCTGGTTTTCATATCCCAGTTAGTCATTTTGATAGGCTAACTATGTATTTATTGCATATGGTTCAGAGTTTGCAGTGGGGACTAAGAATAGCTTGTTTTCTGCTTTGTTTTTCAACCCATTAAATCCATCGTCTTCTGGGTATATGGCCCTACCACACCTTCCTGCATACATTCTTGGCCTTATTTATGTCTGCGTTCAGCTGTACAGCTGTTGGGGCATTTGTTCAGCAACAGTAAATGGTTCCTTTTGATCCTTAGACTATGGAAGCACAATTCACCGAAAGGTTATGTTCATAATAAATTGGCTGAATTATTGGGAACAACTTCAAGGATTTCTGCAGGCAGCGGGGCTCACGCGGTGTTTGGCTCGGCTGTTTTAACATTCTGCAGGCAAAAGTTCATAAAAAAAAGGCCAAATGCATAAAAAGTCAAGAGCCTTAAAAAGTGGAGGGGTGGGGATAAAGAGAAGGAGTTGGAATTAGTGAAGTGTAGGAAATGTTGACTAGGCTGCTTGATCTCCTTTTCCTACCTCTCTTCTTTCTCGAGCAGAGCCCCAGAAAATGTCCACAGTAAAAGGAATTTGTGTTTTTTTTGACCACCTGGAGACTCACTGGATGAATCTCATACAACTGCAGGGCTAATTGTATCTCCGTAGGTGGAATGGACCATTGCCTAAGTGTTTTTACTCTGAACATGGATGTTGACAGGTTCTCCCTAACCCCAAATCTCTCCCCCAACCATCCATTACAGCGCCTGAAGTTGCAACATTAGCCCTCCTTTTGTGTTACAGGATTTAATGCCCTTGTTAAAAGTACCAGTGTTATCTAAAGAGTTTAGCATGTGTATGGTGTGGTATGGGACATGAACACCCCACTACCAGCTAGCTTTTTTTCTCTCAGATGATTCATTCATCCTAACCTGTACCCATGTTAGAAAGTCAGTGTAGTCATATAGCTGCAACTTACTCTCAGAATCCTAAGGCAAACACTGGTGCTGCCATGCAGAGCTGTAGCTTCTGAGCCATCACCGGCGTGCTTCATCAAGATTTCCTTAGACCTGCCCCTGGAATACAATGCAATTAGGTGGCAATGCAACACTTGGAGTGTGCAATACCCACCCTAGCCTGGAATTCCACCTGAATTTAGGTTTGGTTATTCTCCCTTTGTCTCCGCTTAGAATCTACCCCATTTTCTATGGCCTCTATTTCTACATAAGGATGCTTTAGTAAACTCATCATCTTTATCTTTTTTTTTACAAGGCTTACAGAATGTCAGGTCATACTAAGATTGAACACTGGAAATCTTTTAATTGTGAAACTGATATCTGTCTGTGAGAGGCAACATAGCATGGTGAAAAGGGCTCTTGAATTAGAAAACCTAGATTCAAATCCTGACTCTATGACTAGCTATATGACCTTGCATATGTCACTTAAGTTTTATGGGTCTGTTTCCTCATTTGTAAAACCGAAAGGGGTTCAAATAGTTGGCTTCTGAGCTTCCTTCCAGGTCTAAATTTCTGATCCTATGATACTGCGTGCCAGACTGTAGGCTCAATAGTGGTATCACAGGGATTTGGAGGTATGTCAGAAATGCCATTTATGTGGGAAATTATTATTTTTATGGCTGTTCATGAAGCATCAAATCTAGATCATCAACTCCAATTCCCTCATTTTATAGGTAAGGAAACTGAGGCTCTGAGTGGTACTTGACTTGGCTGGGGGCACACAGACAGGAACGAGCAAAGCCAGGATCAAATCTTTGGAGCCCCGATGCAGAGCTCTGGCCACTGCGTCATTCTGCTTCATGTGTTGTAGGTGGGTGGATTCTTTTTCTGTGGGTTGTTTCAGTTTGCCTCATAAGGGAGCTCCAGGTAGCAAAGCTAAGATAGTTTTGAGGGTCTTAACCCCTAGAGATTCTAATTCTTTGAATCTAGGAAGTACCCTTAGAAGGCTATTAAAATAAACCTGGCATTGGCTTGATACTAAAGGCTAAAAAGGGGAGTATGAGGGTCTGGCTTATAATGATGAGTAGATGAGTAGCATTATCATCAGTGTTGTAGCAGAAAGACTGTCAGACTTAGAACCAGGATGTACCTGGCTTGAAAACCTAGTTCTAATACTTACTGGCTGTGTGACCATAGGCAAGTCACTTGACTTCTCTGGGCCTAAACTTCCTCATCTGTGAAATGGGGATAGTGACAATCACCTATCTCAAAGAGTTATTGAGTAGATCAACTGAGAGGACATACATATGATACTTTGCAAACATTAATATGCTATATAAATAGGAGCTATAATTATCATCATCAACACCAGTATATACCTTTTACTACTACGACAACTACGACTACTATGACTAGGACTACGACCACTAATACTACTACAACTACACTACTACTACTAATACAACTATACTACTACCACTAATACTTCTACTACAACTATAGTGCTACCATGCTGCTACTAATAGTACAACTATACTGCTACCACTATGCCACTTCTACTACAACTATAGTGCTACCACGCTACTACTAATAGTACAACTATACTACTACCACTATACTACTTCTACTATAACTATACTACTACCACTATACTACTACTACTACTACTACTACTACTACTACTACTACTACTACTAACCTCAGGCAGGTGGCACCATGGATAGAGTGCCAGGCCTAGAGTCAGGAAGACTCATCTTCCTGAGTTCAAATCTGGCCTCAGACACTTCTTAGCTGTGTGACCCTGGGTAAGTCACTGAACCCCTGTTTGCTTCAATTTGCCATCTGTAAAATGAGCTGGAGAAGAAAACAGCAAAACGCTCTAATGTCTTTGCTAAGAAAATCCCAAAATGGTGTCATGAAGAGTCGGACATGACTGAAATGACTGACCAATTACAACAAAAATGTGCCAGGCACTGTGCTAAGACCTGGGGTTACAAAAAATACAAAAAGGAAAAGAGAGAGACCATGCCCTCAAAGAGCTCATTATCTAATGGAAGGAGGGGAAGCAACATGCCCTGATTCCTTTCTATTCAATCGTCTGTGGACTATTGCACAAGTCAGTAAAATTATTGCTTTCTGTAATGGAACAAAAGTAATAGAAAGTAAGCTCATTGTCTCTAGGCTCACCTAAAATATAGTCAGTACAAGTCCAGTATCAAACAGGATTATTATCATTACCACTGATAATAAAAATAGAAATAATAATAATACTCCCCCCCCCCAAAGTTCTGCTCTGATTTATTTGTTCCAGGCACACCATGACAAGAGTATGGTTCTGGGTTTCTGGAGTCTATGCTAGCAGAGTACAGGCTCTGTCTGATAGATCCTGCCAGCCTAGAGAGGTTTCAAACGTGGCATCCACCAGTAGGGAGTATATTGTCTGAGGACTGGTCTAGCTAAGTTTTGAGGACCCTCATCACCGGGGGGTCAGCTCCTAGATTCTGGGTGGTTTTGAAAAGAGCAACTCATAAAACCATCTACTCAGGGGCGTGTGGAAGATTTGTGATGTGCATTGATGTAAGGGGTGCTTATAGGGATGAAGTCACAGATCCATTAAAGTACAAAAATAAGAAAAACAATGATACTTTGCATTCATGTAATTGTTTATATTTTCTCCACCTTATTTGGTTTTTGTTGTGGTGGTGGTTGTTTTAGACTGGTTTTCCCTATCTCATATGGGCTGAAAGTACAGGGGCCACTTTTTTTTTAAATAATGTCACTTATTTGATCTTTACAGTAACCCTATAAACAAAAGGTGGGAAATATTAGCCCATTTAACAGAGGTGGAAATGGCAGTAAAGAAGGAGAAATAACTCGCCTGAGGTCACATGGCTAGTTAGAGACAGAGTCACAACTAGAAGCCAGCTTTATTGATTTGGTGCGTTTTCTTTTTCTTTTAATTGTTTGTTTTTTATTGTCTACTTAATCATCCACAAAGATGTCAATATATAGAGAAGAATGAAAAAGGGAAGTATGGAAAAAACTGTAAACTTTCATTATATAGTTTTTAAAAGATATATGCATATAAAAGATATATAGCTTAACAAGGTAGTAACAAAGTTGTTTATTTGTTTGTTTTTTCTCATAAATCAATCAGTACACATATTTGCTTATCATCTTTATGTAAGCCTTCCAAAACATCATGTAGTCTCATTGGGCAAAGGTACTCATAAAGAAACTCACTAAATTATTTCTTCAGTACCCAAAACAAAGAACTCAGGGTCTCCCTACTACTCTTTAGGCCATCTTTTCTCTCTCCATGCTAAGCTATAGCTGTTCTCTACTATCATACAACTAAACAAAGGACCCTTTGGAAACATGATTTTTTTCACATTTTAATTCCAGGAATTTCCTCTTTTCATGGCACATGGGTGTTTGTTTTGTGATAAGTCAAGTCACATGTCCCCTAAGTAGATGAGGAACTCCCTGCCATATTTCTAAAACTCAACAAGTGGAAGGAAGGAAGAGACTTTATTTTTCTGTAAGCACCAACTCAAAGAGCAGATGCTGGTCAATACTTAAGACAAAGAACTGTCCGTTACCTATATGTCATTCACTGGAGTAACCCGCAAGTTAAACCCACCTTACCAGTAGTAGCTATTAACACAATGATCTAATGTTTGGTGGAAAATACTGACATTTTCCCTATTCGGGCTTCCAGAAGGAAACACACACACACACACACACACACACACACACACACACACAGCAATTTGAGAATCCTATAATGGGGAAGCTAGGTGGTGCAATGGACAGAGTACCAGTAAGGAATGAGAAAGACTTGAGCTCAAATGCAGTCTCAGACACTTACTAGTTATGTGCCCCTAGGCAAGTCATTTAACCTGGATAGCCTAAAGAAAAGAATCTTATAATATATGCAAATTATGTCCTTATGATTGACTGAGGGATGAGAAATGGCATGATACTGTCAAGGAAAGACCAGAATGGTAGAGCTAGAGAAGTATGCAAGGTAGGAAGCCACTCAGGTGTGCCACACAAAGTGGGAGAATGAGGAGTGCTTTTAAATATTCCTTTTGAAAAATAAATATACATATTATAAATGTCAAGAAATCTGACTTTCCATGGCACATATTTGTTTTATTGCAAGTTAAGGTGTATGTGTCATAGGAAAGGCTCAAAGCCACCAGTGGAAACACAGAGAAGCAGTTTTCAAATATGGTGTCTATAGGGGATAGTGGAGAAATTGACTTGAATTGTGCTCAGGATATTTGTAAGGGAGTCAGTCATAAAAGATCAGATGGGAAGACTAGATGTTAACCTCTAGGAAATGAGGAGGCAGTCAAGGAGAAGTGTAGGGAATGAAGAAGATGTCAGTACTCAGGGATGTGCTGGTAAAAGTTTAACAATTGGCTCTTCAGGAAAAGATGTGCCCAGGACACAACTTAAATCTGAATTATTAATATTATCTCCATTATTTTCTTAAATCTGACATCTCTAGACAATTTTAAAAGATTTGTGGCATTTGTGGCATTTGCTGATTTCTGAGGTGTAAATGCTCACACTGAAAATTTAACAATCATCTCTTGCAATCTGGTTCCAGCTTGCTCCTACATACACCTGACAGTAGTAAAATTATTTAATTCCTTAATGTTGTATTTCTCAAGACATTTTCTATGGAGCCTAGATTTTCTGTGCAATATGTGTTCCATGAGAGAATTGTGGTGCCAGTAATATTTTCTCCTTGTGTATTAAATATGAATTTGCCACATGACAAGTATTCTTACATAAATAATTTGTTGCTATGGCTAGATGCTTGCTTTCCTTTATTTTCCTATAAATTATCCCAACTTCCCTTTATCCTGATAATTACCCATTCTGTAGCCTAAGGTATGAGCATTTACGGGCTCTCTCAAAGAATTGCAATCCCAGAACATTCTGTAGCTAAATTCTGCCTTTGCTTATTTTCCATTTTATGTTCCAGAAAGAGAATCAGGAGACCTGGTAGCTCTGCTACCAAATAATGATGTGACCCTCAGCAAATCACTTCCCTTTTCTAAACCTTCATTCCTCCTCTAAAAGTGAGGGAGGGGAGGGATGGTTAGGAAAATGATGTCGAATCTGGAATCAAAGGACCTGGATTGGAAGCCTGGCTCTGCTATGTCATACCTATGTGACCTTGGCTAAATCACTTTTCATCTCTGGTTTTTAGCTTCATCTTTTGTGAAATGTGGGGATTGAATTCGGTGTTCTTTAAGCTCCTGTCCAGCTCTAAATCCATGATCCCATGAGAGAGATGGAATAGATAATCCTAAGATCCCTTCTCTCAGAGATTCCGTGATTTTAGAGAGCAGAGGAAAAGCCCAAGTGTGATACCATGGTAATGGTGGCATCAGGGAGTCCTGGTCATTCTTTACCTTACAATATCATTCCAAATACAAAGCTGATTTAATAATGGTGTAGGGGAAAGGAAAAGTATCTAATGGGATCATAAATTTACATGGAGATTTCAATCTGAGCATTGGAAGGTTAGAAAAGGGAGATTGATAGAGTGAGGTTAATCAGGGGAGATTCCAGTACTGGTTTCTCATCTAAAAAAGGTAGGTGGACCCTGGATGGAATTGCTTTCCAGCTCTATTGCCTTCTGAGTGTCTTACTCTTGAGTAGAATGCATAAGGGAAAAATGACGTCATGGGAGATTCCAACCTGGGTTTTCTTCTTCTCTGTGTGTGATTTCCCTGTGTTAAAAAAGAACAAAAAAACCCATATAAATGAAGAAAAGATATGTTCTTATATAAATACTTATCTCTCTCATGTTGAAATGAAGCCGTTTGAGACTAGAGTTATTTCATTTTTTGTATTTGGGTCTCCAGGACCCCTCATAGTACCTGGAACATAGCTGATATTTGTTGATTGATTGATCAAAAAGAGGTTCCCTTATAATGGGGAGAGGCAGAAGCACATGGAGCCAATGAAAGATGTTGTTTTGGGTAAAGAGTAAGACATTCAGCCTGCTTTATAAGCATGCGTCAAGGTAAAGGGAACACTCATACTTTAGTGGAGAATATCATTTTATGTGATTCCTAAACTGTCTGAAAGCTGCTTTGTTTGCTGCATTGGTAAGACGATGATTTAGGACAAGATTATCTTTAAATTCTGTTCCAGATTGAATATTTTACATTCTAGGCATATCTGATACTTTATGTTCACCTGTTGTCATCCTTAACTTACTTTAATGCTCAGTTCAGGTACCACAACTTATATGAAGCCTTTCCTGGTCCTGCTCTCACTTTTTTTTCAAATTATTTCATCTATCTACTTTATCTATCTATCTGTCTGTCTGTCTGTCTGTCTGTCTGTCCATCCATCCGTCTATCTGTCTGTCTTTACCTGTCAATCTCTCTGTGTGTGTCTGTCTCTCTCTCCCTCTCCAAGTACATGCTGTAGCAAAAGAAAGAAAGAAAGAAAGCTTGTCGAGGTCAGGGACTTGCTCATTTTTCACCTTGCATCCCTGTCACTTAGGATAGTACCTTGTACAAAGTAGGTACCTGCTTAATAATGCTTTTTGAATATGTGATTCTTTTTTAATACAATATTTTTTGAATGGCAGAGTTCCAAGGTCTTTCCCAGTTCCAACACTGTATGTTGTTTCCAGTTTTAACATTCTTTCTTCCAAGGTCACTTTCAGCTCTGACATTCTGTGTTCTCAGATCCCTCCCAGCCCTAACATTCTCAAGTCCCTCTTAGCTCTGACATTCTGTTATTCTATGAATGTAAGAAGTTCAGTATGATCGTTTGCTTGAGAGGATTAAGCAACCACTTGGGAATTACTTTTATAACTATGTTTTTAAAAAGCAGGGCAAACTTTGTACTATATTCTTGCTTTTCTGTTGGTTTGTTTATTTGTTTGTGTCTTGTCTCCTCTCATCCCCCTTATGTGCAAATGGATCATTTTGTATGTGAGCTAATAGTCCTCCATTTGAACAGTTCCATAAAAATTTTCTGAAACCAAATCAAATGAAACCCAACCCATAAAATACAGGGGGAAAGTGCTCTTTGGACTTGAAAAGGTTATAGACTACTGCAGGGGTTGCTAGCGACATTCAATAGCATTCGAAGCTGGGTTTTTAATTTAGTTTTTCTATTTACCCCTTAGAAGCTACTCACTGCTCAACTGCTAATGCATTTCCAACTGAAATTTTGTAAATTATATTGGGCAACATTCTCAGCGAGAATAGATTGTGCAAGCACTAGTAATGGCTTCCTGCTGCTGCCTCTGGCAATCTGGGGCTTTTTCAAAGTTGTGTGTGTGTGTGTGTGTGTGTGTGTGTGTGTGTGTGTGTGTGTGTGTGTGTGTGTGTGTGTGTATGTGTGTGTGATTGTGTGTATGCTTGAGCACCAGGCACTCGAATCTTAAAGGAATCTTGTGTTATCTCTCTGACTACAGGAACTGATCAGGGTCCAGCTGCTAATTCACATCAACTACCCCGATCTCTCTAGAAGCTTGGGAGCCTTCATTCCTCCTTCACAATTTCCTCAAGGCCTCACCCATTGTGACCCTCCTCCTTTCCCCTCTTGGAAGAGGGCAAGATTCTTGAGACCATTCCCCTTCCTCATCTCATTGGAGCTGCTGCTGCTTTTTCTGAATCACAAATCACAGAAAAGCAGAATTAGAAGGAATCTTAGAGATTATCCAATGCCTTTGTTTTCCTGATGAGGCCACTTAGACTGAGAGTATGGTGAAAAGAATTTGATAAGGTTGCACAGGTGTAAAGAAAGTGAAAGAATCATGGAGTTTTGAGCCCAGGGCCTCTGATTCCAAATCTAATACTCTTTCCATGACACCACACTAGAATTCTTTATAAAAATTACATTTTATTTTTTTTTCAGTGAACAAAGATCTATCTTCTTTCCCTCCCTCTTCCTCTAATTGGGGAAAAGAAAAACATAATCCTTGTAAGAAATATGCGTAGTTAAGCAAAACAGATTCTTATGTTGGCCATGTCTAAACGATCCACATCTCAATCTAGACACTATGTCCATTATGTCTCTATCAGGAAGATAGGTCACACTAGAATGTTCTGTCCCATCATGGAATAGGATATGTAGCAGAACTGAAGAAAAGGAATGATCTGTTTATTATGGTGGGTGATTGGTAGAGACAAGGGAAATAGGGTGGATCATTCCTTGTGTTAAGGGTTTGTTCCCATCCTTCTCTCCAACTCTTCCAAAATCCCTCTGGAGATGGGGAGCAGGGAGCAGGGAGGAAGGGTCAGGGCAGCTTTGAGCCCTGTGGGTGTGTGACCACAAAAAAACACTGCCTCCTCCTTGGTATCTTTGAGCCCAGAGGAGTATAACAGAGTGTGGTTTGGGGGCTGACCACAAAAGAAACAGCCTCTTAAGCTGCACTTGGTCTGAACTTGAGGGGATGTGGTGGTGCAAACCTCTGTGTGGCCTCTTTCACTTTTCATCTCAGCTGTTTCCTGTAACTCCTTTACAGAGCCCCTTCCAGGGAAAAAGGAAAGGGGAGAAAATTGCTTGATTTTGTGAGTGTGGATTCGCTCCTTCCTTCCTTCCTTCCTTCCTTCCTTCCTTCCTTCCTTCCTTCCTTCCTTCCTTCCTTCCTTCCTTCCTTCCTTCCTTCCTTCCTTCCTTCCTTCCTCTCCTCTCTAGTCTTTTGCTACCTTCCTTGGTACCCTCCCCACCGAGATTTGCATTGATAATTATCTTTTGCTAGCAGCTATGCAAGGAATTGCAGGGGCAAAGACCAGAATCATCCTTTGAGCAAACTTTTCACTGCCTGAGTCATGAAGAATTATTCATAAACACCGGGGCTTTTTTAGCTAGGAGAGAAGCCTCATCTTTGGCAGTGTTTTTTAAGCCTTTCAAGATGATGTAGAAGGTTAGCTCTTACTTGGTCTTGGCTGGCTTCTCTCCGGTTCAGTTGGAAATGAGACAAAGCAGTGTGGTATGTCAAACATTAGCTTTGACATAAGGGGACCTGGATTCGAATTCCATCTTTGGCACTTTACTACCTGAGTGACTTTGCATACTATTTACCTTGAGGGCCGCCTTCTCCCATTTTTTTTTATTAGATAAAAGGGGTCATTCCTTGGCTCATTTCTTACCCTTAATCGCTGAATGTGTGTTTCCTCAGTCAAAGTGAGAACTTGGAAAGACCTCAGCTTAAAATGTCCTGGGCCTGCATCCTGGGCCATATCTAGTCTCCTGATCTATATCTGGCCACTGGACCCAGATGGCTCTGGAGGAGAAAGTGAGGCTGGTGACTTTGCACAGCCCTGCCTCACTTAAATCCAATTCGCTTGCAAGTCATGACATCATCTTCCTGATGTCATGGTCCTCTTTGAGAATGAAGGATAAACAACAACAACAATGACTTTATGTAAGTCACTGTCTCTCTCTGGACCTCAGTTTCCTCATCTCTAAAATGGAGAAGCAGGTGCTGTCCGATATGGTTTCTAAGGTCTCTCCCAGCTCTGAATCCTGTGAATCCATTCATTGGGCTGGAAAAAACTAATATTATATGATTATAAGACAAAAGGAAGACTTGGGACTAAAAAACATGTCCTAAAATGTGGATTGGCATCTGCTCTGGCATTTACAGTGAAGGCTTCATTAACATCCTGGGATATGAATGCAGAGTAGAGTGCCAGTCAGTCTAAGCATATCTTCTCTCATGTGAATAGACAGGACTGCCAGGATATTCCTCTTCATAACAGCTTCCTGGGATTTCCTGTATTAGCCAGCTCAGGATTTGGAATTTCTCTTTGAGAAAATAGCAGCTCAACGAGCAGATTCAGATCAATACTTAGACATAGAACTGAATATCACTGAAACATCACTTGCTAGAGGGACCCACAAGTCAAATCCTCCTTAATAATGCCATAATTAGGCTTAAGTCTCACCAGAAGTAATTGGCTTCCCCCACCCCCTTACTACTTTTTCCCTATCCCACTGTTGGTTTCCTCCAGAGGCTGAAGTTGGTAATCATCTTATGTAAATCCAATTCAGGCAGCTATTGTAGGCATTCAAGTTGTACAGAAAGATATGTTATCACCCTTGTTCTCAGAACGCTTATGGTCCATCTGGAGAGCAGAGGCATGTAGTTACATTAAGACCCTTTACCTCAGTGGTAATATACTTTCCTGAATTTTGTAAAACCTAGAGTTCTATATCCCTATCAAATGGTACCTGCTTTCCTAAATCTCCCTAGTGAGAAATTTTCTTTCTAGCTAATACTCACCTGGAAGATAAGGTCTCAATTCATCTATTAATAATAGTTTTGTTAGGAAGAGAACAATTTAACCAAACTTCACAAGGAATAATGTGTAGTAATGTGGGGTTTTGTGGTTTTTGTTGTTGTTGTTGTTTTGTTTTTTGGAAGGGGAACAGGTTTACCAAGATGATATTTCTTAAATAAACTTGTGTTGGAGACTAAGAGAAGAAAGCCATTGAATTACATATGACTAGGGTAATTTTCTGGTGACTGATGGCTGTGAGCAATACAACAGAGGGGCAATATTCCTGGGAGAAATCCCAGGTCATCAGACTGAGAGAATTAGAGAATATTGTGATCTGGTCATGAAGTGCCATTTCAGAGACATCTTTTATCTTCAATACATGTATCATGACATCTATCTATCTATTATCTTCCTACCTACTGTCCATCTATCTTTCTATCTACTACCTACCTGTGTATTTGTCTCTCTTTCTATCTACTGTCTGTCTGCTATTTGTCCCTGTTTTTCTAACCATCAGTCGCATCTCTCTCTCTCTCTCTCTCTCTCTCTCTCTCTCTCTCTCTCTCTCTCTCTCTTTCTCTCTCTCTCCCCATATATCTATCTGTCAATATGCCTATATTCTATCTGCCTCTCTATATCATACATTTTCAATAGATACTGGCCTACTTGCTGGCCAGCCCACTTGGCCCTTATACGACATTCCGTACCCTTTCCTTTGTACCTCTGTATGCTCAGAATCCTCTCTCTTCTTATTCTTCCTATTCCTGAATCTCATTAAGGTTCAGTTCAAGTCCCATCCATTTCAGGAGATCTTTCCTAATTCTCCCAGCTGCTAGTATGCCATCACTCCAAATCACTGTGCATTGGTTTTGTATGTATACTGTATTTACTTATCTGTAAACATGGTGTACCCTCTCCCACAGTAGAATATAAATTCCTTGAGAGCAGGAATGATTTCATTTTCGTTTTTGTATCACTAGCATTGATCACAATGCCTTACGCTTAGTAAATGCTTAATAAATACTTATTGATTGATAGTATGAGGATAAGAAAAGAAAAGGGAATATATTCAAGACATGTTATAAAAGTGAAATTGACGGGTCTTGACAACAGATCGGATGGGGGGGGGTGGCGGGGGTTGGAGATAGTGAAGAGGCAAGCCTGGGGGCCTGAGAAGATCATGATACCCTCTATAGTAATAGACTAGGTAGGAGGCAGTGAAGGTTTAGGGGAAAAGAATGTGTTCCATTTGAAACATGTTGAATTTAAGATGTCTACTGGACATCTAGTTTGAAATTTCTGAAAGGCATTTGTAGGTGTGAAATTTGAGGTCAGTAGAAAGTTTTGGTAAGATAGGTAGATTTGAGAACTGTCAGCAGAGGGGTAGTAATTAAATCTATGGGAGCTCATGAGATCACCAAGTGAAATAGTATAGAGGGAGAAGAGGGACAAAAATGTTCCAGGTGTTGATTAATATCAATGCAAAATAATAAATAAACATAAGTAAAAGGTCTGCAGAAGCATGTTAAAAGATTGGACAATATGACCAGGAAGAATTTATACCAAAAATGCAGAGTTAGTTCAATATTAGAAAAACCATAAACATAAAAGACCATCTTAACAACAAACACAATAAAAATAATATCTTTATATCAGAGGATACATAAAAAGTTCTTGATAAAACATGATACCTTTTTATTTTAAAAATTCTAGAATACATAGGAATAAATGGATACTTTCTTAATATTATAAACAACACTTATATAAAATTAAGAGCTAGAACTATCTTTAATGGGGAATCAATAGAAGTCTTTCTAAAAATAGCTAAAGCTCATATAGCACTTAATATGTGCCAGGCACTGTGCTAAACGCTTTGCAATTACTCTCTCATTTGATCCTCACTCTGTGAGAAGTCTGCTGGAACAAAGTAAAACAATTAACTTTGTTAATGAATAATTTAATTTAAATTTACAGTGACCTCATCTGAAAGTGCCTGCTTAGGGGTGGGGAACCTGCAGTCTCGAGGCTGCATGTAGCCTCTAGGCTGAAGGCTCCCCACCCTTGGTGCACCATTCTACATCCATAGCACCCTTCCTAACATCTCTATTTTTTTTTAAATTTATTTTTGACATGTTTGGTTTTCAGCATTGATTTTCACAGGCGTTTGAATTACAAATTTTCTCCCCATTTCCTCCCCCCTCCCACTCCAAGATGGCGTACATTCTGGTTGCCCT
>CM053625.1:109744416-109792493 GCA_028646595.1 Phalanger gymnotis | reverse complement strand
GAAATATGGGCAAAATGAGAGCAGGGTTTGCTACCTCAGGCTTTATGAGGGAAATGGGCCACTCTAGTCTTTCCTCTGTAGTACGTTTTTAATTGAAAAAAAATTTCCACCAGCTTTCTCCTTGAACAAGTAAATAGTTCTCTCTGGGCCTCCTCAGTTTATCCATCTGAAGAATGAGAGGACTAGTTATGATACAGTGGAAAGTGGTCTGAACTTGGATCATGGGACTTGAGTTCAAATTTGGCTGTGCTGCTTTCTGTTTTGTGTGAATTTGGGCTAGTCACCAGACCTCAGATTCCTTATTTATAAGGTGTAGGGGTCAGACTCCATGGCCTTCTACTGTGTCTTCCTGGTCTTATCCTATCATTTGGTGCCCAGAAGATTCCTGAGGTCCCTTTGAGTTCCAACAACCCGAGTCTTGAACGTTGAGTTTTGAATTTCAGTTCCATGTCCACGAGGATGAAAAAAGTGCCCTGCATTTTTTAAAAAAGGGTGAGAGAAATGCCCATTGGCATGCTGGTATTTTCCTTCTCCCCCCCACCCACCCTTCAGTTTAGCCTACTAGAATATGACCTGGAGAGTCAAGTGGTCTGAATCTCAGCTCTGCCCTTGCTACCTGCTGACTGTATGATTTGAGGCAGGTGACTACCCCACAATCTCCTCATCTGGAAAATAGAATAATAATCACTGCCCTGCCTCTTTCCTTGTGTGGTTGTGAAATGAAATAGATGAAAGATGAAGACTTAAGGAGGTATTTCCCCTGCCCTGGGCTGTTGTGGTGTCTCTTTGGCAGGGGTGGGGAACCAAATTTTGTTCTGTAAAATTTGGATTCAGTCAAAAGGTCACACTTGAGGATTTGAGTCCATGTGTGGCTTTAATGCCAAATGGTCTGCACTCCTGCTCTTTAGGCCAGGAACTGAAATTAGAGAGATATCGGAGCCTTCATTCTGCTGTTTTTCTGCTTTGGTTTTCCTCTGCTTGAGGATTTCTTGCTATGAGGGGTTTCTAGGGGCAGCTAGGTGGCACAGTGGATGGAGTAGAGGGCTTGGAGTCGGGAAAACCCGAGTTCTGATTTGGCTTGGATACTTACTAGCTGTGTGACTCTGGGCAAATACTTAACCCAATCAAAATCCTGGTAGCTATTGATTACAGACCTGCACCTCATTCCGCTTCCTTCCTTTGGTGCTTGGCTCACATTCGTTTTGTCTTTCTCAGCTCCTGCCCTCGTATTAAGGGACTTCAACATACATATTGACTCTCCCTGAAATACTAACCACTAAGTCCCTCAACCTATTCACTTCCCATGAACTCCTCCTCCTCCTGCCTGAGCCACATACAAAGATGGTTATACCCTTCTTCACGTATTATATGTTCAAGAATTTGGAAATCACCTTATCCAGCCACAATTCATTGGCATTTTACATCTCCCTCTGCCTTCCCTTACAAAACCATGCTCTTCATTTGTACAGTGACCACCAATCCCTTAACCCCTCAGTTCTCTCCCAGACTCTTCTCCCCTGCATCAGCCGCTTTCTCCTCTTTTCTCCATCTTTACCCCTTGGTGAATCAATTCAACTCTACACAGTCCTCCTGTCTTGAATCCCTACTCTCTTATCATAGCAAAGATTACAGCCAGCTAAGCCTCAGCTTCGAAATACTTCCACCATTTGTCATCTACATACATGTTGCTGAACGATGATGGAGAAAAATCACACAACCGTTCTGCCTGAGTCCACTACAAATTTATGTTGTGAAACCTTCTCTAGGCCCTCATTGCTTCTAGGCAAGTGTGCTATGCCTCCCTTATTGACTCACTATCCCATTTTCCACAGTGGCTCTTCCAAACCTTTTCATTTATCTTTAGGCCTCCCAAGGCTCCCCATCATCACAGCCTCTCATCTGCAAAACTCATCTCATATTTGTGGAAAAAATCAAAGTAATCAACTGTGAGCTCCCTCTTCTTCTCTCTTCCTTATCTCCTATGGCTCAGATGCCTTCTGCCACCATCTTCTCCTTCCTCCCTGTCTCACATGATGAGATGGCCTTACTCCTTACCAAAGCCAACTTCTCTATCTGCTCAAGTGATCCCATTCCATTTCATCTCCTCCAACAGACTGCCCCCTCTGTCATCCCCACGCTTTCACTTATTTTCAATCTCTCTCTCTCTCTACTACTGGTTCATCCCCTACTGCCTACAAACATGCCTGAAAAACAAAAAAAACCCTCATTTTGTCCTTCCATCCCTGCTATCACCCGATAGCTCTTCTGCAGCTTCTTAACTAAACTCCTGAAAAAGGATATCTACAATAAGTGCCTCCACTTTCTTTTTAACCCTTTACAATACAACTTCCAACCTTATCATTCCACCAAAATGCTATCTCTAAAATTACTAATGATCCCTTTGTTGCCACATCCAATGGCCTTTTCTCAATCCTCATTCTTCTTAACCTCTCTGCAGCATTTGACACTGTTGATCTCTCTTCTTTTGTTTATACTCTCTTCTCTCTAGGTTTTTGGGATACTAATTTTCCCTGTTCTTCTCCTACCTATTAAACTACTCCTTCTCTGTCTCTTTGGCTGAATCTTGTTTCAGACCATGCCCATTAACTACAGATGTCCTACAGGTCTTTGTCATGGTTTCTCTTCTCTTCTCCCTCTATTTCACTTGGCAATCCTATCCACCCCCATGGTTTAATCACCATATCTATGCTGATGATTTTAAAATCTACCCATCCTGCTCTAACATCTCTGCTGACTCCTAATCTTGCATCTCCAGTTGCTCTTCAGACATCCAAAACTGATTGCTCCGTAAACATTTTAAACTCAGTATCTCCAAAATGGAACACATTATCACTCCCCTTAAGCCCTCTCCTCCTTCTACTTTCCCTGTTACTGTAAAGGGCAACATCATCCTCCTAGAGCAGAGAAGTCATCCTGGATTCCTCACTATCACTCATATCCAAGCTGTCAACAAGGCTTGTCACTTTTATCTTTGCAATGTCTCTCATATATACCTCCTTGTCTCCCTTGACTCTGCCACCACTCTGGTGCCAGCCCTCATTGCCTCATGCCTGGATTATTGCAATAGCCTGTTGGGGAGTCTGCTTGCCTCAAGTCTCTCCTCATTCCAATCTAGCTCCCATTCAGCCACTGAAGTGATTTTCCTAAAGCAAAAGTCCAATCATGTCATTCCCCCACTCAATAAACTCTAGTGGCTCCCCATTGCCTCCAGGATCAAATAAAAAGTGCTTTGCTTAGTATTCAAAGCCCTTCATAACTGAGTCCCCTCCTATGTTGCCAGTCTTCTTATGCCTTACTCCCTGACACATATTCCTTGATCCAGTGACTCTGGCCTCCTGGTTGTTACATGAACAAGATAATCCATCTCCTGTGTCTGGGCATTTTCTCTGGCTGTTCCCAATGTCTGAAATGCACTTCTTCCTCAGCTTCATGTACTGACCTCACTGCTTTGCTTTATTTCCCAACTGAAATACCATCTTTTACCAAAAGCCTTCCCAACCATTCTTAATTCTGGTGACTTCCATCAGTTAATTTCCCACTTATCCTGTATATAGCTTGGTTTACATATATTTGTTTCCACATTGTCTTCCTCATTAGTTTGGAAGCTCCTGGAGAGTAGGGATGTGTCTGTTACTTCTTTTTGTTTCCCCAGTGTTTAGCATAGCGCCTGGCATACAGTAGGCACTTAATAAATGTTGATTGATTTACAACTTCTGTTTGCCCCATTTTCCTCAACTCTAAAATGGAAACAATAATATCACCTACTTCTCAGGATTTTGATGACCAAATGAGATGATTTTGGAAAAGTACAGTGTCTGGCATATAGTAGGTGCTTCGTAAATGTGCAAAGTAACAGTAATATTATACTACGATCAACTGTGAATGACTTAGCTTTTCTCAATAATACAATGACCCAAGACAATTCCAAAGGGCTCATAATGAAAAATTCTATCCACCTCTAGATAAAGAACTGATGCAGTCTGAAAGCATACTTTTTAATTTTATTTTGGGGGTTTTTTTATTTTGTTTTGTTTTGGTCTGTGTAATCTTTCACAACATGGCTAATATGGAAATATACTGTGCATGACTCTATAACAAATTGCTTACTTTCTCAAGGAAGGGAGAATTTTGTACTCAAATTTTTTAAAATGAATGTTTAATAATTTATATACATATATATAATTGAGAAAAAATAAAATAAGAGGAAAAATAATAAATGTTTGTTTCTTTCCTTTGTTTTGGAGACTATATGGTATTAAGAATGGCATTTAGTTGCCTTACTCCATAGGCGTATTACTGTGAAAGGTTTTGTGCATGACCAAAATGAGGGAAAAATCTCTTTTTGTTAGCATGGTACTAATGTGGTACATACTAGTCTCTGCAAAGGCAACGACCTCAGGGGTCTGCACATCTATATAGCAGGCGATCTTGAGCCAACCAAGGGGCTCAGACTGGGTATACTGGGCAGCACAAGAGACTTCAGAAAAAAGTAATTCTTTTGCTATGAAGATTTATTTGATTTTCATCTCTCCCCACCCCCCTTCCATCCCATTAGTCATGACTTTCCCTCTTGGACTCCACCCCCTCCCCCAGCCCTTTGTTTTAATTCTCTCCCTGTAATGAGCTTATCATACAATATGCCCAGTATAATGCTGTTGTGCTTTATCCCCCCGTTAGACAGTGAGCTTCCTGAGGGCAGGAATCTTGTCTCTTCTGAATTTTATTTCTCTGTTAGCTCAGTGTGCTTCATTCAGTAGGCACTTAATAAATGTTGATGGAACTGAATTGTAATTTGGTTTTCTGTGTGTGAAAATCACCTGGATAAACAGGATTCAAAGCTATGGTGAAATGTGATAGTGAACATGAAAGTACTTGGAGTATGTTCAATGTTGTAGGAAGGCAGATTTATTCTTATTATCACTCTAAGTTTATTATTTTCAACAATAAAATTTAGAATAGTTCACCTTTCAATGGCACTTTAGAGTTTGCAAATCTTTACCTTAGATGTTCATCTATAATAGATCACTTTTCTATTACACTTTATAGTTCATAAAGCATTATCTTGTTTGATATTCACAACAGCCCTGTGAGGTAGACACTACAGGCATTATTGCTCCCGTCTGTTCTGGCCTAGGCTTAACTTAGACCAGTTCTTAGGGAGTTTAGGTTCTATTTTGGAACAAAATGAGACACTCTTAGACCATTCGACAGTTAACGAAAAGAGATTCATCCTTTCATAGTGGCAGAAGGCTATTCAACAAAGATAGACATTGAGAAACACGTGAGTTGATTGAGTTGAATGAAATTCCATTGTCTGAGTTACCTATTTGGATCTATCAGCCAAGTCTCCAGGAGTCCTTCTACTTCCTTGTGGCTGCTTTGAACTTGGGGGATGAAAAAGTAATGTCAACCATCTGAGTCTTTAGTTTCCAGAGCCAACCAAATCTTAAGGAAGGCCTTCATATCTTTTCAGGGAAAAGTAACCTAATTTGTAAGGGGGAAGGAGTTACAATATCACTCTTACTATGGTACAAATGAGGTAACTGAGGCCAAGATCAAAGAGAGTTGAAACACAAACCCAAGGCTCCTTTCTCCAAGTATAATGTTCTTGTCAGCATACAACATATGTATGCATATTTACATATAGGCTTGTTAGAACATCTATCTATCTATCTATCTATCTATCTATCTATCTATCTATCTATCTATCTATCTATCTACCTGTCTGTCTGTCTGTCTGTCTGTCTGTCTGTCTGTCTTCATAGTTCTTTATCTTGGGTTTTCAAAGAAGACCAGTGACATCATAGGGTGATGCCTTGACTTGCTGTGCATTGGATTTAGGTGAGGCAGAGCTGTACGAAGTTGTCAGCCTCACTCTCTCTTCCAAAGTCAAGATTATTGGTGATGGCCTGGGATGCAGTGAGTGACCTTGGCATCTTCCAGTTCTGACCAAGCTCTAAGCACTCCACAGTGCCTACTTCAGCCACCTTCATTGCGGTTGGGATAAATTATTCTCATCTATCCATTCTGCCAGAGGAAGTTTTCACATGCTTCAGGTATCATGACTTATATCTATAATTTTTATCTATGTCATCCGTAACCAACTTATCAATATCTAAGTCTCTCTATTTCCATTTGGACCTGTGATTTCATCAGTGTAGGATACTTCCCTGAGGAAATGCCTTTATTCTATCAATGCAGACCAGCTCCTATCATTCCACTTCTAGTCCTAGAGAGATGCTCAGGGTACAGGCAGTATGTGTCAGAGGTGGGCCTTGAGCCCAGGCCATCCTAACTCCAAGGTTAGCCCTCTCCCTAGGCTGCCTCTTAATAATAATGGTACAATTATATGATTATTACATGATACCTCTTTCTAGATTACCTTCTTCTTGACCTTAGCTCTCTGATCCTTGGGCTATAGTCTTGGAAAGGGAAAGATGGGGAAAGGCAGCCAGCTTTGATTGCATCTAAGTAACAAATTGCTTATTTTCATATAAGCATTTGAAATCACTTTTTTTTTCAATTCTGAAATCACTTTTCATCTCTCCAATTTTCCCTCATTTAAATCTGGCTGCTTTGAATCATATTAATATTGTTGTGTGTGAAAAAGTATTTCACTTAAGTGATGCTATAAAGTCAAGCCATTAAGCTGCATGTGTGTGGTGCTGGGTATGTATTTTTAGCCTTTGAGATCCGTAATTATGTATGTTTCACTGCCTTTCAAATGCATATTTGTCATGGAGAGAGATTATAGTTATGTAATACCAGTTATTTTTGATAGGGTAAAATGTATTTTATAGACTTACTAAGTCTCATTCAACTAGAGCAAACCATGGTCGTTTCTGCTTTATCTGGGAGGGTGTGTGGCTCCTGAGTACCAAAGGAACCAATCCAATGAATCAATTTGTGATCATTAGGTCTGAAAGTTGGCTTCAAGTAAGTGAAAAATGAGAGATAGAGAAGGAAAACCCTGGCTTTTCCAGGACTGAATGGGTCAAACAGGGCATTTATACAGTGATCCAATACAACACAACGTTTAAGTGACTATTCTGTGAGTGTCCTGTGATAGGCTCTGGGGGAGGTACGATGCTTAGGTAAGGCATAGTCTTGTCCTCCAGAAGCACCCAGTCTAGTAGTAGAATAAGAAATAAAACCAAAAATTACCATAATACACATTACTACATGGTAAGGGCATTTGTGAGTTGCCAAAGTGCTATAAGAGATCTGAGGGTGAAGCTCATTACCAACAAGGGTGATAATTTTAATAAGAAATAGGCATCTATGTTAATTTTCTCTTTGTCTGCTGGGAGAGTGGAAACCCCCAGCTTCAATGGCTATAGAGTCTATTACAACCCCAAATTTCTTGGGGTTTGAACTCTTAGGATCTTGAGGCTCTAGTCATATCACATCTGAAAAGTTGACCCCTCCCCCACTCAAATTAAACACACAAGTATGCTCACAAATGGAAAAAAAAATATAATATATGTATGCTATCAGCTCAACTACCAGCAGGGAATTCTTAGCTCAGTGGTGAACATATTACCCAAATATAAGTCGAACTACCAAGCTTGTGAACTATTAGATGAAATATTAGTTCAATAATGAATTTATAAATCTTGCAAAAGTGACACCAATATAATTAAAACAGAGATCTTAGCAATAGTTCTAAATACATATGACCCACTTCTTTTTTAAAAAATGTTTTATTGGTGTGTTATGTTTTAAAATTACAAACACTTATAGATTATTCCTAATTCATGAGATGTCTCTTAAACAGTTGAGTAAAACTAACAATGCTGACTTCATCTGAAAGTGCATGCAACATTCTACATCTGTAGCACTGCCCCCTCACCTCTATCTTTGAAATTTTTTTTTCAATCGGCAAAAATCCACCTTCTGTCCCTTTAACCTCCCTTCCACCATTGAAAAAGAAAGAAAAATAAAACTGCTACAAGCATATATAGTCAAGCAAAACAAATTACCTTTTACAAAACAAATACCTTTTGTCAGTGCAAAGAACAATAGATTTGGAATCAGCAGTATTAGGTAAAAATCCTGGCTCTGCTACCTTCCCTACTGCATACGTGACCTCAGGTAAGTCATTTAACCTCAATGGGTTTCAGTTTTCTCAGCTATAAAATGAGGGGTTTAGACTCAGTGATGTCAAAGGTCTCTTTCATCTCTAAATCTATAGTTCGATGATTCTATGACAGCCTTTTCTCTCGCACCTCCCACCTTCCCACCCTGACCCTACCCCACTCTTAAGTGTTAAGGCCTTTCTTTCTAAGGTGACCTTCCATATTCTTTCTAATCATCTTGTGTATTCTGATTCATATATTATATATATATGCATATATATACATCGTATATATGCATATATAATATAAGTAAAACCTCTCTCATTAGAATGTAAACTCTTTGAGGGTAGGGATTGTCCTTTTTTATTTTAATCTTCAGTGCTTGGCCTGGCACATCCCAAGTGCTTAATAAATTCTTATTGATTAATTAATCTTGTGAATAGTTATAGGTAGGAGAGGGAATGGGATGCAGAAGGAGCTAAAATAATGTTATTATATAATTTTCTTCTTGGGGTGTTGAATAAAAATGGAGATAAATACATGCCTTTTAAGATTCTCCCTTGCTCCTTATAACCAGCTTGCCCTTCCCTTGGTTTTCTTTTTGTGTCCTTATAAGTTCTTAATTCTCTTGGTGGAAGACAAAGTGTAGTATTCAGATTTTATGATTCCTAGAACCTCTTAAATGTATTTTCCTTTAAATGAGGAGAGATTCCTGTAGAATAATCTGTGACTCTCTTTCCTCAAAATTAATTTTTCCTATATACATTCATATCAGTTAAGCAAATATTTATTAAGTGCTTAATAATAATTGATAGATGGTGCTTTCCATACATTATGTCATTTAATTCTCATAAAAATTCTATAAGGTAGGTACTGCACATATTATACCCATTTTTTAGATAAGAAAATTGAAGCTCAGATAGGTCAAATGACTTGCCCAAGGTTGTATAATTAGTAACTGCTAGAGACAGGATTCAATCCTAGTTCTCTCCTGATTCCAAGTCTAACATTTTTAGCACTGTACTACAGAGCATTATGCTATTGGTTGTTGTTATATTCTGTTGTTTTAATTGTGTCCAACTCTTCATGACCTTGTTTGGGTCTTCTTGGCAAAGACAGTAGAATGGTTTGTCATTTCCTTCTCCAGCTCATATTACAGATGAGGAAACTGAGTAAACAGTGTTGGGTGACTTGCTCAGGGTCACACAGCTAGTAAGTGTCTGAAGTCAGATTTGAACTCAGGTCTTTTTGATTCTAAGCCCTGTGCTCTATCTGCTATGCAACCTAAGGGCCCCATGGCTACTGGGGGTACATACAAAGAGCACTGGGAGAGGTAGATAATTTAGATAAGACAGAATCTTCCCTGTTCATATTCAACAAATATTTATTAAGTACCTTATATGTAAGAGGCACTCTACTAGGGGCAGAGGGAAATAGGACCCTGGCAGACCAGAGATGGAAGCACCTTAGAGGTCATCTAATCCAATCCTAGCATTTTATAGAGAAGGAAAGTGAGACCAGGAGAGAGAAAGTGACTTTAGATTCTACTTTTGGCATCTGTAAGAGAAATCTGAAGAAGGGGAAGCATTAAGAACTATTTAGGGGAGTTAAGTGGTAAGGATCTGAAGAGAAGGATTTAAAGAGATTATTCAAAGAGGAACAAAAGAAGAAGGCAGTTGGCAAGGCAAGGAATGTAAGAAAGGTAATTTGAACAAATTGGTAAGTAAAGCAAATTGGCAGAATGTATTGGTGGGTGCGGCAAATTGGTTAAATAAATAAGAGGCTGGTACTAGGAGAAGGGAGGTGGAGTACATCTGGGGAGCTCCTAAGGAAAGGAAGTTGGATGTGACTTTAAAGATACTAAGAGGTGATGACCATTTGGAAGATTTAGGAAATCTGATCAACACAATGATTAGTCATTGAATGAGTGTTGCCTCAGTCAAATAGTCAAACTGAAAATTGGCAAAGACCTTAGCTTAAAAAGGCCAAGGTTCCCCACTATATCCAGAGCCATCTCTAGTCATCCTGACCTATATCTGGCCACTGGACTGAGATGGCTGTGGAGGAGAAAGTGAGGCTGGTAACTTTGCACAGCCCTCCCTCACTTAAATCCAATTCATTTGCATGTCATGACATCACCTTTCTGATGTTATGGTCCTCTTCAATAAAGAAGGACAAGCAATATAAACAACTAGGGGGTGATACTGTGTTATAAAAGTAATAATCAGGGTGAAAATACCCAGTGGGGTGTGTGTGTGTGTGTGTGTGTGTGTGTGTGTGTGTTTAAGGCTAAAGAATCCCAATCAGTGTGAAGTACTGGCAATATTTGCTATAGTGTGTATTTTTGCCACTGCCAAGTGACTCTTGTCTATTTTCTAGGTGTAGGCTGGTATCATTTCTAGAAGTGAAGGGACCCAAACCCTGTGACATAGGATCTGTCATAGGTGATATTATTACACCTATTTTACTGGGAGGTGGGAGGCTGAGAGAGGCTAACTAATTTTCCCAGGCGGGATTTGAACTCAGGACTTCCTGACTCTACATTCAGTACTGGGCCACTGTACCAGAGCACTCTCAGGATGGAATTCTAGGTCCCAGCTCCCCTAGATCACCGAGAACTGAATCTTTATCTAAAATCAGAACACAGGAAGGAATCTTCTAACTTGATCGTACTGGTCATGGGGACTAATCCTATAGGTCTCAGTTCAGGGACAACCCTACCAATCAATTTAAACTACATAGTTCTCTGGAGGCCTCAAAGATTCTCTGAAACATCTCATGTCTTTAGGGAGAATATAGAAAGAATATCTCTCAATAGCTATTGGCAAGTCTTTCTTCATACTAATGATGAATGACAATGTGATAATTTATAATGAATAATATTATTATTATGTGAATAATAACGAATGTTGAATATAATCCCAATAACAAGAATTGAAACCTAAAGGGTCCATTAACTCAAAGAAAAAGTAGCTTCTTGGCAAGATTAGGTTATGCTCCTCCTACCGGTCACCCTGTCTTTTGGGGATGTGCTGTCCAGTTAATTTCTGGTCTGTGGATCCTTCCACAATATCTCAGTCATTTTCATTTCATTCCATGCTCTAAATTGCCATCTCCCAAAGATCACTCCTCGAAAGATCTCAGCCACTCAGCTATGAGCTCCCTGGGCCAATGACTGCCCCATTGTTCTACTCATCCTAAGGGATCATGCCATTTATTGGGCGCCTGAGCTAAGGACCTCTCCCACAGATACCAAGATCATCTAAGGCTCACCGGGGTTCAAGTGGTATGATGGATCCAGAGCCAGTCACAGTCAGGAAGGCCTGGAAGGGAACATTTCTTCATCTAGGCGTTTCCTATGCCAGTAAAATCACAGGTCTAGTCTCTTCCTCTAACCTCTTCCAAATACCATCCCATTTGATCCTCACAAAACTTCCGTGAGTGAGATGCTATTTTTACTCACATTTTACAGATGAAAAAACTGAGGTTAAGAGAGTGACTTGCCCAGAGTCACACAGCTAGTAACCATCAGAGGTAGGAGGAGTAGGGACTCTATCTACTGCATCACCTCATACCTCTTCTATGTCCCATTCTTTAAGGCCTAGTTTTCAGGTGGGTGTCAACTAATCCCTCTTAAGGTATCATCCGTTACAGGGGTAGTTTCATTGTAATAGAAGCAAAGGGTCCTGCAGCATATTTCATTAGGCTAGGCACCCAGAGAATTTTATTATTATTTCTAAAACAAACCCATATTGACTACTTAATCAAAAAGGACATTATTCAAACTCAAACATATTTAAGATTTTTTTGAAAGAAAAAAAATCTAAACTCTATTTTTTAAAATGTAATTTTTACAAATGAGACACCAAATAACACGTTTTTTGAGACATTAGAGTACCTGGGGTTATCTAGCATATACTTATATTCACATCTGTGGATTTAAACCTTTCCAAGACTCTTCAATGGTGGAATTTCAGGCATTGTACGTGGCAGAGGAGACTTCTTTTAGGTGGAGGACCTTTTCTGTTCTCTGTAAACCTTTCCTTGTTGGCAGTCACTTACATCTATTTGTCAGGTTGCCCTTGAGCATCACCATACAAAAGGCCCTTTTGCTAAGAGTTGACCTGGTGGTTGAATTGAGTTGAATTGTAATGTGGGGCTCATTTCTATGATCACATCCCACTCACCGTTCCCCTTCCCTCATGATATGTGATGTTTGGCAGGGTCCCACCTTTGTTTAAAGATCTTAGGACCCTCAACCAGAGGTGGTTTAATAATGTTCCAGGGTATAAAAGAAAAAAGAAAAGCCTGCCACCAGTACCACCATTTGGTTAATTCTAAGGCCTCTCCTCCTTCTAGAACAGTCGTCGAGGTCATAAACGAGTGAAATACAGGATGCTTGCATTATTCATGAGTCCTCAGGACCATAATCCTGCTGGGCAAAGATTTTAAGCAGCAGGTCCCTCAGCAGACTGTCTCACACAGGAGGCAGAATAAAAGGCAAGGTTAGAAGCCTATAAGATGGGTAAACAAACCCATACATTTGCTATGAAAAAAAGAGAGAGAAAAGAAATATTGATTATGTGGCATTGAAGTGCCTGGGGCTTGGACAGACATTCAAAATCGGACACATTGTTCAAAATCAATAATAGGTTTTATGCTTCCAACCTAAAAAAGTCCCAGTGCCATGTAATTTAAAAACAGACAGCTCCTAGTATATCTCAGGAACATCTGGCAAGCTTTCCTTGTGCACCTCTGACACATCTGCTCAGTTCTCAGCTCACTTCCTTTTTGCCAGAAGACAGTAGAGAAATGAAAAGTTGGGTGTTGGGGGGAGGGGCCGGGGATGGAGGAAAGAATCTGGAATCAGCTATCCCTGATACCATTGCCTTAAATGACAGTATTGTGGAGGATGCTAAATGAGTGCATTTGGACAGCTGTCAGGGAGAGGATGATATTTGAAAAAGAGGATAGAAAACATGGAGATGGTGATCCTAGGTCTTAAAAAGGAGAGATATTTGTGAACAGGAAAAATGTCCAATCAGCCACCTTAATTTAATGAATGCCATGTTTGGAGAGAAGAAGCACAGACAAAGCAGTAGAGAGGGGTCAAAGGAGGGATTAATTTGGACCTGAGTTCAAACCCCAGCTCTGGCCAGTGTGAGTTTAGGCAAGTCACTAAATGTTTATTGTGTGCAGGTCCCCCTTCTATAAAATGAGGGAGTCATATTCAATAATCTGAAAGATCCTTCTAGCTCTGAATCCTATCATCCTATCGGATGACCTTTGGAGGGTCATCGGAGACAATGAAGTTGGTTTTCTTTTTCACATAAAGCAGCAAGCAGCCTGAGAAAGTATTGTAGTTTCCATTAGGCTTTTGAGACTGGTCCAATGTACATTTTGATTTCTGGCAAATAAAAATCAGTTGAATGGAATTTGGATGAGCTTTGATTATCAACTCTTCCTTTCCCTTCCTCTCTACCCCCAAAGTATCTGAAAATAAAAGTTCTGCTGAAAACTTCCCAGTGAGCACAGACCTGTTGATTCCCAGCACAGTATTCTCAGCAAAACCTTATCTCTTTACCCTTCAGATTTCACATCACAGCCCTGTAGTTGGGTGAGTTTCAAGTTTTCCAGGGCAGCATGGTTCCCGTTATTCCTCTAAAGTGAAACTCTCTCCTTTTTTATATTTACTTCATTTATGAGTGCATGTGCATTCATTTGATGGAGTTTGTACAGAGTCCTTCCTTTAATTTTGGGGCAGGATAAAACAGCTAATCTGTTTTGACATGCTATCTAAATGGCACTCGGATCAGTATACGGAAGAACTCATCCATAAGTCATTTCTTTTATACACATGTACTGGGGTGTCCAAGAAAAAGAGTTATATTGGCTGCAAGAGTTTGAATAATAATGGTCATTAATATGGCGAATTGAGGTTCACCACATTCATTCCACATATCAAATCCTCTTTCAATGAGATCAGTTCCATCAGCTGTCAGATTCTATTAAATATATCCCCCAGACCTACTGACCAGCTGACAGTAGAGAAACTCAAAACCATACACCCACTATTAGCATTATAAAATGTGAAATCAGCTGGAAGGAATGATAACAGAACTGAAAACAGAGGAGATGAAAATCTGTAATGCTCTTGTGTCCTCCTAAATAGAAGCTCGAAGAGTTAAAACACCCCCATAAAATACTGAGGTGAAAAACAAAGCTTGTCACATTGTTTTCTTCATAACATATAATGGTTCTTTTACCTTTTGTTAATCCAAGATTTGCATAAATGTTTCATGAGGTTAATACAATGCATAAACCGAACCGTTTATTAGGCAACATCTGTGCTGTTTTCTCAGATAATGCAGTGTGGCTTCCAAGTCACTGAAATATAACCTATCGTAAGGTTGGGGTTGTTAAGATACTTGTTGTGCAGGGGCTGTGATCATATTCTGAATTTTTAGCAGATGTTACAGTCTTAGCAGAGAATTCCTGAATAAGATGGGCACGAATGCCAGCTTGCTCCTTGGAAGCAGGCTGGCATGGGCTAGCTCTTGTGACAAATGAAGGAGACCTCTTTCAGGTCCATTTGGGACTCATTCCCTACCCAGGAGCCCACCCATTCTCCATACAGACACCAAAGTAAACTGTTTACAAATACACAGTGTTCTTTGTGGCCTGTTGTGTGCCCACCCGTCCCATCTTTTTCATCTTGGGACTTAGAGGGTTCAAGTTCATTTGCTGTGGAGCACACTTATTATTGGGGATTTGGGGCAATTGAAGCCATATTTATGGCCTACAGTGGAGAAAAGGATGAGACACCCAGCCCTGTGCTCTATGAAACTCCAATTTTATTATGATATTGACTCCATATGGGACTCTTTAAGGCAAAAAAAAAAGTTATGAGACCAATAATTTTTAATGAAAGTTGGCTTAGCTCGGAAGCAGGTCAGAAAGATAAAACAGCAGCTCTTGCTCGATCTGGAACTGCGGGGTTTTCTTTTTCCTGGCAGGGATGAAAGCAAACGTAGTTTCAATTAGAGAAGACCTTAATGGAGATATGGTTTATATTATTGATTCTGGGCAAGCAGAGATTTGGGCATTGTCTGCCTCACCACATGTCGCTGAGGGAAGGAGGGAGAGAGTGCTCTTTGCTTCCTAATTGGCATTTTCCTCCATCTTGAGTGTGGAAACCCACCTGAACAAGCTTTCTTGGCTTAGATATTGACATAAACTTTCTGTGCAATCTCTGTTGCAAATTATCACCATAATACCTTTGGGTTGGGGGTAGGGGCATAACGAGTCCTTAGAAAACAATAGTGTTAGTCTCTTACTGTGGTCTAGTACATCTGACATGCTGAAGTGCTTTCCTAGAGAGCATCTCATTTGAGCTGAGTAAAATCTCTGTGAATTAAATAGGGCAGGTGATGTTATTGTCCTTGGACAGATGAGAAAACTGAGGCACAGAGCCATTAAGTAAGATGTCCAAGCTGAAATCCTGCATGACAGACAGAAACTGGGCCAGAATGCAAATACGAGTTTGATGCTCACACCTGAATTTCAAAGGATACTTTTTACATAAAGTCTTTAATAAGCTGCTAATGCCTCTCCCCCTCCCCAACAAAAAATTATCTCACATTTATTTGGTATATATTTCATGATTCTCTGTCTGTCTCCAGAGTTTTGCTTCTTAAGTTCTTTGTAAATTTTCATATTTATTTATTTTGTAAATATACATTATTATGCACGTAAATATCATGTGTATATATTATTATACATGTAAATGTACATTATTTACTTTGTAAATATATACATTTATTCATTTTGTAAATATAAATATTTATTTACCTTGTAAATCTACATTTCCTCATTGCCCTCCCATATTGCTGTATATTTCTTGTGCATATAATTTATGCCTATTTGTTTAATTACATATCATCTGCTCAACAGAATGCTGTTTGAAGGTAGGGGCTATTTTATTTTTTGACTTTTTTATCCTCAGCACAGAGCACAGTACCTGGCTCATGGTAGACATGTAATATATGCCTATTAATTGATTGATTGACTGACTGCCTGATTGATTCATCTGAGTCCTTTTTTTTCTGCCACTATCGTTATATCTTAATTTTCACATTTGGAGCTTCCATATGTTAAAATGAATCAAGAAAGACTGAAAATGGCAATGCAGCTTAATCATATGATCCAAATTGGAAGAGACCTTGAAAATTTGTCCCCCTCCCTTCCCTTATAACTTTACCTAAACTCCCTTGAACAGAAGTTAGCCTATCTTTAAAAAAAAAAAAAGATCATATCTAGCTACATTGATTCAATGCTCTACCTGGGTAACTTGTTAAAAGTGTGTAACCCACTCTTTCAGAACATCTTCAGTTAAATCCTTCATGCTAAGACTAATGACATGCCATATAACACATTCCCTCCTGTTCTGTTCTCTGTAGAGCTGGATAACAAAGATCTTAGTCAATGCTTGCCTCAAAACAGAGAATTATTGTGTATTTTTTTAAAAGGAGGAGTGGAGAATGAAGGGATTGGAGGCAAGTGGTCAACAGTATTTCTTGGAATCATTCCAGTGGCTATACAGGAAAACGTTGACTAGCTTCTACCTACAGGAAGCTCCCTTTCTATGGCTGAATTTCATCTTTGTCTATCCAAACTATGACTCTCTCTCTTTTGCCCTCCTAGGTTTCCTATCCTTCCTAGTGAATTTTAGGGAGCTTCTACACTCAGGAAAGACAGGCATTTATCAGAGAAGGAAGATGACGATCCAAATACTTGAAATTCAGTTCGTTTCTGAGGCTGAGTGGCAATTCTGCCATACAAACATGATACTCCCTCCTGCTATTTGCAGAGTCCAAGTGGTAAATCATCATTTTGTAAGAAATGTGCTCAATCTGGGAAGAAAAAGACTTATAATTATGTTGTTTATAATGAATTCCGAAGGAAACAAAGAATTTAAGAAGCAAAACTCTGGAGACAGCCAGAGAACCAAACCCTTTCTGATCATCTGAGCTGCCTCTAAGAAGATGCATAACTGATCAAACATTTGTATTTATCATATGAGACTGTCCTGGCTTCTGATAATTCAGTGAGGGAGCTGTGAAAACTCAGGAGCTCAGGCAAACACAGCTCGACTTTTATTAGATAAATTACACACTCCTCTCTACCTCTCCTGGCATCAATAATATCAACTTTTGGACAAATTGTTCTCTCTGGGGTATGGGTTCTGAGGCACAGGACTAATCTTCATCCTTTGAAGTGCCTAGAGGATTAAAGGCATGCGTCAATAACGGGGGCCTCTGACCTTTTCCGGAAGGGGGTATCAAAGGGTACCATTGTGGTTTCTCTGGAATAGCAGAAGATGGCAAGTTAAGACAAGACGACAAAATTCTATGGAATTCATGGGCATCCATTTATCTCTTCTGTGTGGGACAAGTGCAGGTCCTTCCAGGTATCAGGGAGGAGCACAAAGTTATTATATGAACATGCCAGGGACAGAATTAATTGAGAGTCCCTATGATTAGAAAAGATGTTATCACTCAGTATTTCAGTAATAATAGACAAGTGATCGTCGCTTAACTCTTATCACTGAAATATTGAGTGATAACATCTTTTCTAATCATAGGAGCCCTCAATTAATTAATGGGATTCTGACTTCTAAGAATTAAAAGGAAACAGCTATGAGAGTTTGTGCTGAAATTCCTGTGTATTGTTTGTCTATAGTGAGCATGGAAATATTCAGCAGAGGATATAGAATGATAAGAATCAAATTTTTATTTAATTCTTCAAAATGACTTTTCAAAATTGATCTTTTAAGTCTGCTAACATATAGATATATATTCTATTTAGGAGCATAGACAGAGCTGGAAGAGACATCAGAGACCATCTAGTATAACCCTTTTTTGCTATAGATGAGGAAACTGAGGCCTGAGGAAGTGATTCATCTAAGGACCGACAGATTAGTAAATATAAGAGGAAAAATTTAAATGATTCTGCTTTCCTCTATACTGCTCTGTCTCCTCACCTGGGTATTCCTTTTCCCCTAGATATGTAAAATCCCTAATAGAATCTAACTGCAATATTGTAGTTTTCCAACAGGTGTCCTGCCCAAGAATTTGGGTATTCTAACCCAAAATGGAAGCCTTTAGCACCCTAATTTATTAATTCTGAAATTTTTTGAAGATGAGTTTAGCAAAAATGAGAATAATGTCTTTACATCATTCAGAGAGTATGTATGAAAAGGAGAAGTCATAATAAGGAGAGGAAATAAACTGAAGTTTCTTATACCTGGAATTCAGGGTATTTCCAATCATAACATTTAGAGTTGGAAGAGACCTTAGAGAAAATCTGATTCAAACCCTTCCACTCACAAATGAAGAATCTGAGACCTCAAAAGGGAAAATGACTTGCCTAAGGTCATACAGGTAGTAAGTAGAAGAGCCAAGATTTGAACCTAGGTCTGCTAATTCCAAAGTCTTTTTTCTTGCTACTAAGCCACACTGACTTCCAGGAAAATGACATAAAGAAACCATGAGCAGGGAACACGAACCCAAATTTGCCATATAGTGAGCCTGCATAATGGCAACATACTGAGATATAACTGGAGGTTTTACCAGGTGGGATCCTCTGTGGCTCTCTCACAAAGGTACATGGCTAGTAGAACCTTCTTGAAATACCTGTATTGTCTAGTCTGCAAATATTAGAAACAGATTTGATTTCACTGGGGCTTAGAGAAGGGGTGGAAGAGTATAATGTATTTTTGCTATCTGCTTGTAACCCTACTCCTAACCATAGAGAGGAAGAAAGACTCTATGAGGTAAGAGGGGGAAAAATGGCCTTAAGGAGATTGAAATATGCAGGAAAATAGAGGTGATTCAATTTTTCAGGCCTAGGAGACTTCCAAAAAATTGCCTTGTCTATTTCCATTGGTTCTTTGTGAAGAGAAGTCAGTACGATACTGGACGCCCCAATATACCTCGTCCGAAGGGAAGAGTCTCAATGTGGAAGTGGGGCCCACCCACCGTCAAATTGTGAAATTGATGAAGTTTGTCTTCAGAGTCCCCCTCTCCTATTAGCTACTTTCTCCCCATTGGTGATGGCTCTTGACCCATTCCTCTTCCCCATAGTCCTTTTCTAGATGTGTTGTTCAACCTTGTCAATGTCTTTCTTAAAACATGGTGCCCAAAACAATATATCTGGGTATCAAATCATTCTTTTGCTGAATGTGTGGTATCTTTCCTGTGACAATTCTAGCTCTTATCAGTCTCTCTTTGTTACTTACCCTATGTGATCTGCACTTTATTTGATATTATCCTACCTTATCTGTACTTATCTGTACTTATCCTACCTTATCTGTACCACTTAATTTTTATTCTTTTTTCCTCCAGTGATTTCGTCCATGTTGGGAATTATTGGTGTGGCTGCACATCAGTCACTTGTAGACTTGAGGAGTTGCATGGGGCACTGATGAATGATCCATGGTCACACAGCTATCAAATGTCAAAGGCAGGGTTTGAATTGAGGGCTTCTTAACCCCAAGGCTAGCCCTCTATCTGCTAGTCATGTCATTTTGATTAACACTTTGTTATATCAGGGAACCTTGTTCTAGAATTCTTTCCGGTCGCTGAATGTTCTGTATGAATATGGATACCGTCCCTCTGCATTTGAGTTTCTGGAGGACAGGGACCATGTCCCACTCTTCTTTTGTTTCTTACATAGAGCCTAGCAAAGTGAATGCTTGATTCCAAACCTTGGTGCTGCCTAACACCTCTGTTATCTAAGGAACTTAAAGCATCAGTTGTCTAGATGGTAGACAGCTTTGCAAGTTTAAGATAGCAGGGGGGCAGGGAGGAATTACTGATATTATCTGCCAGCACTTTAGATAATTGGATATTTCCATGTGGCTGTCTAAAGTCCTGTGGTTTAAAGTAAGATTTCAATAAATGTTGGATTCACAGATGACAATCATCATGCATTGGGGTCCTAACTCAACCCTTCCAGCTGAGGCTGAGGGGGATTCCCAAACCCAATTTTTTTTTCAAAAATCTATTTTATAAAGGATTTTTAAAAAATCATGTGAGAAAGAATTGAATCCAGTAACCTCAACCTTTCTTCTTTCATTTCTGGATATGTTTTACAAGTAACAGATCAGTCAATTGGGTGCTGATTTTTTGATTTGTTTTGTTAGGTTTTGATTTTGTTTTATTTTCCTAAAAGTGAATGAAATAAACAAATATACAATAGGCCTTTTGTTACAAATGAAGGCCTCAGCTGGGCAGTGACTTTTCTATGATAAAAATGAGTTAGCAATGTCTTCCAGTGCTTTTATGCAATAAAGCCACTGGGAGGGATAGGTAACATTTCCGTCCCCTGTGAGATATATAAATCATGTATGTATATATATATGTATATGTATACATATATATACATATATATACATATGTGTGTAAAACATGTATGTGATATATATTTGATATATATCACACACAAATATATGTGAGATACATAGATACATATGGAGAGAGGAGGAGGAGGAGGAGAGAGAGAGAGAGAGAGAGAGAGAGAGATGATTGGAGTTGTAGGATTTCTTTTCCAACTTTTACTCTTCTTTTCTACAAGATTTGAGTGATGACTATTATTGAATCACTTATGAGTTTTAAATAGAATTCTTCTGCAATTTCTTTTCCTTGTCCCTTATATATGGTTCTTACTCTGCTCCATGTTCCTTGCCACCTGCATTCATTCATAAATGACTATACTGTGTTGGTCTGAAAAGGTTAACACACCCCTTTGAAAGATGTTCCACATATCTAGTGGCAGCTAAATGGCACATTGGATAGAGCTCTGGGCCTAGAGTCAAGAAGACCTGAGTTCAAACTTGGTCTCATATACTTACTAGCTGAGTGACCCTGGTTGAGTCACCTAACCTTTGTTTGCCTTAGTTTCCTCAATTGTGAAATATATCACAGGGTTATTGTAACAATCATATCAATTATTTATGAAATGTTTATCACTTCACAAGTACCTGGCACATAGTAGGCATTATATGAATCCCTTCACTTTCTCTGTTGAAATCCTGCCTGTAAACTCCTTGAGGTCAGAGATTAGATCCCTGGTACCTATGCCAGAGGCTGGCACAGTGCAACCACTTAATAAATACTTGTTGGCTTGTTGAATCTTGTCCTTTAAGATCAGAAGCCGTCTCCTCCAATGTTTCCTAGTCTAAAATACGTATTGCTCCTTGAACCATGGGAAAGTTCTTTGCAAATACAATTCGACTCAATTTACATTCGTTGAGAAAGGCAGCAACTTGAAGAAGAGAGAGAGCAGGCCTCAAAGTCAGGAGGACTCGTGTCCAAGCCTTCCCTTTATCATGTGTGATCCTGGGCAAGCCACTTCCTCTCTGTCTTCTAGGCAACGCTCTAAGATGATATGTTGCAAAGAAGGTGACAAACTGCATTGGTAGAGGAACTTTCCTCATCTGGGAGTTTCTAGATATCAATGAAATCACAGATCCAGTCCCTTTCCCTTAGCTCTATATTTGTTAAAGACCGTAGCTTAAAAAGGTCAAGGTCTCCCACAGCACCCAGGGACATCTCCAGTTGTCCTGATCTGCATCTCACAACTGGATCCATATGGCTCTGGCGGAGAAAGTGAGGCTGGTGACTTTTCATAGCTCTCCCTCACTTAAATCCAATTCACTTGCCTGTCATGGCATCACCTCCTTGATGTCATGGACCTCTTCAAGATCGAAAGACAAAAAGCAGCAGCAGCAAACAATTTGTTAATTACCAGATTAGCACATACAGTGTGCAGAGTGTTAATGAAAAATGATATAGTTTCTGCCATCAAGAAGTTTGTAATTTTCCCCAGGGTTGGGGGAGAAGGGATGGTGGACAGAACTTGAGAGGTAACCAGATAAGTCTAATACAAGGTAGACTGTGATGGACTGAAGGAACGGCCAAGACAAATTCTACCAAAAAATTTGAGGGGCTTTGAGGAAGAGACAGCCGGGAGCTGGATTTTGAAGGAAGGCATATGTTTCAATAGTCTCTAGCCATGGGGACTATTTTGCAAAAAGTCTGGGTTACTATTTTCAGAGGAACTACTAGGAAGGGAAAGGGAAAAGGAAAGGAAGAAGGAAAGGTAAAGGGGAAGGAGAAGGGAAGGAGAAGGGAAGGGAAGGGAAGGGAAGGGAAGGGAAGGGAAGGGAAGGGAAGGGAAGGGAAGGGAAGGGAAGGGAAGAAGAAAGAGAATCCTGGCCTCAGTTTAAAGGGCTTATCCTCTTTTTTGAGGGAAGGGCAACTTTTAATATGCCTTAAACTTGGAAGGAAAAGTTGTGGCCCATGCATGAAACCTCACTCAAACATTTTTCACCACCAAACTAATGTACTCTTCCCAACATGATAGATTTCACTTTTGGGCTGCTGACTTTGCCTTGCTAATTGCCTGACAGCGTTTTCTTTGTTAAGCTTCAATTGTGATCATCACACTTTTGTTGAACTGACAGTAGAAATATTCAGGAGCAGACGACCTGAATACATCCAGAAGCAGAATTCTCCTCATCTTTCATAATGAGAGCATTTGGGGTATTACTCAGGACACGTGCATATCGTCATTGTCAGGAGCCCCCAAAGCATTCCAGGCTCTGAAAGCATTGTCTGACAAAGCATTCTCTGCCCTGCAGAGCATGGCTCATGGGGGAGGCAATCATAAAGATGGAACTTTGTGTTGGAGAACCACTTGAAACTCAGTGACTCAGCTCTGGTGGACTAGAGGAAAAGAGCAGTGAGGGAGGGATGAAAGAAGGACAGGACCACTTGTCTGGCATCTGTTGGAAGCCAATGTTTGCCTGCAGGCAGATAGCCAACCAACAGCAGGGCCCTCACTCAAGCAATGAGTAAGACTTGTTCCTCCAGGAGCCTGGCTGTAAGACGACACTTGGGGCTGCCCGGATAGGATCGATGGGATTGAACACAAACTGCATTTTGTGAGTGGTAAGGGGAGATACTGTGCAATTGCCAGGGAGAGGCAGATTGGTTTTCCTGGGCAGGGACAGGTGAGGTGGGTAATAGAGCAAGACTCACCCCACTTTATGGAGCTTCCCCCACCCACTCCACTCTTTACTGACAGTTAAGAAAAAGCTCTTATCAATCCTCGAATTAAATGCTGTCAGGGTCACATACCACAAGATGACTGGGCCCAGTCCCGCTCGTCTAGCCAAGAACAGGCCACTCATTGTTACGGGGCAACAAGGTGCAGCTCTTTCAGAATGGAGGATTCAGGATAAGCTCAATTATGGGATTTCTAATGTATAGAAACTGTATCTCCGATGTTAGTCTGGGGGGTGGGGTGGGAAGTTGAAGTGAAGCAACAGAGATTCTGGAGCTGAAAGAAGAGTAATCAGGTTCATTTTAATTGCACACAGCCCTGCTTTCCCGAACATGCCACTGAGGAAACTTTTTAGCTGGTCATCGTAGAGGATTTCAAAGAACCTGTCAAGGTGCTGCATGTATTCTTCTCTGGATGGATTGGTCCTCAAGAAACTCTTCTATATCTAAAAGTCTACATCTCCATGACTTTTCAGTTCTGAATCTCCGTGCTTCTGAGTCCTGAGCACTTCTGGATTTTAAAGGAAGATCTCACAAAAGATAATTTGAATGATTGTGGGCATGGTCACATAAATGTGCTTTTGAGAGAAATCTGTCCTTTTTGTACATTTCTGTACAACTGTTTCTGTGGTTGATGTAGCCACCACTATTGAGCACCAGAAAAGGAAGTCCTTGCCTCCAAAGTCTTTGGCACTGTCAAATGGCTCAGCATAAGAAACTGATATGATTTTATAAGTGGAAATAATATTAAAATATTATTTATATAATAATTTATATAATTTATATTTTATATAAATATATTTATATATATAATATATATAAAATAAAATAATATAAAAATATTAAAGAAGATGCATTACCATTTCTTTTGTTGATTCATATGTCCCTCATTAGAATGTAAGCTCCTTGACATCAGGGACTGTTTTTGCTTTTCTATTTGTATCCCTAGTGCTTTGTATATAGTAATTACTTAATATGTACTTTAGCTAGGTACATCAATGGATAGAGTACGGGGCCTTGAGTCAGGAAGACCTGAGTTCAAATTCAGCCTTAGATACTTGCTAGCTCTCTGATGTTATTTAACCACTGTCTCAGTTTCTTCAAGTGTAAAATAAGGATATTAATAGCCCCTACATCACAGGGATGTTGTGAGGACCAAATAAGAAATATAAATATATATAAGAACATATATATGTATATATGTACATATGTATATATATACACATATATATATATATATTCAGAGTTGGAAAGGACCTCAAGCATATCTAGTCATACCTCTACCTGAATAAGAATCTGTAAACTACCTGATGAGTCATCTTCCATCTTTTGTTTAAAAATCTCAAGAATATATATAAAAATATAAATATAAACAAGAAACATAAATATAAATACAAAAATATTTGTGAAGTGCTTAGCACAGTGCTTGGCACATAGTAGACCCGTATTCTTTTTCCTTTTTCTTTCATTCATTCGTTTCCAAGGTTGACTGACCATGAAAATTTGCTCATGGGTTTCCATCCTTGGGACTGACCTAGTTTGGGTACAGCATTCTACCTTGGACAGTTGATTTTTCTGGGACACATTGTCCACCAAGACAGCTCATCTTTCCAAGAGTTACATGGAGGATAAATCTAGCATTCTTCTTAGGTTATCCTATCGAACTTCTCTTATGAACATTTCTTTGCTGCCTGATAAGCATTCCCTAAACTTTTCCATTTCTAAGTCACAATTTCTCCAGGCAATTATACAAAGTCCTGTAGACTGAGGAACAGGTTCTTGGCCTTTTCTGATCCTCCTTTTGGGAGGAAGCCAAGAGCTGCCCCTGATTCCTATTTCTGTAGATTATTGAGTATCTGGAATGACTTGTTCTAAGGAAGTGTGGGATCTTTTGTTATCTCACGAAAGGTCTTAGTTCTAATTGCTGTTAGCCTCAGTTCCTCCTATGGCTAGACTCATGCTGCCATGAATACTTTCTAAACCTACTGTACCAGAGCAATAGCTGAATATTCATCTTTGGTGGGACCTTGCAGAAATCATTCTTGAATGATTCCATTTTCCCAGTATGTGTGTTGGGAAGACCCAGCTTCAGGCAAAGGTGAACCAAGAAAGATAGGCTCCAGATTCACCTTCTAGCAATCCATGACTAGGAAATGACTGATCCAGTCAATTACCTCTAACCCTACAAGGAGCTGGGAAGTAAATTTGAATAAATACTCAAGGGTAGACATAGAGAAGAAGTGAGCTTCACTACAGGAAGAAGTGTCATGACATCATGAGCAACACCTGGCATGACAGCTGCTTTTTGCTCATACAATATGGCCAGCCCTGGCCAACATAACCCTCAATATTAATGGGCTGACTTTGGTATGAGTTTAGGGGAATCCCTGGTGATGCTTCCAGCTCCTTTCAGTTTTTGTCATTAGATCCAAATTGGCCCCCACACCCCATTCCCCAATTCCCAACTCATGCTGTCCTTTTCTGACTCTAGGGGTTTCTTCCAAGGGGCTCAAGCTTTTGTTAGCAGCATAATAGTCATGAATTCTGATTTTCAATTTGTGGAAAGCACTTTTTGGTTTAACATTCCGAGGGATGAGCCCACAGATTTACACTAACCAGTCCTCCTCAAAATACACATACATGCACACAGACATTCCCAGCATATTTCAGCATCTCTTACATTGTATTCAATTCTGAATGTTACATTTTAGGTAAGGCATTTGATCCGTTGGAATGTTTGGAAGAATTTCAGAGTTGGAAGGGACCTCAAGCATGTCTAGTAATAGCTCTACCTGAATAAGAATCTATAAACTACCTGATGAGTCATCTTCCATCTTTTGCTTAAAAATCTCAAGTTAGGTGGAAACCACAGCCTCTCTAGGGAGCCCATTCTGTTAGGACACAACTCCAATTGCTAAGAATATTTTTTGTTTTTATTGTTGTTGTTGTTTCGTTTTTTGATATTAAGCCCAAATTTGCACCTCTAATAATTTCTACTCAATGTTCCCAATCCTGTTTTGTGGGACCAGTGAGAAAAATTAAAGATAAAATCATTATCATCCTTATTGTCATCTTCATCATCATCATTTATATAGTGCCTAAGGTTTTACAAAGCACTTTTGTTGTTGTTCTGTCATTTTTTCAGTCATGTCCAACTCTTTCTGACTCCCATTTGGGGTTTTGTTAGCAAAGATACTGGAGCAGTTTGTCATTTCCTTCTCCAGCTTATTTTGCAGATGAGGAAACTGAGGCAAACAGGGTTAATGGACTTGCCCAGGGTCATACAGCTAGTAACTGTCTAAGGCCAGATTCGACAAACATATTATCTTATTTTATCCTCACAGCAATCATGAAATGTAGGAATCATTGTCATCCTCATTTTAGAGATGAGGAACCTGAAGTAAAAGTGGCTAAGTGACTTGTCCAAAGCCTCACATAGCTAGTCAGTGTCTGAGGCTGGATTTGAATTCAGGTCCTCCTGACTCCAGATCCTGTCCTCTTTCCATTGTACCACCTAAAACAAGCTCAGTTCCTAATCTGCATGACAGAATTTCATATGCTTAAAGAGAAATACTTGAAGAAAGGTTAGGGGTGGCTATGAATGGGTGAATGGCATATTCCTTCCCAGCGGTTGAGTCCTTTTGACTAGTTCTAAACTAGAGGCTTCCCAGAGGAATTGAACATTTCCTTCCTGGAGAGGGCAAAACATTGCCAACTTTGAGAAAAAAGACCAAATAGTCCTACTGTAGTCCATCCTGGTCAGACTGCTTCTGGGGTTTTGTGTTCAATTTTACATACCACATTTTAGGAAGAAGATTGATCAACTGGAGCCTACCAAGGGAAGAGTAAGTAGGCCATTGAGAAGATGTCATGGGAACATGCCATAGGAGACTCAGTTGAAACAACAAAAGATATTTAATCTGGATAAGTGACAACTCAAGAGTAAGCATGACTGATATGTTCTAATATTTGAAGGGATATCATATGAAAGAAAACAGATTTATTTTCTTTATCCCCAGAAAGCAGCACTAGGGCCAGTGAGGAAGCTGCACAGAGGAAGATGGTAAATGAAAGACTTTCTTAATGGAGCTGTCCAAAAGCTGAATGGGATGTCTCAGAAAGTGTAGTAAGTTCCTTATCCCTAGGGCTATAACATTTATTCGCCAAGGATGCTATAAAAGAGACCCATGCTCCAGATTCATTGGATTATATGATAGTTCAGGTCCTTTGCACTTGAAGAATGTATGATGCTCTGTAAGTTTCTTCCTCTCAAGGCCTCCACCAAAGGTCATTTTAGGGTGGGAATTAAATGTAGAAAACTCAGAAGAAACAATATCCCCAGTTCCATCCTTCAGAAGAATCGCAGGACGAAGAGACCAGTGACACTACTCTAGTAGATCTCAAAGCCCTGTGCAAAGGAAATGGGGACACATTGAGACCAGGAGAGTGGTTCCCTATCAAGATGAGGCCAGATGGTCTAGTACAGGGGTGGGGAATCTGCAGCCTCTAGGCCACATGTGGCCTTTTAGATCCCTGGGTACAGCCCTTTGACTGAATCCAAACTTCACAGAACAAATTCCCTTAATAAAAGGATTTGTTTTGTAAAACTTGGACTCAGTAAAAAAGCTGCACCCAAGGATCTAGAAGGACACATGTGGCCCCTAGGCTGCAGGTTCCTCACCCCCGGTCTGGTACATCATCATTCTTCTATATTTTCATGGATTGGAAGAAAGAGCAACAAACTTGGAGCCAATCAATTAATAAACATTTAGTAAGTGCCAACTATGTGTCCACAGCTAAGTGCTGGGGATACAAAGAAAGGCAAAAAACAGTCCCTGCCCTCAAGGAGCTTAACATTGAATGGAAGAGCCTACAATCTAACCAGCCAGATGGCCCCTGTTTAAATTCTATCCCTACTACCCACTATCTGTGTAACTTAACCTCCATATGATCTCAGTTGAATGAGAGGGGCTCTGAAGGCCACTTCAACTGTAAACCCACAGCCTCATGAAATGATGTTCATGGTAAATCTCAGCTAGGACAGTGAAAATGGTGCTGGAATTGGAATCAGAAGACCTGGGTTCAAATTTGGGTTGTTCCACTTACTAACTGGTTGACCTTGGGCAAGTAACTTCTGTGTGGGCCTCAGTTTCTTCAACTGTAAATGAAGGGGTTGGACTAGGTGACCTACAAGTCCCTTCTAACTCTCAATCTAAGATCCTATGGTCCTGACCCCTCACATAGCTCTACGTAAGCCTCATTCTGAATGTTGTCCTTTCTCATAGAACTTCAGAGTAACACACACACACTCTTATCATGCATTTTAATGGTAGTTGTCCTCTTATCCCATTATTATATTGAGAACTTGACAAAGACACTTGTCTCATAATCTAAACAAGAATTAAACTTGTCTTATAAGAGGTTTGCACATGTCCTTTAGAGTTTCTTTTTTTCACATAGAAGGTGCTTAATTAGTGTAGAATGAATTTCATTCATTTGGCTTAGAAACCATTTTGACCCATTCCTGTTAACCGTTAATAATAATTAATAGATCATATTTATATAGTACCTTAAGGCTAATAATTTTCTTTGATTTAATATTTCCTAACTGGCATAGCATCTCAATCACCAACTGCCAAATGTTTCTCCATTAATTCATATCCAGTCAGACTTTTTATCCTGACCTGATTATATCATTACCCTATAGTCTTTGCCACGCTTACATTTTATAGACACTTAAAAAATTGTTCCATCTGCATAAATCTCAATCCCTCTTGCAAGATGTCTTAGAAGTTTTTTGGCATCTGGGTCAGACGTTAGATTTGTTGTTATCTCTAAGAATGATGTCGATAGTGGTAGTGATGGTGATAATGGTAGTGGTGGCGATGATGATGATGGTGATGATAGTGATAGTGATAGCTGATGTTTGTGTATTGTTTGTCCTTTACAAAGAATTTTCAGGTTTATATGACAGAGCATAATGAGCGTGTGAAAAACACTGGACTTTGAGTCAGACAATCTGTATTCGAATCCCATCTCTGACATTTGCTGGTGGTACAACCATAAGCAAGTCATTTTTACCTCTTTGAGTCTGTTTCCTTATCTATGAAATGGAGATAGCAATCAAATCACAGACTGAACTCTCAAGGTGATTTTAGAGAACACCTAGTCCAATCCATTCATTTTTACAGATGAGGAAATGAAGGCCCTATGATGACAAGTAACCTGCCCGAGTTCACATAGTAGCAAGTAGGTACATTGGAGTTTGAGCCCAGGCCCTCAAATTCCAAAGCCAAGACTCTGGGGTCCAAAACACAGAAGAAAGTGTTGGCATTAGAAATCAGGAATACCTGTTTCTTTCAGAGGAGAAGAACATACCACCTTTCTGATCTCTCTACCATTATTGATTGGGAGTCAAAGATGGTGGTATATGAAGAAGCCTATACTAAAAAGCCTCAGCCATTGGCTCAGGGTATGGCAGGTTTTGAGGCAGGTTCCTTGTCTATATTACAAAGGTGCTGGATGAGAAGCTGAGATGTGATCCACAATGACTCCCAGATGCCTGGTTTTCACTCCCTCACATTAGGCAGATGCCCCTTGTGACTTTACCCTCTAACATCCACAGTGACTCTCCTCTCACTGGAAGATCACATCTGCTTTGGGAGCTGGAAGCATTCTGGGAAAATGCTTAGAAACAGGGAAACAGTTCTCAATGTGTCTGTGTATGTGTGTGTGTGTGGGGGGACATTGTTAGAAAATTCTAGAAAGTAGAACAAAGAATATGTTAAAGATGCTCTCTCTTGTGTTCCTAGGAAGTATGGGGGATAGGGTCAGAGTTGACTTGGGCTTGGAAAAGACCACCACAATTGATAGGTGGTCAAAAGTTATGAATATGCATTTTTGGAAGAAATCAAAGCTATATGTATATGTATATATATATATATATATATACATGTATTCACATAAAAGTGCTCTAAATCATCATGGATTAGAGAAATGCAAATTAATACCACCATGAAGTACCATCTCAGATTGGCTAAAATGATGGAAAGGGAAAATGACAAATGTTGGAAGGGATGTGGAAAAATTGGGACACTAATACAATTTGGTGGAATTGTGAACTAATCCAACCATTTTGGAAAACAATTTGTTATTATGCCCAAAGAGTTATAAGACTTTTGACCCAGAAATACCACTGTTAGGTCTGTTTCCCAAAGCAATCAGGGGAAAAAGGAAAAGAATCTATATGTTCTAAAATATTTATAGCAGCTCTCATTGTGGTAGCAAAAAACTGGAAAGTGAAGAGATGCTTGTCAGCTGTGCAGTGGCTGAGTAACTTGTGGTATGTGACTGCTAGGGAAGAATACTGATCTGTAAGAAATGATGAGCAGGTTGGTTTTAGAAAAACATGGAAAGACTTGCATGAAATAATGCAGAGTGAAAAGAACAGAACCGAGACAAGGTTGTATACAGTAACAGCAATATTGTTTGAAGAGTAACTATGAATGACTAAGTTATTCTGCCTTGTACTATCATTCAAATCAACTAGGATGAATTTATGAAGGAAAATGCTATTCACCTGCAGAGAAAGAACTAGTAAATGGAAGCATGCACTGTATGATTCATATCTATCTATCTATCTATCTATCTATCTATCTATCTATCTATCTATCTATATGCATATATGTATGTATGTATCAAATGTTGGCCTTCTCTAGTGAGGGGTTGGAAGGGAAGGAGGGAGACAACTCAGAACTCAAAATGAAACAGTAGATAGATAGATAGATAGATAGATAGATAGATAGATAGATAGATAGATGGATGGATGGATGGATAGAAGCAGTAGGGCTAACCTAAGGTAGAATGTATAAAGAGGAATAATGCTTGAGAAGACTTGAAAGGAAGGGGGTAGATTACAATGAGGACTTGTCAAACAGAGGTTAATATTTGATTCTAGAAGTTTTGGGGAGCCACTGTAATTTATTGCATAGAAGGATAACATGGCCAGAGTCTGTGCTTTGGGTTTGGGGCTTTCTCTGGGAAGAAATTTTTCCTGGACATTTTTTAATGGAAAACCCAAACTATGCATTGTAGGTTTGGGGAGTTTGCTGCTAAGCAGCATTTGATTACACAGAGAGTTTGTGGTCCGTCTCCTCTCATCTCCTCTCTCCTCCTGGTGCCATAGTACGTCATTATGGCAGAGCTCTTTCTGCCAGGCTTACAGGGCATATTTCAGATGCTGACACTTTGAAGTATGTGTTCTCTTAAGGCTTAACAATGTCAAGCTTCATAACACAAGAACTAGTTAGCTTACTTCCTACTTTAAATTGCTTGTAATTTGAAACATGCAAACATTTCCACTTTATCAAGCTCAGCTACTAAACATATTATTGCCACGACCTGCATGTTTTATAGCCTCTGTAGAGCTAGGGAGCTGAGCATGATTAAAATAGACTGGGAAAAGGCTAACTCATTATGGAATCTTCGAGGCTCCAGAATGAAAGATCTCGGTTTATTCCCCAAGCTGAGACAGCGGCTGGGAGGAGAGCTCTGGAGAAGCTGAAGAGACAGAGGCAGGAGCTTCATTAGTCTTGCTCTGGGCTAGTGAGATTTCCTGGCTGTCATCGGAGAGGGTATTTCAGGCCTGTTGTGAGAACATTGCTTTGAGTGGGAATTCCCACCCAATTCTCATTCCATTCTCTGGCACACACAGAAATGGCATTCATGTCACAGGAGTTGGATGAAGGGAAGTGTGTGGAGCCACAGTAAAAAGTAACCGTGGAGTCAGAAGACCTAGATTTAAATCCTGCCTCTGAGGCTTACTATGGGTGTGACTTTGGGCAAATCACTTTGTCTCTCTGGGTCTCAGTTTCCTCATCTGTAAAATAAGGGTTTGGACTAGATGGCCTCTGAGGTTCCCCCGACCCTGCCAGCTTTAGATCTATAAACCTGTGACTCTTTGGGTGGGTTCAGAGAGGCCACACTTGCAAAAAAAAAATCCTGATCTGTGACAAAGCTCAATTTGGCAAAGAGAGAAACTAGGGAGTGATTTTTTTTAACTTTATAAAAGCACGGGGCTTTTAAAAGTTGATTTGAGTTATAAAGGTTCAATTTACACACCTCTTTTGAGGCCTGCTGCAGCTTTTCACAACTGCAGCTGTATTTGTTCTTTCCTGCGCAGTCAGCATGCTGTGATATTAAGGACCCTGGATCTGAAGTCAGAGATCAGCATTCAAATCTTGGTTTTGCTTCCTAACCACCTCATGACCTTGGACAAATTGCTTACCCTCTCTGGACCTCAATATTCTTATCTGTAAAATGAAGGAGATGGACTAATTGGCCTCCAAGACCCAGTTGATCTCCAGATCTATGACCTCATGGTGGGCACTGCATGCTATTAATAATATAATTATAAATAATGTAGCACAATTGTAAATAATAAATTATAAGTAATAAGCACTGCACAATATTAATAATAAGCTCTTACATTTCTAGAGTGCACTGTTAACTTTTCAGAAGGCTTTCACTTGACCCTCACAATAACACAGGAAGGTCAGCAGAACGGGTTGTATTCTTTCCATTTGACAGATGGGATTGAAGTCTGAGGAGAAGAAGCAACACCCTCCCCCCAAAAAAAGCCCCACTCCTAGTTAGTGGCATGATTGGAACTTGGACCTGCTCTTCTGACTTCCAGTCTTTCATTGTTTTTAAGAGACAACACAGACTTCTTCTGGGCATATTTATTTGTTGTTCAATGGACTTATATAATAAGCCTGTTCTAAGGGACAAGTCACTTTTTGGAAAATTGTAAGGGTATGTGTTATTTCTTTTAGTGTGCCAGGGGAAAATGATCTTAACCTTGGAGAACATGTGGCAGTCACTCACAGTTCCTGATTAGTTTGAAAGTCCATTTCTCCCTTCAAATAGTCCTTGTAAAGGTCCCCCTAGGCATAGATTTCTGTGGGACTCCTCGTAAAGTCCTCAGTTAGCCATCTCCCAGTGTGTCTAGATTGTCCTTGGCTCCTGAGCCAGACATTTCCATCAGCCACTGCTGTACCAGGATACTACTAGGACACTGAGGGGAAGTCCAAAGCTTTCAGCCTTCCAAAGTTCCTCAGGATCATCTGCTGGTTGGGAGGAGGTGGGGGTGAGGGGAAGAGAGAAAAGACACAGACTCTTTACTCACCCTTCAAGTGATTCCCTCTCAAGGATTTCAATAAAGCTGTCCTCCCACTAGTCTGGCCTGCTACTGGAATCTCAATTTCCAAATTGGTTTTCTGTTTTTTAACCAACTTATAGGGTATTACTGATTCACTTCAAACTACCTCCTACTCCTCTCCTCCCTTCCCCTCTTCTCTCCTCTCCAAATGAGAATTTTAATATTATTTGGTTTCTAGCTATATTTCCACTAAATAATATTAAATTTCTTATTCTTAAGAAGTGTCTGGGGGCAGCCGGGTGGTGCAGTGAGTAGAGCACCGACCCTGAAGTCAGGAGGACCTGAGTTCAAATCTAGCCTCAGACACTTGACACACTTACTAGCTGTGTGACCTTGGGCAAGTCACTTAACTCCAATTGCCCTGACTCCCCCCACCCACTGCAAAAAAAAAAAGAAGTGTCTGATCACTTAGTTACCCAATTTAGTGATGCCAGAAGTAAATGGCTTACTATAACATTTTTTTAAAAATTATTTTAAAGCCTTAACGTATTTTTGGATGGGTTTTATTGCATTTTTCTTTAAAATAGCATTTCAGTTAACAACTAGTAGAAATGTCTGTTTAATTAAAAGTATCATAAATTATTTGCATATATTTTATTTGTAAGATAAAACGAAAAAAGCACGAATTATTCCTATGCCTGAGAAACTTCATTTGTCTTCATCCCATGGCTCTAAAGTATTTCATTCCTCCATTGATTATGTTTTCATATGTGATATATGCCTTTGATTGATTGATTAGAGATGTGTAGTCTTTATTCACACCTCATCTTTGATTCAATCAAAAGGGAGGGAGTCTCTAATTATTGAGGTGGGAATATGGAGCACCCTCCCTTACACACATACACATATACATCTATGTTCACTTTATATTTATTTAAGTAAATATCTCCCTCCCCACCCCCTGATATATAATCTCCTTGAAGGCAGGGTTTTGTTGTTGGGGTTTTTTTTTTATCTTTGTGTCTTCAGTACCTCACTCAGTGCCTTGAACCTGGTAGCTACTTGATAAATGCTTGTTGAATTGAATCCCTTGAGTTCTAAATCCTGTAACGATGTCATTTATCAAAAGCACCCATCCCATTCTGGGCTTCTCCAGTAGGGAAATAAATTCATTGGGGATGTGCATGAGATTCGATTCCTCAGCATCACAAAGACATTTCTCAGCCTTTTATTTAGGACTCTTCATAATGCCTTTGCTCTTCAACCTGCCAAACCTATACTGTCTCTTCAATCCAGGCTCACCCCTGATTCTCTCCCACAAATGACATGCTATTTTCTACCTCTGTGGTTTTCTTTCATGCCATGTCCCCTGACTACGTTGCCTCTCCCCTAATCTTGAAATCCTGCTATCTCCCAAGGTCTCAACACAAGTCCTACAGACTTCCAGACCACAGCCTGACAAGCTTATATGCCTGTCTCCTCTCACTGGTCACTCTTATACTCTGTGCTATACAATCTAACACATAGCATATGTTATCTTATTAATGGGGGTGGGCATTTGGAGGGTGGGGATAGGACTTATCATTTCACAATTTTAGGGAATCCTAGTAAAGAAACTCCTTCCACCAATGCAGATGTGCCTCCACTCTACCACTTAGAGTCTTAAAGACTTAGAGTCTTAATGCATGAGGCTGGTAGAAGTCGAGTGATTTTTCAGTGTCACACAGATAATCTAGATCCACGATGGATCTTGAAACCAGGTCTTCCTAAAACCAAGCTGGCTAATCCCAGCACCACTCACTCCTTAATCTTATATTGCTCTTTATACGATTTCCCCAAATAGACTGTAAGTCCCTTGTCGACAGTGTGGCTATTTTATTATTTATATTTCTAGCCCGTAGGACGATGTGCTGTGCACATATTAGGTACTCAATAAATAATGAGTTGCTGAAGACAGTGATGATTAGTGAGTGAGAGAAAGGGTCCCCCAGTGTCCCAAGGATGGTTAGCAGAGTTTTCTCATGTGACAGAGTGGAAGGAACACTGAACCAGGAGTCAAGGGACCTGGGTTAATTCCAGCCCTGATTTTGTCATTGACCAATTGCATTCTTTTGGATAATCCACTTCAGTTCTCTGGGCCATGATTTTTCCATCTGTAAAATGTAGATGGTGACAGCATGGCACAAGAGATAGAGAGGCAGCCTTGGATTCTGGCTGACCTAGTTTCAAGTACAGCTTATGACATACTCTGAGTAAGTCATTAAACCTCTCAGTCTCCCAGGCAACTATATAAGATGCTAAGTTGCAGAACAGGTACTCATGTGCATTGTGAGAGGGAGCATCCTCAACAAAAGAGAGAGGGGAAAGAGGGAAGGAAGAATGGAAGGAAAGAATGAAGGAGGGAGGGAAGAAAGGAAGGAAGGAAGGAAGAAAAGAAAAAGGGAGAGAGACTGGCAGAGAGAAGAAGAAAGGAAGAGACAGAAAAAGAAAGTAAGAGAGGAAGAGGAAAAGAGAGAAAGAGAAAGAATGGGAGAGAATGCGAGGAAGAGAGAGAAAAAGCGAGAAAGAGAAAGAAAAGTAAAGGAAGAGAGAAAGGGAAAGAGAATGGGATAAAGAGAAAGAAACAAAGAAAGAAAGAGAGAATGAGAGTAAAAAGGAGAAGAAGAAAGGGAAAGGAAGAGAAAAGGGAGGGACATAGGAGAAAGAGAGAGAGGAAGAGAGAATGAAAGAAGGAAGGAAGGAAGAAGGGAAAGAAGGAAGGAAATGCTTACTGTGTGTCAAGCACTGTGATGAGCTTGATGGGGAAATACAAGCAGAAAAACAAGATATTCCTCTTCTCAAGCAGCTAACATTCTAAGTGGGGCAGACAACACACATAGGCAGGTTCAGTGATATGATCAATGGAAAGGCCTAGAAATCATAAGAACCTAGATTCAGATCTGGAAGGGACTTCAAAGATCATCTAGTCTAACCTTCATTTAATAGATGAGGAAACTGAGGCCCAGAGATGTGGCCAAGGACAGGGAGACAGTGACAGAGCTGAAATTCAAATTGAGGTCCAGGAACTCTGAATCTACCACTCCTTCAACTAAACCACAGCAAAATAAAATATAACCAGTAGCTATCAGATGAAACACTAATAAACACTAAAAGTCTCCATAGGATTTTCTTTAGGATACGCTCACACCTTCACACACACACACACACACACACACACACACACACACACACACACACACTGAGCTCTACATACATAGAACACGCATTTGAACATTTTAACATGAAAGCTTCCTTAGGTGACCATACTTGATCACAAAGTCTCTGAATTTCCAGTGTAGGGAAGTGTCGTGAGTCCCTCTAAAGGCTCAAACACAGCCACCTTATCCTCAATGACCTCTAGAGTATATCAGAGAGCTGGACGGCAAGACAAAGGGGACCCCTGATGGTGTTGGTAGATCAAATGGCAGTTCTCTGGGGTCTGCAAGGTATATCTAAAGGACAGATGATAAGACCTGATTGTCTTCCATCTTGCCAGAATCATAGTTGGTGACTCTGAGCTCATCCAAACAGTGTGAGAAGCCATGTCCTCTCCCAATGAAATAGTGGGCCTTTTCAACAACAAATAAACAAACAAATGAAACATAAGTCCTTACCCCAGCCCCCAAATTCAATCATAAATAAAAAATAAAACTAACTAAATAAAACTCCATCCTCCCTTTCCCTTATTCACAGCTTATCCCTCCTCTAAGCATCAATATTTCCATTTAAATTCAATTCCATTCAACAAATATTTAATTAGGCACTTGCTATATGCACTTACTGAGGTTCTCAACTTCAGAATCATTCTTGAGTTTTATCTCCCTGCATAAACAATTAGTTAAAAAGTCTTAGTGATTCGAACTCCAAGACATCTCTCTACTCTTTTTCCTTCTATGTGCTTATGCACCAGATTAGTCCAGGATCATATTGCCTATTTCCTAGTCCAATGATGTAGATTCTTACTTGGCCTCCCTACTTCCAGGTAGAGGTAACTAGGAGGTGCAGCGGCTAGAATGTTGAGCCTTGAGTTAGGAAGGCCTGAGTTCAAATCCAGCTTCAGACACTCACTAGCTGTTATGACCCTGGGGAAGTCACTTAATGTTTGTTTGACTCAGTTTCCTCATCTGTAAAATGAGGGTAATAATAGCATTCACCTTCCAGGGTTATTGCAAAGATCAAATGAGATAACATTTGTAAAGCACTTTGCACAATGCCTAGCAAGTAGCAGGAGCTTAATAAATGCTAATTCTCTTCCTCTTCCCAGCTATTCATTTATTCAATCCATCTTCCATACAGATGTCCAAGTAATTTTCCTGAAGTGTAGGTCTGAGCATTTCAGAGGCAACATGGCATAGTGGATAAAGTGCTAAACTTGGAGTAAGAAACATATGGGTTCAAATCTTGCCTGTGAAACATATAGTATGACCCTGGGGAACTCACTTAACCTCTCAATGGCTCAGCTAATGGTGTAGGATTATGAGCTGTACCACAATTGCCAATCTGCATTGTTAGAGGGAGTTTTCTCTCCCCAGATTCCTTGCATGCACCAATGGGTCTAGGCCAAATGCACTTTTACACACATTTACAAGCCTAGTGCTCTATCCACTGCACCATCTACTTGCCCCATAATAGGTGTTTAATAAGTGTTTTTGGATTGTTGGATTGGAACATTCTTCTATAGTCAGTTCTATTCACTTAAGATGGGTTCGTGGGGGTGGGAGGGAGGGATGAGACTACATTTTGCCTTCCGTCTCTTCTCTCTGTACCATACAGATCATAGGCTATTCTACCAGGCCTTGACAAAGGACTTGTCTACCACTTATGGAGATCCTTGGAGCTCAGGTTAAATGCTGGAGAAAAGCACCATGGAGGAATGCTTGCATTTTAGGGAGATTTTTCCTGGGCCATCTTGTCATCTTGGTGTGAATTATGTAATTACCATTGTCCTGGGGTGTTTGGTGGGGGGAGGAGAAAGAAGGAAAGATTGGTCTGAAGTTGGGGGGGAGGTCAGAAAGGTGTTAACAAGCTATAAATGACCTTCCTTCTGCCTGCTCAGGCATAAGTAATGTCCTGAAATTGCCTACAGTCAAAACTGCCAATTCAGAGCTGATTGCAATGAATCAGGTCCCCCTATACGAAATACCGTGATCAATTTCTCATTTCGCTGAATAAATAAGCCAGGAGATAGGGAACTGTCTCTGACCCTCTGTTAACCTTTTGCCTCATTATTCATATCAAACCTATGACATGCATGTAAGAAATCTCTGGTTCAATTTTAGCTAATTATTTCTTAGGACTGAAGGGTCTGTGAAGTGTTACTGATGGTACAAGCGTCCAGGGACTTTACATGGACTAATGAAAATAAGCCCAAGGAAGTGAGTGGGCCCCCATGCCTTTGTCTGGCTCTCTTTAGAACACCAAATAGTGGCATCCTCTTTTTTTTTTTTCCACTAGACGGTTAATCCTCGTTGGAGCATGCGCAAGCTGATCATGTCCACTCTGAGATGTGAAATGCCACGAGAATTTATTACATCTTTGACTATTGTTAACTTAACATCTTTTTATCATACTTAGCTCTGATCACTGCCACAGATCAATTTCCCCATTTGAATAAATTGTGTGTCTTTCTGCATGCACTCTTTTCTCCTGTACTTATCCATTTAGTGTCCGGAGTGCTTTTTAAACATAAAAATTAATTTCGCTTAATTGGTTCATCTTTAGTTTTGCAGAAGCCACTGAAATTGGCAGAAATATGTTGGTGTGGGTTGCCAGCAATGAATCCCACATGAGGGTTTTGGCTGAAGGTTTGGGGGTCTTGTGGGATCTGCAAGGATTGTCCCTGAGGTGTTCTGAGAAGAGTCTTCTCCCCCACCACTATCTCCAATAGTGGTAGCTTGAGGTTGGCTCCACAGCCCCCAGAAAGAGATTCTTCTAGTAAAAAACTCATCTCCCTAGTGCTTCCTACATCTTCCTACTCTATCTGGAGAGTCTCCCTGGAGAAAAAACTAACAGGCCTTCCCACACCCCCCCATCCCCTGCCGCTTAATGTTTCTATTTATCCTCTAATGGTAGCCTTGGTTCCATGGAGCTGAAGTAATCCCCTGAGATCAACCTGAAGAGGCTTCTTGTACTGGGTGGTCTCTGTTTTCCTTTTGTTGTTGTTGCTGTTTTCAGAGAACAAAGGAAGAAAATTGTAGGTGAGCTTATGTAATACTATTACTATAATTATTACTACTAGTAATAATAATAATAATCCCTTATACACCTATGACCTATAGTTTTTCAAGGCATATTTACAACCACTATCTCATTTGATTTAATCTTTGCAGTCAGTCAATAAATATTTATTAAGTGCCTACTAAGTGTCAGGCACTGTGCTAAGCATTGGGGATACAAAGGAAGGGGAAGATAGTCCTTGCCCTCAAGGAGCTCACAGGCTAATAGAAGCGACCACATGTAAACAACTGCATATGAATAACATGTATACAGGATAAATTCTTCTGAAGGCACTAGAATTAAGGCGGATCAGCAAAGGCTGCTTATAGAAGGTGAGATTTTAGTAGGGGCTTGAAGGAAGCCAGGAAAACCAGGGAGTGGAAGGGAGAAGGGAGAGTAGTCCAAGGATGGAGCAACAGCCAGCAAATATGTCCAGAGTAGGGCGATGGAGTGGCTTGTTCAATGAACAAGGAGGTTAGTGTCACCTAGATCGTAGAGTACTCAGGGCCTTATTGGGGGAGGGAAAGGGGCAAGGTTCAAGAAGACTGGAAAGGTCAGGGGGCAGATTATAAAAAGCTTTAAATTCCAGAAGGTTTTATATTCGATCTTGAGTGTGATAGGGAGCCACTGGAGAGGTAGATAGTGCAGGAATGATTCCTAGTTTACAAATAAGAAAACCAGATTTAAGAAAATCGAAATGATGTCTCATCTGTTTGCACAAATCCTGTTGGAGTTATCTAGTGAAGTGAATAGGACCAGGGGAGCAACTTATTCGATGATTTTAATTATCTAAAGGAAAACACTTAGAGTGGTGGAGCAGGGAGTAAAACAAAGGTCTTCTGATTCTTAGGTGAGGGCTATTTTCACTATTCCACACTCCTTAGACATGGCGATATGGACTTTGGAGTCTTAAAACCTGAATTCAAATCCCTACCTTGCCAGTCATTACTTTGGTGATTTGACTCACACCTTCTCTCCAACTGAGGCCTCCTGCCCCGAGGTCCTTACATCCCTCTGGTTGGAGAGAGTGAGGGAGAAGGTTGATATGTGGGAGCTCCTCCCAGATCTTCTACTGTTTAGAGAGGGCAGCCAAGGAATTTTCCTCATTATTTCCTACCTGGCTGCTTTCTTGGACTTCCTCTTCAGATCATTTCTCCACTTGGTTGCATGATTTCACCATGCTTCTGTGCTGGGTAAACCCCAACTCCCTAACCCTAAATACCCTGCCCCCTTTCAGCTTCTTTTAATGTGTTTTTCCCTGATGAGATTGTGAGCTCCTTGAGAGCAGAGACTATAGTATCTTATGTTTAGTAGTTCTTAATACAGGCATGTCTCATTTTATTGCACTTTGATTTATTGCATTTTTTACAAATTGAAGGTTTGTGGCAACCCTGAGTCAGGTGAGTCTATTGGCACCATTTTTCCCAACAGTATGTGCTCACATAATGTCTCTGTGTCTCCTTTTGGTAATGCTTGCAATACTTCAAACTTTTTCATTATGATGATGATGATGATGATGATGATGATATCTGTTATGATGATCTGTGATCAGTGATCTTTGATGTTACTACTGTAATTGTTTTTGGGTACCACAAACGGCACCCACAGAAGATGGTGAACTTACTCAATAAGTCTTGTGTATGTTCTGGCTACTTTACCATCTTGCTGATCCAGTCTCTCTCCCTCTCCTCCAGTCTCCCTATTCCCTGAGACAAGACGATATTGAATTAGGCCAATTAATAACCCTACAAAGGTCTCTAAGTATTCAAGTAAAAGGAAGAGTCAATCAATGGGGCAAACTTCATTGATGTCTTCTTTTAAGAAATTTCCACAGCTACCCCAACCTTAAACAACCACCACTCTTGACCAGTCAACAGCCACTAACATCAAAGCAAAACCCTCTACCAGCCAAAAGTTTATGACTCACTGAAGGCTCAGATGATGGTTAGCATAAAGGTGCATACTTAATAGATAACAGTATAGTGTAAACATAACTTTTATATGCACTGGGAACCAAAAAATTCATGTGACTCACTCTATTGCAGTGGTCTGCAATATTTCCTAGGCATGACTGTATCTCCAGTGCTTGCCTGGCCTACGAGGCATTTGCTAAATGTTTATTGACTCTGACTCTTTGGCAATTCACTTAACCTCTCCTAGTCTCCTTTTCTTCATCTGTAAAATGTGAGGATTGTACTAGATCACCTCTTTCAGATCTCAATCTCTGCTGCTATGAGATTCCCACTCTTAAAGAGTTTGGGCAGCTAGGCGGTACAGTGGATAGAGCTCTGGGCTTAGAATCAGAACGACTCTTCTTAGCTTTGTGACTCTGAACAAGTCTCTTAACCCTGTTTGTCTCAGTTTCCTCACCTGTAAAATGGGCTGGAGAAGTATCTTTGCCAAGAAAACACCAAATGGGGTCACGGAGAGTCAGACATGACTGAAACAACTCAATTACCAAAGAACTTACCCTATGGTTGGGGAAACAAGACACACAGATAATTAAATGATCCCATGCTACTTAGTATATCAGCTAATCCAACTTTGAACAAGTTAAAAACACCAACTTAAGGACAGGTAACTGAACAACAGTTGGTGGGTAAGAGGGTGGAGGTGTCCATGGACTGGAAGCTCAGTGTGATTCAACAGTGGTATGAAAGCCACAAAAGCAGAGAGGTGATAGTCCCACAGTCCTTTGTCCTAGTCATATCAGTCCTGCTGTATCATCTTTAGTTCTGGGACTAAAGGAGGACATTTCAAGGGGGACATAGCTAAAATGAGGCATACGCCACAGTATCAAATGATCTCAGTTAGAAGAGATCTCATAGATTATTTATTCCAACTCATATCTGAGAAATAACATATTCTACAACATGCCTGACAGATGATCACACAACCTTTGTGTGCAGACCTCTGCTGAGGTTAAATCCATTACCTTGGTCCTTTTCCACTTTGGGATAACTCTAATTGTTAATAGCTTTTTCCACATATTCATGAAAACTTTTCTGCATTCAAGATGCTCATTATTTCTGTGGTATGTTCAGTCATTTTAGTCGTGTCCAACTCTTTGTGACCCCATTTGGGGTTTTCTTGGCAAAGATACTGGGGAGTGGTTTGCCATTTCCTGCTCTAGCTCATTTTACAGATCAGGAAACTGAGGCAAACAGGATTAAATGACTTGCCCCAGGGTCACACAGCTAATAAGTTCATGAGGCCAGGTTTGAACTCAGGAAGATGAGTCTTCCTGATTCCAGGCCTAGCACTCTATCCACTTAGCCACCCAGCTATCCAATCATTATTTCTGACAGGACAATAATAACCCACCATTCACCACAACTTATTTAGCCAGTCTCCAATCAACAGACATGTTTCTAGTTCTTTACCACCACAAAAAGTACTGCTATAGATATTTTGGCATAAATAGAGCCTTTCTTTTTGTCAATGACCTCCTTGGACCATATGAGTCTCTGGGTCAGAGGGTATGCATTTAACCGTTTTATTTGCATAATTCCAAATTGCTTTTTAGAATGGTGGTATTGATCCACCAACAATGAGTTAGTGTACTACACTTCCTTTAAGACTCAGCTCAAAACCTACCTGCTACAGGAGAACTTTCCTGCTCTCCCGGATGCCAATACCTTCTCTTTAGATGACAATAATTAATAATAATAATAATAATAATAACTGGCATTTATAATAGTGCTTTTAAGGATTGCAAAGCACTTTTAAAATACTATCTCATTTTGTCCTCACAATAATACTGGAAGATAGGTGCTATTATAATATTTCTATTTTATAAATGAGGAAACAGACCGAGAGATTAAGTGATTCTCCCAGGGTTACACGCCTAGTAAATGTCTGAGGCTGGATTTGAACTCAGGACTTCCCTGTACTCTGTACATATCTTGCATGTTCCTAGTTGTTTGTCTCCCCCTACCCTCCACTAGGCTATATACTGCTTGAGGGCAAGAACTGGCCTTTTTCTTTGTGTCTTCAGAGGTTAGCACATTTACCTGGCACATAGTAATTGCTTCCCAGATTCTTGTTGACTGATTTTACAACTCCTCTAACATTGACTGTTCACACATAATTCTCCACCTCTTCGTGAAAAGAAGAAAATACACTGACTCATCTCTTCCTTGGAGCCATATTTGGACAAAATAATTACACAGCATTTACTTTCATTTTATTGTTTTCATTTCCGCTATTGTTATATTGTTGTCATTGTGTATACTGTATTCGTGGTTCTTCATCTGCTCATTTAAGTCTTCTAATGTTTCTCTAAAAACCTCATACTCATAATTTCTCATAGGACAATGATATTCTATCACATTAATATACCACAATTTTTTTATTAATCCCCCAATCAATGGGCACCCATTGTATATCCAACCCTTTGCTACCACCAAAAGTGCTACTATCAATACCTGAGTGTATAAGAGATCTTACTTTCTATCCTTTACTTCCTTGGGCCATATGCCCAGTAGGGGGATCTCTGAGACAAAAGGCATAAACAGGTTAGTTATTATTTTTTTTCACAATCACAAATTATTTTCAGTAAAAGTTAAACCAATTCAGAATTTCACCAACAAATGTATATTAGTGTGCCTATCTTTCCATGACTCTTCCAGCATTGACTATTTTCCTTTTTTGTCATCTTTTCCAATTTCCTAAAGGTGAGGTAAAAATTGTAGAATTGTTTAAGTTGCTTATTTTATTATTGGTAATTTGGAACAAATTTTCATAAGTTTGCTAATATTTTTCAAATCTTTTGAGTACTCTTTATATCCTTTGTCCACTTGTCTACAGGGGGAAACTCTCGCTATTATGTTTCTGTTAATTCTTTATATATCTTGAATATCGTATTTTATCAGAAATACTTGATAAAAATATTTTTCCTAAATGATAGCTTTCTTTCTTGATTTACAATCCTGTTGATTTTGTACATGCAAAAGCTTTTCCATTTCATGTAATTGAAATCATCTGTTTCATCTTTTGATATTTCCTCTATCTCTTGTTTAAGGATTCTCTCAAAGTTTGAGTTGTGAAAGGTACCGCCTGCCATTTTCCTCTAATTTTTATAACAATAAGACCTTTTACATTTAAGTTGACTATTCATCTGTGGTTTATTGTGGTATATAATTGTGGTATATATAAGATGTTGACCTAAATTCACTTTTATTTATTTATTTGCTAACCTGCTTTCCAGTTTTGTCAACAGTCCTTGTTAAATTGGAAATCCTTTTCCAATGCTCTTGGGTTTGTTAAATGCTGGAGTATTAGATATGATTGTTTTACAAATGTTCATTCTTGAGAGATTCCCATACTTTCTGGACTAACTTTAGTATGAATTAAGTCCTAGGGATTCTAATTTTAAACTTTTTCTGCATTCTTTATAATCTACTATATAAAAATTTAGTATAATCATGAATCATAAGGAATGTCTACATATCTAGGGGAGCTAGAACCCATTAGAGCAAAGATTCTCTGCCTCTTTTGGTTTCAGGACTCCACACTCTTAAAAATTGATCTTTTACTCTTTTGAAAATTATTTAGGGCTCCAAAGAGCTTTTGTTTGTTTGGGTTATCTCTATCAATATTTACCATATTCAAAATTAAAATGAGTAAATTTATAAATATGTTTATAATTCATTTAAAATAGCAATAAGAAGCCCATTGCATGCTAACATAAATAATATATTTTATGAAAAATAGCTATATTTTCAAAAGCAAAGCAAATTTAGTGAAAAGGGTGGCATTGTTTTTACTTATTTCATAAATCCCCTTAATGTTTGGCTCAATAGAAAAACAACTGGATTCTCACATGTGTTTCTGCATGCAATCTATTGCAATATGTTGTTTTGGTTGAATTATATGAAGAAAATTTGGCCTCATGCAGACATGTAGTTGGGGAAAGAAGGGGCATTTTAATAAGTAAATACTACATTAGTATTATTATAAAAATGGTTTTGACCTCAAGTAACCCCTGAAAAAATCACCCTTTCTGAACTACTGCACTAGGGGAAAGGATTTCTTGATGTTCTCCAGAAAGGAGAATGAAGTGTTTTTTTTTTTTTTTTTTGCAGAGGAGAAGGGTTGCTGTTTTATTTTACTCTTTCTGATCTCAGGCACAAGTTCTTACTTCATTTTTTGGGATCAGATGAAATAAAACCTGTTCTAGGTTTATCATTTTGTCAACATGAGCACTGGAAGGAAAGTGGAGAGTCTTTTTTGGAAAGCCAAAAAAAAAGCCAGATAGTGACATTCTCATGGGCTTCTTTGATTAGAGTCATGAACTAGGGAGGTTCCAGGAGAGGCACCTCTCAACAGTTTTACTCATATTTTCTATATTATTGTCTAAGACTATGAAATTCATTATTGGTTCTTTTTTTTTAGGTTTTGTCTCCTATGTATTTCTGGACATTTCTACTTATATCCTTCCTACAATATAGCTATCTCGTATAGTATCTATTTTGATATGTGTTGTTCTCTCTTCCTTTTCTCCTATTTAAAGCATTTTAAAATAGATTTACATAACACTATGTAAATTCTTATCTGCCTTATTAAATATGATCTATCTCTATTCAAAACCCCATCATTTCCTTATTTTAAGCTGTTGTCCAGAAATCATAAACTTGTTCTCAGATTCCATGTCCCCCAGGATGCTAGGTTCTGATCGGCTGGTTCTGACTTACCTTGCCTGAAACCAGACCTTCTTGTCACTTCTTGGCCATTTCTAAATCCCATTGCTATGTGTGTACTCTTCCCCCCCTCCCCACTCCTACCCACCACAACTTCTAGCTCCTCTTTATATATTATCTTCTCCCATAAGAAAGCAAGCTCCTTGAGGTCAGACTGTCTTGGTTGCTGGTATTTATATCTTCAGTATTTAGCACAGTGCCTGGAATTTAGGAAACTCTTAAAAAATATTTATCATGCATTCAATTCAATTGCTTACTTCTCAAATCTGCCTTTCTCTTCTTATGCCTTTGCCATAAATTGACATGGTTAATGAAAGTATCACCTGTGTCCCTGATGTCTTCAGTTTCTTTCCCAAGACTTCAAAAAACTTAGAAATACTAAATTCCTCCTGAAAATATCATTGGTGCCCATATGAATCACCAGAGAAGAGAAATCATAGGGTTTGATAAGTCTCGAGAAGTTCTTAAATGAATCTTAAGGGCAGCTAGGTGGCACAGTAGATAGAATATTGGGTCTGGAATCAGGAAGACTCATCTTTGTGAGTTCAAATTTGGCCTTAGACACTTTCTAGCTGTATGACGCTGGACAAGGCACTTAACCTTATTTGCCTCAGTTTCCTCATCTTTCAAATGAGCTAGAGAAGGAAATGGCAAACCGCTCCAATATCTTTGTGGAGAAAACTCCAAACGGAGTAACAAAGAGTTGGACATGACTGAACAACAACAAAGTGGTTCTTTCTTGTGTCTTTTTTGTGTGTACTGAGGAGAGAGTAAGCCTCTCATTGTTAATACAAGGTCAACAAATAGCTGCCTTGGTAACCCTCAGTAGGGAATCTCCAAAACCACATTTATCTCCTTTTCCTCTGACTTTCAATGGATGATCCTCCTCAGAGTGTTCCTCCTCAATTTTGGGAAAAGATTTATCCCAATTACTTTGCTTCAAGTGGCATTCACCTTTTTACTTCATTTTCTCCCTTGTATCTTATTCTTCCACTCTCCTACTTCCTGATAAAGGATAAAATTTCCTTCTCTCTTCAGATATGTTTGGCTCCTCCCCACCATTAAAAAAATTAAAGTCCTTCTGTTTTAAACAAACATTTTGATTTCTCTAATAACCTGGAAAATGAAAAGCTATTCCCTAAGCCCCTTTATCTTCTTTTCTAAGATAGTGATTAATTTACAACTTAAGCATAAATAACAATTCTGAGAATTCTGACATCTCATCCACATAGGTCCAGCTTCCACAGGTGTAGATCATAAGTGAACCATGCCTTTTCTTCCTGTGTGATTATATCCAAAATCTTGCCACAAATCCTCCATAAAAGATCCCACTCGAGTGGACAGTTTTCTAAATACAGTAAGCAATGAATAATTGTTGGCTTGAATTTGAAGGATAATCTCATCTGTGGAAACTCCATTAACATTTATATGCATAGCCAATAGTAAGCATTTAATAAGTGATTGAACTGAAGGAAAGGAAAGGAAATAGAAGCAGTCACTATCTGGAATTGATAATTCAAACTCAGTTCTCAGTATCAAGGAAGTTCTTTAGTAATGTGAAGTTTCATTCATTATCAAGAAGATAGCATGCGGCGGAGCCAAGATGGCGGCTGGGAAGCAGTGACTGGCGTGAGCTCCCCACCAAATCCCTCCAAAAACCTATAAAACAATGGCTCTGAACCAATTCTAGAGCTGCAGAACCCACAAAGTGGCAGAGGGAAGCAGGGCCCCAGCC
>CM053625.1:109710840-109743916 GCA_028646595.1 Phalanger gymnotis | reverse complement strand
AGTTTCCTCATCTGTAAAATGAGCTGGAGAAGGAAATGGAAAACCACTCCAGTATTATTGCCAAGAAAACCCCAAATGGGGTCACGAAGAGTCAGAAATGACTGAAAATGACTGAGCGACAACAAACAGTGAAAATTTTGAGAAGTGGCATCCTCTAGGAGATAGCACCTGAGGTGAGACTTGATGGAAGCTAAAGATTGTAGCTGGACAAGGTGAGGAGGGAGTACATGTCTGGTATGGAAGGCAGACATTTTAGACAAAGTTCAGAGGACAGAGTTGGAATGTCAACCAAGGAGACCAGTTTGACTGGAATATACAAAGGACATGGAAAGCATTTGGAATGGAGGGTCAAACATGTACCTGGTAGGCAGCATGTATCCCACAACACCCTGGTGTGCTGCCCCAAACAGATGAAAATGTAACTAGGACACATTTAACAAAGTAAATAAAAATACAATTAAAAAATAAAAAAAAAGAAGATAGCATGCAACCTTGTATTACATCTTTTGGGATCAAAGGAGGTTGACTTAAATTGTGGTAGGAAAGATGAAGGTAAAGAGCATATTGAGAGGGATGGGGTGGTGGGGCTGCATTTCTAGGTTATCATGACCAAAACCATTAATCACTTGGTGGCCAACTTTCTGACAATGATCTTCTCCACTCTTAGGTAGGATGGTTATCAGATACTAATCATACAGTGCATTGCTAGATCTGCATGCAAAGCCTGCTACCTTAGTAGGACACATTAGAGCTTGGGCTCTGCTGGCATAGCCTTCCAGGGTCCCCTTCATACCACAATAGACACGAGAATAGGACTTTGTTGAACAGTTTATTGGACACTGTGTAAAAAACTGGGTCCCTGAAGTCTCTGAGAACTTGGACATATGTGTCCCATGCTACTTTTTCCAGGTTCAATTGTTCTTGTCTCATGTAGCTAGTTATGAAATGTTGGCCTGAGCCCCTATCCACTATAACACTCTCTATTATCAGACCATAAAAGAGACACATCCAATAGCAAAAGTATTTAATTAAGAAGTGAAACAAGGTAAAAGACAAAATGTTCTCTAAAACTAAAGGACGCAGCTTCCTGACACTCTTAGATGGGGATGAGCTAGAAATATCCTAGGGAAAACTCATACGAGCATAGGAAAATTCAGTTGTCCCGATCTCTTCTCCACATGGAGATCTGTTAGCCATTTGGAGCAGGTCAGAATCTGCTGGATCCTTTTGATTTTGCTCTGTTGTTCTTCATCCTTTGTTGTTGTTGTTTTAAAAATTTGTTTAGTATTTTATTTTTCCCCAGTTACATAAAAACAATTTTTAACATTCATTTTTAAAAATTTGAGTTCAAAATTCTCTCTCTTCCTCCCTCTTCAGCCCCTCACCCCCATTGAGAAGGCAAGCAATTTGATATAGGTTATACATGTGTAGTCATGCAAAACACTTCCATAATAGTCATGTTGTGAAAAAAACATAGACAAAAAAACCTCAAGAAAAATAAAGTACAAAAAGGATGCTACAATCTGCATTCAGACACCATGGGGATAGATAGCATTTTTCATCCTAAGTCCTTCAGAGTTGTCTTGGATCATTGTATTGCTGAGAATAGCTAAGTTATTCACAGCTGATCATCCTCCACTATTGCTGTTATTTTGTACACAGTACGTTTCACTTTGCCTCAGCCCATGTAAGTTCAGGTTTTCCTGAGAGCATCCTGCTCATCATTTCTTATAATACAATAGTATTCCATCATAATCACATACCACAATTTGTTCAGCCATTCCCCAATTGATGGCCATCCCCTCAATTTCTAATTCTTTGCCCCCAGAAAAGAGCTGCTCAAAATGTTCTTGTATATGTAGATCATTTTTCCTTTGATTTCTTTGGGATATAGACCTAGTAGTAGCATTGCTGGATCAAAGGTTATACACACTTTTATAGCCCTTTGGGCATGGTTCCAAAGTGTTCTCCAGAATGGTTGAATCAATTCACAACTCCACCAAAAATGCATTAATGTTTCATCATTTTTCTACATCCTCTGTCAACATTTGCCTTTTCTGTCCTATTAACCAATCTAATAGGTATGAGATAGTGCCTCAGAAATGTTTTAATCTGCATTTCTCTAATCAATAGTCAGTTAGAGCATTTTTTTCATATGGCCATAGATAGCTTTGATTACTTCATCTGAAAACTAATTGTATCTTTTTTTCACTGTTTTGTTTTGTTTTATTATTTTTTTAATCTTCTAATTCGCTGTGATACTAGAATATATATATTTGCCATCTGTGGGTCTCAGTTTCATCCTTTTTAAAAGAAGTTTTCTTGCTTATCTTCTTTTAGCTTCTTTGTTCACAGTAGGACTCCATTCACAGAACCTAGTGGCAGACAATCCTTTTCATGCTTCTCTTGTTTCTTGTGTTTGAAAGTCAAATTTTCTATTCAGCTCTGGTCTTTTCACTGAGAAAGCTTGAAAGTCCTCTGTTTTGTTGAAAATCCATATTTTGCCTTGGAGCATGATACTTAGTTTTGCTGGGTAGGTGATTCTTGGTTTTAATCCTAGCTCCTTTGACCTCCAGAATATCGTATTCCAAGCCCTTCGATCTCTTAGTGTAGAAGCTGCTAGATCTTGTGTTATCCTGATTGTGTTTCCACAATACTCAAATTGTTTCTTTCTGGCTGCTTGCAATATTTTCTCCTTGATCTGGGAGCTCTGGAATTTGGTGACAATATTCCTAAGAGTTTTTTTGGGGGGGGGATCTTTTTCAGGAGGCAATCGGGGATTCTTTCAATTTCTGTTTTACCCTCTGACTCTAGACTATCAGAGCAGTTCTCCGTGATAATTTCTTGAAAGATGATATCTAGGCTCTCTTTTTGATCATGGCTTTCAAGTAGTCCAATAATTTTTAAGTTACCTCTCCTGGATCTCTTTTCCAGGTCAGTGGTTTTTCCAATGAAATAGTTCACATCGTCTTCCATTTTTTCATTCCTTTGGTTCTGTTTTATAATTTCTTGATTTCTCATCAAGTCACTAGCTTCCACTTGCTCCAACCTAACTTTTAAGGTAGTATTTTCTTCAGTGGTCTTTTGGACCTCTTTTTCCATTTGGCTAATTCTGCCTTTCAAGGCATTCTTCTCCTCATTGGCTTTTTGGAGCTCTTTTGCCATTTGAGTTAGTCTATTTTTAAGGTGTTATTTTCTTCAGTATTTTTTTTTGGATCTACTCTAGCAAGTCATTGACTTGTTTTTCATGATTTTCTTGCATCCCTCTCATTTCTCTTCCCAATTTTTCCTCTACTTCTCTAACTTGCATTTCCAAATCCTTTTTGATCTCTTCCATGGCCTGAGACCAGTTCATGTTTTTCTTGGAGGCCTTTGATGTAGGCTCTTCGACTTTGTCGACTTCTTCTGGCTGTATGTTTTGGTCTTTTTAGTCACCAAAGAAAGACTCCAAAGTCTGAGTCTGAATCTGAATCTGTTTTTGCTGCCTGGCCACGTTCCCAGCCAACTACTTGACCCTTGAGCTTTTTGTAAAGGTATGACTGCTTGTAGAGAGTACTTTGTCCCAAGCTTGAGGGGCTGCTCTGTTGTTTTCAGAGCTATTTCTACACAGCCAGCTCTGCCACACCAGCACTCCTCCTCCCCCAAGGAACTGCCAACCTGGACTGGACTCAGATCTGAGCAGTCTCTGTACTCCTGCTCTGATGCATCACTTAATTCCTCCCACCAGGTGGGTCTGGGGCTGGAAGCAACTGCAGCTGTAGTTCTGTAGCTGCACCTCCTCTGCTGCCCCCGGCACAGTGGCCCAACTGCGAACTCCTTTCAATCTGTCCCTGCAGCTTTTCCCACTAACCTTCTCTGTTGTCTTTGGTGTTTGTGAGTTGAGAAGTCCGATGACTGCCACAGCTCACTGATTCAGGGCGCTGGGGCCTGTTCCACCCGGTTCCTAGTCTGGTTGGTCTGGGCGTGGCCCAAGCTGGACTCTGCTCCACTCCGCTCCCAGCTCAATGTGATAGACCTTACCCAGTGACCATCCAGGCTGTCCTGGGCTGGAGCCCTGCTTCTCTCTGCTGTTCTTTGGGTTCTGCAGTTCTAGAATTTGTTCAGTGACATTTTTTGTGGGTGTTCGGAGGGTCCTGGGGGAGAGCCTTAGGCAAGTCCCAGCTATCCAGCTTCCATCTTGGCTCTGCCCTGATTGTATCTTTGATCATTTATTAATTGGAGAATGGCTCTCATTTTTATACATTTGACTCAGTTCTCTGTGTTTGAGAAATAAGGCCTTTATTACAGATATTTGCTTCAAATTTTTTCCCAGTTGCTATTGCTAACTATATTTCCTTCCATACTATTCCCCCCACCTCATTTATTCTATCCTCTCTCTCTTTTCATCCTGTCCCTCCTCAAAAGTATTTTCATTCTGACTACCTCCTCCCCCAATTTGCCCTCCCTTCTATCACCACCCCTCCTTCTTTTATCCCGTTCCCCCCTACTTTCCTGTAGAGTAAGATAGATTTCTATACCCAATCAAGTGCGTATGTTATTCCCTCTTTGAGACAATTCTGATGAGAGTCAGGATCACTCACACCTCCTCACCTCTCTGCCTCTTTCCCTGCATTATAAAATCTTTTTCTTGACTCTTTTATGTGAGATAATTTATCCCATTCTACCTCTCCCTTTCTCTTTCTCCCAGTACATTCCTCTCTCACCCCTTAATTTTATTTTTTTTAGATATCATCCTTTCATTTTCAACTCACACCTGTGCCCTCTGTCTATATATACTCCTTCCAACTGCTCTAATGTTGGTGGTCCTTTACTTTTAAAGAGGACCAATGACATCATGGATGATATCTTCACTTGTATTTGAATTGTGTTTAAATGAAGCAGGCAGAGTTATGGTGGAAGTCGTCAGACTCGCTTTCTCTTCCTGAGTCATCAAAGTTCAGTAGCCAGACAAGTCAGGACAACTGGCTGTAGCCTGGGGATGCAATTGATGACCTTGGTATCTTCAATGTCTGACCAAGCTCTAAGCACTCCATAGCACCTGCTTCAACCACCTTCATGGACAGTGGAACAAAGTGTTCTCATCTGCCTATTCCATCAGAGGAAATCTGTACATGCTTGAGGTATACATCCCCATAACTAATTCGCCAACAGATATGAGGCCTATCAATTACCCTCAATCTGGTTTAGCCCATCTGTTTGAGACAGTTTTACTGAGCATAGCCACTGCCTGTGTTACAGCTTATTGGAGCCAAGGGTGAGAATTGGTTGAAAGGTGGGCACCAAAGGTAGATGAGCAGCCCTGAAAAAGACTTGGCAAGCTTCCCACTAAAGGTGCTAGTCTCTCAGTATACCCTTGGATTTTCTCTATGGTCCTAAAGATTCTGCTGGGGCTCCTGAGTTCAAGAATGCTGTGGCAATATTGACCCATGTATTTCTCCTTCCATTTCCCTGATTCTGTCTACAATCCACATCTTGTCTCTTCTTCTTTATTCACTCTCAAGGCTCTGGCAGCTCCACTTTTCTTACTTCTGCCTCCTTTTCCTGTAGTTTCCTCTCTTTTTCTTCATTTGCAAGTTTTACCACATCCATGCCCAGGGCCCCATAGGAATCTGATATCCTGGAGCTTTCTCTTGTGAATACCAATAGTTTTCCCTCATTGGTGAAGTACTTGAAACTGTGCTGGAAGTTTCCAATAAGCTCCATAGTACAAATGAACAATAAAAATGGTCACAGAACATCAATGATTAAGTGTGGCACAGATTTCTATTTTTGATGCCATCAGAGGATGCAAAGGGATACAAAGGTGTGATCCTTGCCCTAAGAGAATTCCCAATCCACTGGGGGGAAACCCAACACTTTTTCAGTACTCTCCTACTCTTATGGAAGAGAAATCAATATGTTAAGAATGTGAACTCCTTTCCTCAATGTAGATTGCAATCCACTTAGGATATCAATCTTAGAGATTGCCTGAAACTCAGAGAGTGTAAGTATCTTGACTGTAGTCACACAGTTAGTATTAAAGATAGGATTTGAACCCAAGACTTCCCTACTGCAAATCCAGCTCTCTCTCTCTCTCTCTCTCTCTCTCTCTCTCTCTCTCTCTCTCTCTCTCTCTCTCTCATCTGTGTTTTCTGTTGTGATGGGAAAAAGGGGAGCAGAAGCAAAGTTAAGGTAAATATATAAACAACCATGTATTAACAGGGGCAAGCATTCTGGATTTGGAGTCAGGAAATTTGGATTCAAATCCACTTGATAGACGTTATGACATTAGGCAAGTCATTGTCCCTCTGTGAGCTTGTTTCTTTCTCCGGAAAACGAAAGTGTTTTATCTCTAAAATCCTTTGCAGGTCTAAAATTGTGTGTATCTGTTCTCTCCATTTTTAATCCAAAGCAGCCTTTGTTGTGTGTGTGTGTGTGTGTGTGTGTGTGTGTGTGCGTGTGTGTGTGTGTGTGTGTCCCTGCCATCGCCTAACCGAATATGGCTACGCTGCTTCCTCTTAAAATCTGTAAGGATAAATACTCACAAATAGTCTAACATTTACTAGGGTGAGTTTTTGTACCTTGTGAATAGTCAAGCCTAGAGCCAGTCCTCCTTCTCAATCCCCCACCCTTCCCCTGTCAAAAACCAGGGGCTCCTAATAGGAATGGGGACAGAAGCTAGGCCCCAGCAGGCACCACAGTAATGAAGTTAGCAAAAAGACAGATGATGGCGCCTCTCTCTATATTTAAGCTGGCCTACCGTCTGCTCTGGCCCTGGGGCCAGGGTTTGGTGACCAGCATCTCAATGGCTATTTTCTGTGACAATTTCCATGTCTGAGCTCATTCATCAATTTCTATTCAGCAGAATCAGTTTTTGGAAAACTTGCAAAGGTTACTGAATCCAGGGGGAAGAGAGCCACCATGAGATATAAGACAGACTTTCCCAGGCATAGATGAAAATCCCTAGCTCCCTTGCTTCTCCTTCCCGAGTCTCACTTTTTCCATGACCTTATCAATCGCTGATAGTCAGGGATAATTTGGGCCTTTGAGGGGGATGGTGGAATTGGAAAAATAGAACTAGTGCCATTTTCAACCACATGGAAAAGGGCTCTTTTCTACTATGACCTCATGGGGTTCTGCCAAGGTCTCTACTTCCTCCTGGCTGTGTCTGGGTTCCTGCATGGAGTGGAGTGGAGAGGGTTCAAAGTCAGACAGGAAATAGTAAATGATAGAGGGCCGAGTCCACAAGTAAGTAAGAGGATCTTTGGTCTGCAAAAACAGCATCAAGTGAGGGGATGGCATTGGGGTTGGGTCTGCCCCAGAGAGTCATGTGGCAAGCACACAAGGCAAATCCTATACATTGTGGCACATGATTATACCAGATAATATAACAGGGAAAGGACTAGAGAGAGAAGTCAAAAGAAGTAGGCTCTAGTCTACCAGTGACTGAGCCAGTAATCTAACCTCACTGAACCCCAGTTCGCTCCTCTATAAAATGGGAGTGATAATCTCTGCATAGCCTACCTCACAGAGTTGTGCTAACAATTCAATTAGATAATGAATGTGAAAGTCATTTGAAAACTGGAATGTACTTTAGAAGTGTAGATAGCGTTATCATTATTACATGGTATTATACTGTTCTATTTGGTTAGGAGGCTTTTCTCAGCAACCAAATGGGTAATTCCTGGAGGCAGGATCCTTGGCATGGAGGTGACTCTAGGTTCCCAAAGGCTAGCCCAGTGGAACACAAAGCTATGGTATGTCCAATAAATCTGAAATGGACACAGTAATGGACCATGTGTCTACTATCAGCCTAGCTAATCAATCAACAAGCATTTCCCAAGCACTGTGTTCTCTATACATAGGTTACTCTCTCTCCTCACCTCTATCATTTAGAATCCCTAGCATCCTGTAAGGCTCCTCCTATGAGCTGCCTCTCCTGGCCCCTCAGGCCGTTAGTACTTTCTCTATCTCCAAGCTATTACGGATTCTATCACTACCTGTATGACTTTGAGCAAGTCATTTCGGCCCTCTTAGCCTCAGTTTCCTCATCTATAAAATAAGAGGATAAGACTAAACAGACCCTAAGATTCCTTCCATCTTTGGATCTATGATCCTGTCATCTTATCAAACACTTCTCTATTGTTATGCTGGGCTCCTCTAGTAAACTGTAAGTTTCTTAAAAACAAGCATTTTGGGTTTTGTCTTTGTAACCCCTGTATCTAGCATAGTTCCTTACAAAAAGCAGCCATTCATGAGTCATTTTGGCTTCAAGGAAATGACATTTTTTTAAGCCATTGCAGCTTATTTCATTATTATATAGTCTGAAATGGTTCTGGTTTGTTAGGCATCTTTTTCAGGGACTAGGTTAGAAATTCCTTAAGATAGGGACTATTATTCTTGTGGTACTTAACAGAAGGCTAGCTATATCTAGGAGATACTAAATAAATACCTATGAGATTGAAGTGATTTGAAGGAGTACAGGAAAAGGCGTGCGAAAACCTAATCATCAACTTTAAATGGCTACACAAATATAAGTTATTATTGCTATTTATTAGACCTGCAGTTCTCAAACTTTTTGGTCTCAGGAACCTTTCGCATTCTTAAAAATTATTGAAGACCCCAAAGAGCATTTGTGATATGTGTGTGTGTATATATATATATATATATATATATATATATGTATATATATGTATATGGGTGTGTGTTTGTGTAGACATATACATACATACATATATGTTTACCATATTGGAAATTAGGATGGATAAATTTTTAAAATAAATTTATCAATTTATTTAAAAATAACATTAATAAACCTATTACATGATAACAAATTTTATGAAAAATGACCATATTTTCCAAAACAAACAAAAATTAATGAGAAGATTGGCATTATTTTTCATAATTTGGCAAATCTCTTTAACGTCTGGGTTAATAGAAGACATCTAAATTTTCCTCTCTGCTTCTTAATTCAATCAATTATTTTGGTTGAAGTAGATGAAGAAAACGTGCCCTCACATAGATATGTGGTTAGAAAAAAATTTAATAGGCAGATGTCTTAGTATTTATTACGAAAATAGTTTTGACCTTACAGACCCCCTGAAAGGGTTTTGGGGACCCCAAGGAGTCTGAGGACCATGCTTTGAGAACCACTGGAACTGACAATAAGCTCTATTAAGGAAAGGACTCATGTTTATTCTAAACTGTGAATCTTCTCCTTTGCCTAGCACGATACTTCACAATTCGGTTCAATCAACATTTATTAGTGTCTACTACATTCCAGGCACTGTGCTAAGGACTGCCCTCGAGGAGCTTACAGTTTAATGGGAAAGACAATACCCAAAAGGAAGCTGGAAAGTGGAGAGGGGGCTCCAGGAGGTAGCTGGGGTCATGATGTTCTAGGGAATCAAAACAAACAGAGCTTCTGATGAAAGGTGCAGTTACCTGGAAAGTTTCGATCTGACCTCTCTATCGAGGAGGGTTTTAAAAGGAATTTATTGCTTCCCCCTTTAGCTCTCCCATCAGAGGGGAGAGGCAACTGAGAGTTAAGAAAATGTTGAGTTTCAAAAACTGAATCAATCTATATGCAGCAGGTGCTTAATAAATGTTTGTTGAATGAATGAAGGAGTGATGTAAAGAACATGAAGCAGAGTAGTCTGAGTAGCTTCTTTGACTTTCTGTCTGGGACATTGGTCTTCTAGGGATAATCCTGAATGTTTCAGTAAGAGCAGCCTCCCCGCCCTATCCTATTGTTACCTACTGCTTCCCCAACTCTACTCCTAATATACAGGAGGATCTTGAAGATATAAAAGTATATTATAACATAGGGGAGAGAGAGTAGGCCTCTAAAGCAGGAATAGCTGGGTTCAAGTCCTGCTTCTGCTACCTACTAGCGGTATGACCGTGGACAAGTCCCTTTACCTCTCAGTGAGCTAGGCGACTCTCTAAGACTAGAAGTTGCATAGAAGGCACTTAAATTGCATTGGTAAAAGACTTTCCCTAGAAGAAGGGATTACATACCAAATTGTATACAAACACATGTATGAATCTATAAATACATATGTATATATGCATACATATATGTATTTACATATAAATATATGTATGTATTATGTTTATATGTTATATGAATAGAATCATAGGTCCAGGTCATAGCTCCTAAAATGAGCTCACGTTTGTTGCTTAGCTGGATGGATCTCAAGATGAGAGGTGGCCTGGGGTCGGTCCTCTAGAAATGGGTCTGATAGTGCTCACTCAAGAACCAATGAAGGACTAGCAAAGGCCCAGCCAGCCGCCACCATGGAATAGAAATGAGGAATGTTTTAATGTTGGCCAAATTGCTTTTAATGGCTTCAGTATGAAAGAGGAAAATTATTCTTGTTTTGATTTTCTCTTGGTTAAATTTTCTTTCAACCTCCACTTCCCCACCCCATACAATGGTGATTATTTCCCCCAATCTGTTGTGTGTGAGTAATTATTAACTGCCAGTGGTAACATCCAGACAAGTTACCACCTTCATGGAGGCATCCAGCCAAGGACTGGAGATACTCTCTGGGCCAGGGCAGTGAGGAGCAAGAGAATGTGCCAGCCTCAGCACATACTCTCTGCCCCCTGACATCCCCTCCCCATGCCTGCCATATGCGTGTTGAGGTTCGGTGTTTCGACTGGAATGCCTCTTCTCTAGCTCCTGCTTGTGTGTGTTTCTGTGTGTGTGTGTGTGTGTGTGTGTGTGTGCACATGTGCACGTGTGTGCATGTGCATGCTCAAGCATAGGTACACATATTTGAATGTGTGTTTTGGTCTAGAGGAAAGAAAGAACCTTGGACTAGGAGTCAGGAGATCTGGTTTTTAGTCTTCATTATACTATTCTTATGCTACTGGGACCTTAGTTGAATCTCTTCACCTCCGTGGACCTCAATTTTCCCATCCATCAAAGGGGAGAACTAAAAACTCACTACGAGTATAGTGAGGAGCAAATAAGATAATGGACATGGAAGCTCTTTGAAAGGTTCACAGTACACAGCATGATGTTGCTGGAGAAAGCAGCTTCATGCTCCTCCCTAGTCTCCATCCTCCTAGGCCAAGAAGTCCTTATCACAGTGACAGCCCCTGGACATTCCCAGACTTCTGCCCAGGAGATTCTGCCTTATTCCTCCTCCTCATGAAGGCCTTTTCTGCTGATTCTCTCTGGGGAAAATGTCATTGTTTGGGGGTTCGATGAAGGAAATCCTCCTTTAGGAGCAGTGACTCCTATGTCCTCACAGAGGTACAGTCTAAGTGAGGGTGTCTGACTCTCTCTGATATGCAGATAAATTTGGTTCAACAAGTATCCTTCGAATAGCTTGTATCTGCCGGGCATTATGGGAAATGCTGTAGGAGATACAGAGGTGAAGAAAACCCCATTTCTGCCCTTCCACTCTGCTTATAGGTTAGTAGTGAGGGAACAAAATATATACATATGGAGAGCATATATTTGTCTTTCTTTGTATCCCAAGTACTTGGCAGCTAGATGGCATGATGGATAGACCTCTGGACCTGCATTGGGAAGACTGGAGTTCAAATTTCACCTCAGACATTCCCTGGCTGTGTTATTCTGGGCAAATCACTTACCCCATATCTGCCTCAGTAAAATGGGAGTAATCTGCCCCCCTGTAAAATGGGAGTAATATTAGCATTTACCTCCCGGAATTGTTATAAGGATAAAATAAGATAATTGTAAAGCGCTTTAAAAGCCTTAAGGTGCTATGTAAATGCTAGCTATTGGCTAGTACCTGGTACATGATAAGTACCTAATAATTAATTGTTGACAGAAATTAAATAGGTCCCACAACATAGAACTGGCACTGAAAGAGGCTTCAGAGGCCATTTTGTTAAAACTCCTCAATTTACACATGTGGAAACTGAGGCCCAGGGAGGTCAAATGAAAATTAACTAGCAATATAATACAACATTTGATATGCCAGATGAGGAATACAGCCTGTATAACAACATGATCATACAGAGAAGGGAGAGATCCCTGTAGGCTAAGGGTGGTCAAGGAAGACAAGACAGGTATGGTGTGGTGGCAAGAGCACTGGATTTGAAACCAGAAAACCTGGGTTCAACTCCCAGCTTTGCTATTACCGATTAGAGTTCACTTTCCTCTCCTGTAAAAGGAGGAAGTTGGATGATGTGATCTCAGAGGTCCTTCCCTGTTTGAATGCCTTTATCCTACTATCCTAGAGAAAAGAAACTTGGCCTGGACTTTTTAAGAGATGGGTGAAATTTTGCCAGGCAGAGGGCGTGAGTAAGGACAGAAAGGTCTATTATGCTACACAGACACTTAAAATACTTAGAACCAAAAGCAGGCAGTGTGTGGGTCTGGCAGGAAAAACTATTCTCATTCCAGGAGAATTTTCCAGGCTGGTAGTTGTGGGGGGCGGGGCAGGGTATAACGCTGCTGGCGCTTAGTATTTGGGCTTCATTCTTACAAGATCCCTGCTCGCTAGTAGCTGCCTGAGAGTCAGGAGTCTCTCTAAAGGTTCCAGAACATTCCTGGTGAGTAGTGAATAGTTGGCCAGCTTGTCAGAAACTAACTAGCATTTGAACCTGAGGCTTCTTTCTTTGCAAGCTAATGGGGCAATGCTAGTGAAACACAAACCAGAAGCCTCTGAGGGTTCCCATTTCTAGTTTTCTAAGGAGAACAAAATTCCTGGCAAATCTTCCTCCAGATATGAATGGAGGTAGTCCTTCTAAGAGCCTTCTGGGTGCTTCCTAGCAATGAAAGGACAGCCCAAAAGAGAGAATGTGGAGTAGAGATGGCAGGAGGATGTGCATTACCCCTTCAAAAGGTATGAACTTGTGTAATCAGGCTTTTCAGAAGAGGAGGCTGGGAAAGGGAGGGAGGTAAAGGAGAGTCAAAGACAACAAAGACCAAGCCAAAGAGATGTCACACCCCGACGAGGCAGAAAGGGTAAAAGAAAAGCAGCTGAAACAAAGGGAAGAAGGAGGAGGAGGAGGACAGCTGAACGCTCCTGCTGAGGGCTCCTCTCTCCAAATGAGGACACCGAGAAGGTTAAGGGCGGGAATTCTCCTGCTTTCTCCTCCTCCTCCTCCCCCTCTCATGCAGCTTGGGATTTCCCCCCCCCTTCTCCGCCCTCCCCACCAAGTTTTACTGTCAGTTCTAGGAAAGGCTTTTTCTTCCTCCTCAGTTATCTCAGCCGCCTTCAGATGATTTGGAGTCACACAGGTACTTAGGGCATAAAGAATATGGGAAAATATGAGGATAAGGGTTTGGACTTGTGATTTCCAATGGAAATCCCGAGTGAGGAAACCTCAAACTCCCCATGTCGGTTAGTACTTTTTCTGTAATTTATCATCTTAGAGAGTTGCCTAGAGTACTGAGAAATTAAGTGACTTGCCTCAGGATTATACAGCTCATATGTCACTTTCCTGCTCTAGGTCTCAGTTTCCTTACCTGTAAAATGAAGAAGCAGGACTAAATGTTCTCTCTGGTACTTTCTAGTTCTAAATCCTAGTGTCATATAAGTTACAGAGATTGGACTGGAACCAAGGTTTTCTGGCCAGCTTTCTACCCTCTGTGCTAAATTGCCTCTAGACCAAAAACAAAAACAAAAAACGACTTGTACGATATTATGCCACCTGTGATTAATAGCCATGTTATTTGAAGACGTTAAGGAATAGGGGCCATTCAAGCCAAAGAAAAGAATATGATGAGAATATCAGGAATTTGAAGGGTTATCATTTGAAAGAGGGCCTTAGGCTTGCTCTACTTGGCCTAAGAGGGCAGGACTAGAACCTATGAGTAGAGAGTTAGAGAGAGGTAATTTTCAGTTCATTATAGGGAAGAACGTCCTAACCACTGACCTCATCTGCCATGGAAGGAGTTTCTTTGTGACATGATAACCTCCCCATTACTGAAAACATTTAAGCAGTCCATCAGTCAACCAACAAGCATTTATTAGGCATCTATTATGTGCCAGACACTGTACTCTGTTCTAGGGATACAAATACATACAAAAAAACCTAACGAGCCCTGTCCTTAAAGAAATTACATTCTACTGAGGGAGACGACCTGTACACATACAAATAAATACAAAATGAATACAAATAGAATCTGGATGCCCACTTGCCAGAAACATTAAAGAATGGACCCCCACTGAATGGGATATTGGACTAAAAGAATCCTGAGACCCTTTTGCAAATCTCATTATTTCTTCTTTACCCTTTTTCTCTCTGACGTCTCTGTATAGTAGAAAAGGGGCAACAATTATACTTGTTCTGAGTTGTCCCAGAGGATGGAACGAGGGCCAGGGGGTGGGAATATGGCATCATAAAAAGAGCACTGAATTGGGAGTCAGAAGGTCTGGATTGGAATCATGGTTCTGCCACTGTGTGACTATAGGCAAGTCACTTTTCTGCTCTGAGCCTTGGTTTCCTTATTTGTAAAATGAAAGGGTAGTAATAAATGTTCTCCCTGGTTCTAATTTCTAGTCCTAAAACCTATAGTCATATAAGTCACAGAGGCAGATTTCAGCTTGATATGAGGAAAAACTTTTTCTTAACAATTAGTTACCCCAAAATGCAATGGGATGTCTTGGGAAGCAGTAAGTTTCCTGTCACCAGAAATCTGTAAGTCAAGGATAGACTTACTACTTAATGGTGGATGTAGAAAGAATTTCTGCTCAGATATGGACTGGACTGGTTGAAGTCCAAATGTGAGATTCTGTAATTATTACAGAGAGAGAACCTGAGATTCAGAGAAAGTCAAAAGCAAGGCATTAAATGATTCCTGCCTAGCTCTTCTTCCAGAGCTGTCTGCATCATGATGCATCTCCTGACTCTCTCTTTGGCTAGAATAAAACAGTAATTCCCTCAGGATTACAAACTGAGAGGATGAGGACTGGTCACTGTCATACAAAGACTTCATAGTAGCTCTGACCTGACCTTCTTTTCTATTGCTCAGCTTAAGCCAAAAGACTTACTGCCTTCATGGAATCACCACCCTCCAACCTGAGCCCAGTCACATCAGGAGTCTTAGAGTGTCATGAATTAAAACTGTAGGTGGTGTTCCTAGGGAGTAAAGAGACAATGTTTGCAGTTGACAGAACCACCATTTACAAAGTGTTTTCCTCAGCAGCAGTAGCTGAGGTATGGGAAAATAAGCTGAGATGAGTTTAGGTCTTAGAAACCAAGTGATGCTGGGAGATCTGAGCACTGGATGGGAGAAGGGTGAAACCAACCCAACACTTTAAAGTATTTGGATCCTTAGCAAGGCACTTGGCCTCTCTAAGGCACAATTTCCTCATACATGGAGATAATTAAACATTTAGAAACCAACTTGTAGGATTGTTGTTAAGATCAGATGAGGGGCAGACTGTGGTATAGTGGAAACAGTATTGGCTCCAGAGCCAGAGAAGGATCTAAGTTCCAATTCTCCCATTGCCTCTTAATGTTTGTATGAGTTTGAATTCCATCACTTATTGTCCATGTTATCTCATGTAAGTCACTTGACCTTTCAGAGCTTCAGTTTCTTCGTCTCTAAAATGATTAAAACTTAAACTAAATGACCCCTAAAGTCTTTTTCCTCAATAAATCTACCATCCTGTGATGTTATGCATATAAAGTGAGAAAGATTTAAGGGATTATATTATATTATATCTTACTATGTTACATTATATCATGTCATGTTATGTTACATTATATAATGTTATGTTATATATCATTATTTTACATTGTTACATTATATTATATTATATTATATTATATTATATTATATTATATTATATTATATTATATTATATTATATTATATTATATTATATTATATTATATTATATTATATTATATTATATTATATTATATTATATTATATCATATCTTATGTTGTGATGTCATGCTATACTATATTTTAATGTTATATTTCATTATATTATTATGCTATATATTATATCATATGTTACAGTATATTATATTACATTATTATGTTATACTATATAGTGTCTTCTTCTTCTTATTTTGTTTCATACTATAAAGGGCAATGGAGTCAAACTGGACAAAACTTGGGTGTGCATATGGCTTGTAACTTTGGGGAAGGCAATGTCAAAGGTAAAGCTACCAACCTGCTTAGATGAGGGTGGGGTGGGTGCTGCAGTTAGCCCTGAATCCATAGTGTCTCTGTGATCCCTGTAGACTTGGGTTACAGAATATCCTCTTTTGTCAGTCTTGGAACCTTCCTGACCACAAGGATTTGGGGTTCTAGATTCTAAATCCCAACTAACTGGTGTTGGCTCCCTAAGGGGCCCTGGCTTGTTTTGCTTTGAGGAAATGATGTGTTGAGTGCTGATGCAAAGGCCTCCAATAAATGATTGGCACAGCCCTTCTGTACATCAAACAGCTCTTAAATAATAATATTTTGATGAGTTAAGTGTAAATGAATGGGAAACACATGGATTAAATTTCCGTGAAATGCATATGGATATAAAAATGAAAGGAAAGGGGCTTGAGAAGCACATGCTGGGATTTATTTTACTTAAAGCAGCTCCCCCTCCAGACCCCAAATCATTTGAGACACTTGATGTATTCCAAGAAGGGCCGTCTTTTCCCAGCCCCCTACAAGACCCTCCATTGTGGGAGGAGGGAGAGACCAAAGGTCTTCTGATGGGAGACACGCAGAAACCACATGTGGGTGTTGGCATTAGCCCCAACTTGTTCCCTCTGCCCTGTTGGAGTACTTCTGGGATGGAAGAGAGAACATGGTGCTTGTTCACAGCTCAGCCTGTGGAACGGCTGATAACTCAACAGCCAAAGCAGGCCTCCAGTCCCTGCTCATCCAGGAAGCCCCAGAGCTGATTGTGTGATGCATCAGAAAAAAAATGTAAACTAAATAATGTTTAATTGACAGAGCAGATTGTTTACTTTCAAATAATTGCTCTAAATTGCAGTGCTTAAAAAGTACTTAGTCTTTGCTGCTTGCATCTCTCAGACCTATTACAGTGCAGAGGAACTTATGGGGATGGGGGAGGGGTGCAACTCCCTAGTAATAGGCAGATGGAGGAATCAGCTGTAATAAAGACATCCCCCCTCAACACACACCCACACACAAATGGTTAGACCACTAGCGTTACCTATACCCCATATGTTTATATGGACAGCTTTGATGGCTGAAGCTTTACCACCCTTTCCCCAGGGGTCATGGGTTTGGCTCTTTGAGTTTCTTCAAAGAAATTGATGTCTCACTAGTTTTATCACTATCTTACTCACATCACCCCAAATTGGCATTCCTCATCCCAAAACATCCACACTGGGGACTAACTCCCATTGGGAAGTATGTGCTGGGATTTATTTTGCCTAAAGCATCTCTCTCCAGACCCCAAATCATTCGAGATAGTTGATGTATTCCAAGAAGGGCTGTATTTTCTCAGCCCTTTATAAGATCCTCCAATATGGGATAGGGGACTAGATCTACAACATATTGGATTAAATACACAACAGGGAAAGCTGCCCCAAGAAGAAGAAGAAGGCGTGACCAGTTGGTGGTCCTGGAAAACCAATGAAACAAACAATAATGAGTAACATGTGGCTCCCCCAGCCCCCATTTTAGCTTTCATGTTTTGTCTTCCTCTGTTAGATTACAAGCTCCTTGAGGGCAGGGGCTATCTTTGTTTTTATATAGAACTTAGAACTTAGCACAGTGTGCGACACATAGTAGGTGCTTAATAAATGTTTATTGACTGACTAACTGTTATGACCAGTACACAATTATTTAATATAAGTATGCCCACAGAACTGCAGCCCCTCAGTGGATCCAAAGGCACAGACCAAAAGTCAATACCCCACTCTCATTCACCCTAGAGAGAGATAAAGACATTGGCCTTTTCTCAGTCTTAATCCCCTTGACCTCTTGTGAAATATTAAACATTATTAATGTCAGATTAATGTCTTCCTTTGGAGATCAATGACACCATATTACATGAGTTCTTTACTTACCTCTTTGACCACTCCTTTCTTTCCAGAGCCTGATGTCCTGACTGGTGATTCCCTAGCTTTGTTCACCATTTCTGGAAGCACCCCAGATATGCTCACATCACTCCTGGCTTGACTTATTCACCACACTTTCCTGCCTCCTTACCAGCTAGCTGCCTTGACCCTACCCTGGCTCTCTCTTTAACCTCTCCTTCATGCCTTCTAACTCCCCTTACCTATGCTCTTCCTCCAATAAAATGTAAGCTCTTTACAGATAGCAACTGTTTTGTTTGTTTGTATCTGTATCCCCAACACTTAGCATAATGCCTGGCATAAAGTAATCATTTTAAAAATGTCCTCTCCATCTTTGTCTTTCTTTGACTTACTCTGTCTCTTTCAAATATCTTAGTCTCTGTCTCTATGGCTGTGTCTTTCCTCTACCTTCCCTCACTCACACACGCACACACACACACAATTCTCTCACTTTTCCTCCTTCCATACCTCCCTTCCCTCCCTTCTCCTCTGCTCTCTTCTTCTCTTCTCTCTTTTTCCCTTCCACTCCCAAACTTCAAGTTTTTTTCCACTTTCTCTGCAAACATCTTGGTGCAGAATCAGAGTTCCCTTAACCCAAAGTCAATGGAGCAATTACGAAATTTAACCAAGTTTTGTTGTTGTAGCTAGGTGGTGCAGTGGATAGAATACTGGGCCTAGAGTCACAAAGACGTGAGTTTAAATCTGGCTTCTGATACTTAGTAGCTGTGTGACTCTGGGCAAGTCACTTTACCCCATCTGCCTTAGTTTCCTAATCCAGACAATGGGGATGTTGTGAGGCTCAAATGAGATATTTGTAAAGTACTTAATATAGTAGGCACTTAATACTTGTTTCCTTCCTTCCTTCCTTCCTTCCTTCCTTCCTTCCTTCCTTCCTTCCTTCCTTCCTTCCTTCCTTCCTTCCTTCCTTCCTTCCTTCCTTCCTTCCTTCCTTCCCAAAAAGCATAAGTTTGTCTCATTCAAGTATTTCTGAATACTTAGTCTCTGGTGACAGGCCTTGGTCTCTGACATCTGCAGTAGCAATTAGATTTGAAGATCTTTCCCACCCATGAATATGCTGTGTGACCTGCTTACATTACAGGAAGCCTAGGTTACATGTGGTGGGAGGAGGAAAAGGAAGTTATGTCACAGGAAATGCTGAGAGAAAGAAAGATGTTATGGCTGCTGATGGCTGCCAATGGCCGCCTTCGTGATAATTAGAACTAAACAGGCTGACTTAGCTGTACTGTGAGTTTGTTTTGGGGAAGACCACAGTAGGGGGTCAGAGAGGTTTTGGGACGCTGAGGCTCCATGTCGTAATATTCTGTATTGAATGTTTTGGGTTCCTTGCTGTTATGATGAAGTAGACTGACTGGCTATGGGAGCTGAGCATTTGGTTATGGGATATGGTTTTTTGGTGTCTGAATAAATAGTTTACTTCCATCTTCTATGTGGAGAGTCTTGTATACTTTGTGATACAGAACACATGGGCATTTTGACATTTATCATCTACATTGTTATTATTGCCTTACTGTTACAACATCTCTAAAATAATGATCCCAAGACCAGTGTGTCAGAAGGAATTCTCTCTGTGGGCTGGCCTTGGTCTGTGTTGGCTTCACTATCTTGTCCCTGAGCTCTTCCCTTATCCTTTTACTTCTAAGAGCAATGGGTACTACCTCATCAGTTCTTTAGTTGTTATCTCCATAGACCATGAAAAATAGAGATAAGATATGATATAACATGATATAAAATAATGTTGGATTTTGAGTTGGAGGAATGATTTAAAATCTCAACTCTGCTACTTAATTAATTCTGTGTGACCTTGGGCTAGTCACTTTTAATCTCACGGGACCTCAGTTTTTTCATTTGTCAAATGAAGAATTGGACTAGCTGGTTTGTAAGGCCCCTTTCCATTCTAAAATGTGTTTCTATGACATGTAGTATCATACATAACCTGGATAGTTCAAACCAAGTAAATCCAATTCTTTCCCCAAATGGGAAAGTGATAAGGCTTCTCTTTTTCCTCTAACCTGAATCATTGAGTAATAGAAATTAGTGGTGAAAGAGACCTTAGGGATCAAGTGATCTAACCCCCTCATTTTGTAGATAAGGAAATTGAGTCCTGAGAAAAGAAGCAAATTCCTTATGATCTTGTAAGAAGGAAATAGCAGGATTTGAGACTTGTCACAATGTCAATTCAATAAACATTCATTATGCATCTGTTTAATAGATAAATGTACAAGGCACTATACTGGGTGAGATGCATACAAAGAGATGTCACAGGCCCTGCTCTCAAGAAGATTACAGTCTAATGGGTGGTCAGTGTGATATAAGGGAGAAGATTAATGCTAAGGAATCATCTAAGCACAGTTCTGTGATTTGAAGAGGGAAAGCTTATTTTTATTTAGGGGAGGAAAAGTAAAGAAGGAGAACTGATGGGGAAGGCTCCATAAGAAGGCAACAATTTGGCCTCAAAAGAAGGGAGAGAATTCAGCTGACAAATGGAGAACAAAGATGAAGGATCATTCAAATCGTCAATAAGGCATTGACTAAGAACTTTTATTAAAATGCAAACTTCTTTAAAGAGGGAGAAAGAATAACTTCCCTCACTAGTATTGTCAAGCAGAAGATTTATTAATAATTAATTGGCCATAAGTGATAATAGAACATGTCTACAGCACATAAGATTTACAGGAGTGTCTCTAGTCTCCATTCAGTTTCTCTTTGTTGCTTAAGTGATGGATTGTTGATAAAGCCAGCATCCTATGAGAACTTGTGGGGTTGGAAAAAGATGATTAATGGCTCACATTTATAAAGTTCTTCAATATTTTCGAAGGCAATTGAGACAATGTGGTGTAGTAAATAGAGAGCAAGTCTTAGGATCAGAGACTCACATTCACGGTTATGCCTCTCAAACATGCTAGCTATGTGGCCCTGGGCATGTCATTTGACTTTTCGTGCCCATGGCAATTCTCTAAGATTTTATGTTTTGGAGTAGGTGAGTTAAGAGTCTTCTCAATAAGAGTTGACTGTGCTACTGAAATCACAAATGTGGTTGGTCCTTCTTCTTCTTCTTCTTCTTCTTCTTCTTCTTCTTCTTCTTCTTCTTCTTCTTCTCCTCCTCCTTTTCCTTCTTCTTCTTCTTCTCCTTCTTCTCCTCCTTTTCCTTCTCCTTCTTCTCCTTCTTCAGCAAAGCTTACCCAGGAACCAGGACACCTAGTCATGTTTCTATCTAGCCAATGGCATTCCCCCAACACTCCCATTCCAGCCATCCCTAAGCAGGGATGATGAATTGGTCATGTATTATAGTGAGATTTACTTTTGAAAGACTGAAAATATCATTTTGTTGTCAGTATCACCATTATCACTAGCATTATCTAAGAACACTGAATTTGGAGTCAGAGAAGCTGGGTTCAGAGCCTAGCTCTGATGCTTGCTGTCTAAACTTGGATGAATTATTTAACCTCTCTGGGACTCATCTTATAAAATAAAGAGGCTGGACTAAATCTCCAGCTCTACAATTCTATGGAACATGTGTGATGGTGAATAAGTAATTTCTCTGAGTCTCAGTTTCCTCATCTAAATGAGGGGATAGACACTCAAGCTGATCCCTACAATACCTTTTTTTTAAAAATTTAGCTAATCTTTTTAAAAATGTTAATATTTTATTCTTTTCCCAATTACATTTAAAAACAATTTTAACCCTCATTTTTTACAATTTTGAGTTCTATATTCTCCCCCACCCTTACTTTCCTCCCCCATCATTGAAAAGGCAAACAATTTGATAAAGGTTATACACATGCAATTAAGCAGAACGTATTTCCAGGTTATGTTGTAGAAGAAAACATAGAAAAAGAAAAAGAAAGTCCTTTTAAAAAAAGAGTATGCTTTGATCTGCATTCAGATTTCATTAGTTCTTTCTCTAGAGGTGGATTGCATTTTTTATCGTAGGTCCTTCAGAATTGTGTTGGATCTTTGTATTGCTGATAATAGCTAAGTCATTCACAGTTGATCATTGTACAATACTGCCGTTACTGTGTACAATGTTCTGGTTCTGCTCACTTTACTTTGCATCAGTTCGCTTCTTGAAATCATCCTGTTTATCATTTCTTATAGTGCAGTAGCATTCCATTACATTCATACACCACAACTTGTTTGGCCATTCCCCAGTTGATGGGCAGCTTCACTTTCCGTCTACAATAACTTCTAAAGCTGTGGGTTGAGACACTAACATCTCATGAGCCTTCTCTGGGTTCCTCTCCCTCCTGACCTCTTCTTTACCTAATTAGGAAGAATCTAATGTTGACTGCTTGAGTTACTTCCCAACTACAGCCCCATACTGACTTACATGCATTTATCCTTCTGAGTGGGTGTTGCACATGGAGGAGAAATAACCAAGGCAAACTTTAACACTATTCTACCAATATCTGGTTATATGTACGTATATATATATATATATGTATATGTATATATATATATATATATACACACACATATTTATATATCTTCAACTTTGTTCAGGCAAAAAAAAGCATACAATGCAATTCAATTCAACAATTATTAGTCACTTTCTATGCAGAGAGCATTGTCATTGGTTCTGGGGTTTATATAGTGATGAATAAAAATACCACCTTTTCCAGGAAGCCTTCCCTGATATCCCTCCACCATCAATCAACTGTCATACCTGAAGGAGGTCTTCCTCCTTAGGAAGAATAAAATCTTGTTTCATTCTCTACTTTCATTTTTCCTTTTCAGTTGCTACATGGCACCTTTTTTGCACCTCATTGGTATATTTTTATCATCTAAAGTACTATAGTTATTCCCTATTAAAATCTTTATATTTATAACTCCCTCAACATAGACCAACATGTCTTGCACATGGGAAACACGTAAATGTTTAGTGAATGAGTGAATGAATTAGAGCATCGCCTTAGGTGAATCCTGGGCAAAATTGCAAAGAGTATTTAAACAAACCTTCCTTCTTTTGCTGTTCCCTTTTTCCTTTGGAAGTACATTCCTGGGCATCTGCTGACAAAATAATCTTCAGAAAGCACAGGTCAGATCATCTCACTCCTTCACTCAAAAACCTCCAGTGGGTCCCTCTTGCCACTAGGATATAATACAAACTCTTTATTGGTATATTTAAAGCCCTTCAGACTAGGAGTCCAGCCCATCTTTGTAAACACTTCATATCATTCCCCTACATTTGTTGAACTGAATCGGATTGAATTCATGCTGCCCATGAATACCCATGGCCTCTTGGCCTCTGATTGCCCTAGTCAGACCTGTCTTTCTCATTAACATCTCAGGTTCTGGGCATCACCTTCCCCACCCCCACCCCCACCCCCAAATCAAAGTGTGCCTGTTCTGTTTCTTACTCAAGGAGAAGCAATGTGACATAATTGGCGGGGGGGACAACAACACTAGATAAGCCCAGGATCTGCCACGATTGATGGCAGCATGGTCTTAGAAAAGCCATTTTTCTCTCTAAGCCTCAGCTTCCTCATCTTTGTAATAAGAGAATCAGATTGGATGATTCTTTTGGCTTAAAATACAATGATCCTCTGATTCTAGACCCTGCAGGAGCTAACCTAAAAATTTAATTTACAATGAGGTATTAATAGCTCATAGGCTGACTGACTCTCTCCTTTATTCAATCTTATAACATGTTTCAAAATGTCCTTCAATGCCTTCTTTCAAAGGAGGCATCTTTGATGAGAATTTCAATGACCAAGAGGGGAAGTGAGAATATGATTGTGTCCAGGAGAGTGTCAGATTTTCAGATACTCCTTCCAATACAGGTGGCCACCTAATTCACCTCTGCACAGAAGCGGCTTTGCCAGCATCATGGGTCGCCTTTCCCTGACATACCTTCCTATATTCCCTTTGGTAAGAAATGTAAAGTTCTAAGCACTGTGGGTCCAAAGAATGCCTTAATTTTCTCAAAAACTAGATGATCTGTGTATAGAGTTGAGATCATAGAATGTATGTTCTGGAAAGACCTCAGAAATAGCAGCATGACATGGCCCAATGGAAAAGGATGCTGGGTCTGGAGTCAGATGATGTGAGTTCAGATCCTGACCCTGCCACTTACTATACATTGGACAAGTCTCTTCCCCTCTTGAGGCGTCAGTTTTCTCATGTGTAAAATGAAGAGTCTGGGCTAAGTAAGCTCCAAGATCCCTTCCAAATCAGAATCTGGGATCCTATGATCATCAGGTTCATTCTTACTCATTTTATAGATAAGGAAACCAAAACCCAGAGAGAGGAGGGAACATGCTCAAATTTATATCAATTGTTAGTGACCACATTAGCATTCCAGCTAAGGCCATGCTGGAGCCAGATGAAATCAGCTAGAGAAAGCAATGGTAAAATTTTTAATGTAATCACCAAATAGGGCAACTAGGTGGTGCAGCGGATAGAGTGCTCGGCCTGGAGTCAGGAAGAGTCATCTTCCTGAGTTGAAATCTGGCCTCGGACACCTCCTACATGTGTTACACTGGGCAAGTCCCTTAACCCTGTTTGCCTCAGTTTCCTCATCTGTTAAATGAGCTGGAAAAAGAAATGGCAAATGGCTCTAGTATCTTTGCAAGAAAACCCCAAATTGGGTAATGACAAGTCAGACACTACTGAAATGACTGAACAACAACAAAATCACACAAATCAGGGCTTTGTTTGTTGTTTTGTTGGTTGTCTAGAATTAAGAAAGGGGTGAAGAAAATGTTAATGATGAAACTTAAATTCAAACCTGTGCTGTGTGTACAAGTTTGGGGAGAATAGGGGAGAGGGGAGAGCCAGGTGCTAAACGTTTACCAGTACACCCTTGATTCCAATCTGAGTCTCGCTGTACAACACCATGCTGATGCTCTTTGAGAGAGCACAACTTCATTTTGTAGTTTTGTCTCTGTGTTTTACAAGTGGAGTTGGGATGGGGGAGATAGGTGAGCACCCAACATGGGATACTAGTCCCTAGGTTTCCTATCTCCCTGGACAGTAGCATAATGTCTCATGGTTCCCACAACATATTCTATTTTCTCTCCCATCAGAGGATAGTGCAATAATGATTGTTTTTAGGGAGAAACAATGTTCTTGCCAGGTTGGTTATACCTTTTTATTGAGAGGAAGGGTGATGATGATCTCCTTGCTTTCCAGTCACTTCTTACCTTTCCAAAGCTAGGAGCCTCAACTAAAATCCAAGTTAAATTCCTTGAAGAGTAGTAATTCTCCTACTAGATTCTGTCCTTTTCCCTTTCATGGAAGTGGAAAAAGCAGACAGAAATCTGAAGATTTGGGTTCAAAGCCTGGTTCTGCCATTTACTGTGAGGATGGCTTTAGGCAAATCTCTTAACCTCACTGGGTCTGATTCCTCACCTGTAAAACTGAAGGGATTGGAATAAATGACCTTTAAGGTCCTTTCCATCTCTACATTTATGATGTAATCCTATGACATTTTTTTTCCTTCCCTAGTCTTTCTTCATTTAGCTCTTGCTTTCCAATCTAACCAACGTGTCCTGGAAAGGAGGAGAAGATAACATCATTTTCTCAAGAAAATTCACAGAGGGAACAAAAATAATCAAGTTTCTAAAATTTTGTCATAAGCCTAGCCGGTGAGCCCTGTTGTCTGCTTTACACCATCAGACACATGGCAAGGCTTACATAATATAAACTCCTGTGTGTGTGTGTGTGTGTGTGAGAATGTGTGTGCACACACACACACACACACACCCGCACACACATGTATACTTATAGCTGATTTCCAGAGTAGGAATTCTCTGTTCATCAGTTTTATGTTGGGTGAGGAAATGACATTCTTGTTCTCGGGGAGCCAAAATCTAAAGCTTTCACCCAGCCAAACAACAAAGGACGTTAATAAGCCCTCCTGATCTGCCAGCATCTGCATTACCTGAGTTTCCCCTAAAAGCACAAATGAGGGCAATCGCCAGCTTCTAAATATAGGTATTTGTGGGAGTCTGTTGGCAGGAACAAGAAAGCTTTGCTTCAGTGCTGTGGTTTGCCTTGAAACTCAGTCAAGCCCCAACTTCTAAACACAAAGCAGCTGTTTTGCCCAGTCTCCAAGCCTGGATGTTTCATATTGATAGCTGTTTCTTTTCTCTCTTTTTTTTTTTCTTTTTCTTTCTCTCTTTCTTTTTGGGTCCATTACTAAAGTGGCACAGTGTGAAGGAAATTGGGTTTGCCACAAGTCCAAAGAGAGCATTATCTGCTACAGACAATCAGGGATTTTCAGACGATCTATATGCAAATTGTTCTGGGCATACCTTTTCCCCAGCCCCAATGTTTACAGAAGAAAGGAAAAAATAGAAATTGATCTATGAAGCTGGTACAGGGGGTGGGTCAGGCAGGGCAAAGTATTCTGTTGCGGCCCTTTCAGGCACATGAAATGCCAGCTGATCTCTATCTGGGCCCAAACGGGGGTATCTTTAAAGAAAATCTCATGTTCCACACTCTGAGCCAGTTTCGTACTTTCCTATCCTGGGCAAAGAGTTCCATCATTGAATCTGCCCTGATCAGGTAACATCCCTGGTACTGTAGCAAGCATTCCGATCTTGCCTTGCCACCTAATTTTTTTTTTTGGCCCTTTCTGGGGAGGTATGGTTCTGTCCGTGATCCTGTCTCTGGCTTCCCAGACCAGGGTGTCACATTTCGGGCAATAGCCCCTTTCATGTTGGGGTTTTCCTTGAAATGGCCATTTCCGAGAGGCCCTGACTCCTTTGTACATGGGTGTTGGAAGGTATGCGTCCCCTCTTGTGTAGGTACAATCGTCCGCATGTATGCATCTATTCAGAAATTTCACAGCAATAAATCAAGCTGTTTGACAATTCCACGTAAGCAGGGGAACATGGGACTTCACAGTGGCCGGTGCCTTTGAGCTGAGGTCTATAAAAATAAAGACTGGCTTCAACAGCATGAACTTTGGCAGGCACCGAGCCCGGGCTTCATGCCTCTCAGTACAGTATTTGGCCCTCTTGGACTTCCGCGTCTCTAAAATGGCCGCAAAGATGAAGATCCTTCTGTGGCCTGTCGGAGGGGTCAGGGGCCATCTGTGTGTTAGACCGAGTGCCCAGATCTTTACAATGTTTGGGTCCTGGGACAAGCTATAATGTGACTTTCTTGGGTGGCGGGCTGAGAAGGGAGGGCTTAGGGTGGGGGGTGGTGTCCAATCATGTGGCTGGCAAACTTGGCAGGATCTTTCTGTTTTCTTAGCACAGAGAGCCCAGGAGCTCTTGGGAACCAATTTTCAAACCCCTCTCTGCTCCAGCATGTCCCTTACCTTCCTCCTTTTCCTTTATCCCCGCCAACCGCCAACTCTGACCCTTTCTGCTTAGTAGCGGGAGACAAGCCAAGTATGTGAATAGCAATGAAGACATTCTCTGAAATGGCATTTTCTGATGGCTGAATGCTGGCAGGCTAAATCTTGGGGAAGTGGTACATTTTTCTCATCCATCCCCAAAGTATCCTAAATATGTTCCCTCCTGGACAGAAAAACCACAGCAATGTCCCCCTTTCCCTCCTCCCACTTCCCGTCCCCCTTTTCCTCCGCATCCCCCAACTGGGATCAGGGAGGAGAGCAACGCCACCCAAAGCCCCAGCAGCACTGTGTCTGCCAAAGGAAGGAACACTGGGGCAGTCTGATACTCAGTGGGGGTTTAAGCCCTCTTTGGTAATCCGTACATTCTGCCCAGAAATCAGGCCTTGCCAGCCTCTCTGTGATTCCTGAAGCCGTTTTGTAGGATCAGACTTTTTCCACTTCAGTGTTGACCAACTCATTTTCCCATCTTTGACAGTTTGGGTTCTACACACACACACACACACACACACACACACGTATACATATATGCATGCATATAGCATGCATATACACATATGTATCTGTATGTGTACACATTTATATGTGTGTATATACATGTGTATATGTAGGTACACATATGTACACACACATACACATGCACACATATTATCCTTAAGGAGCTTATGGTCTCATTAGGGAGAAAGAATGGACAAGCATGAATGTTGAACAACAATCCAAGGTCAGGAGTCAGGGTACAAACCCAAGGTCTCTGCTTCTGGGAAAGCTAAAGCTGATAGATTGCTTGAGTTCAGGAACTGAGCAACAGTGGACTGAAACCAACAGGACATCTACGCTAAGTCTGGCAGCAACAAGGTGAAAAGTCAGGAGGAGACCACCAGGCTACCTAAGGAGGGCTGAAGCAGCCTGGGTCAGAAACAGAACAGAGCAAAGCTTTTGAGCCATTTAGTAGTTGGGTTGCCTGTGTGTGACTGTACAAATCTAACTTGGGCGAGCCTCAGTTAAAGATAGAATCAAGATACAATCAAGAGTCCTTTGACTTCCTGGTCCTGTGCATGGAGGTATTGATGAACACTGACATGTGCTCCCACAGGAAGAAACAACTGCAGATAGGCTCTGTAGCTCATCTGCCCATGGCTAACGGAAAGGCAGCGTTGAAGCATCCTAAGGTTGAGAGCTGACAGCTGACCTCAGAGATCATTCCTACACTTCCCACAGTTGTATAAACAGGGAGTGCTGGAGCAGACTGAGAAGGGAGAAATAAGTGCCTTTTGACAGTTGACAAGACTTCTTGGTGGAGATGAGACTCAATCTAGACTTTGAAAAGTAGGATATGGCTAAGCAGGGGTGTGCTGGAGCCACCTCAAACCAGCTGGTTAGGTTTTCAATGTGAAAACTCATACCTTGGAAATCAGCAAATGCTACCAATTGGGAGTTTCTTTGATTGTCCAGAGCAGAGGCAAAACTCCCGAGTGCAGCCAGAACCAGATTAAAATGTAATTGGGAAATATTTTTTTTTAATTTAAAAAACAAATGAAACATAGATGACGGTATACTTCAAAACTAAGTCAATATGGGGCCCGTGGGAATCCTTATGTATAGAGTAGAGGTCCCTTTGCTATTAGAGTTTGACATCACTGGTCTAGATTTAAGCAAGTAGTACTACTGAAGATTAAATTTAAGAGTGGGTCCTGCATATATTCTTCCTCTCACCCTCTGGTGGTTGTTAGACATTTACCAGCATACCCCTGTGGCTATGTGATAAGTAAGGAATGTCAGCCTACTGCAGGAAGTGGGAAACAAGATCATAGGATAATATAGCCATAGCTGGAAGGGACCTCAGAGGACCTCATCTAATCCAATCCCCTCTTGTAGAGTTGGAGAAACTGAGGCTCAGAAAGATTAAGGACTTACCTAAGGTCACACAAATAGTAAGCATGAGAGGCAGGATTTGAATCCAGAGCTCTGACTGCATAGATGTATAACCCATCCTATACTGATGAGTTATATAAAATCTTCATTTTTGATCCACGGATACAACAGCTTCCCCCATCATGCCTTCACAGAGAGCTGCTTGCAAGATAGTCACTGATGCTCTCTCCATTAGCTTTCTGGTGCTGTGCTTGGAGGTGTTGATGAGCAGTGACGTGGGCTCCCAGAGCAAGAAACAGCAGCAGATAGGCTCTGTGGCTTGTCCTCCCATGGCTAACGGGAAGGCAGCATCAAAGCATCCTAAAACTGAGAGCTGAGAGCTCACTTGGGAGAGCATTCCCCACTTCCCACAGCACCATGCTGGCCTCAGAATTCACCTGTGCACCAGGCTTTGCCTGCTAGACCCTGGGGTGGGGTGGGAGAGAGCAGGAGGGAGGCAGAGGAAGGTAGGAAGCAGGCCTGAGGTCAGGGCAGGCAGGGAGAGTGAAAAAGGAAAGCAGTGTGGCTTTATAAGCAAAGGCTGGTTTGGTGTGGGAGGAAATGACCTTGTTGGATAGCAATGTGGTGAGCTAAAGGAGACATATATCTGAAGTGGAGGGAATAAGGAAATTATAGTAAAACAAAATCTAATGCCTCAGGAGGTTAATGAGAGAGTTTTGAAGTTTCCACCCAGCTTCTCTGCCTTGGTATTTGGGGCCCAAAGAAGGCTTTGAATATTCACAGGGCCATGTGGCCTTGATTCCAAATATTTAGCATTGGTGATGAATGTTCTGGACCTCAGAAAACCCCCTACTCCTGCTCTGTGCCCATCAGTCAGGAAGTACTGGGTTTGAGCAGTGTGTATCAATTGTACTCCAGGAAAAGAAGTATTCACTTCCTTCTCCTCCTCCTGGTCCCCCTCTCCCACAAGTTTATTCAGCTAAAAATGAAAGGGATACGTGGCTCCCTGATCTCTTTGGGAAGGGGGTGCTCAACCAACCTTTACAGGACAGTGTGTGTGTGTGTATGTGTATATATGTGTGTGTGTGTGTGTGTGTGTGTGTGTGTGTGTGTGTGTGTGTGTGTGTGAGAGAGAGAGAGAGAGAGAGAGAGAGAGAGAGAGAGAGAGAGAGAGAGAGATAGACAGACAGATAGACAGACTAGGTAACGTGGCTAGGACTTCCCTTCTTAATTCAATTCCATAAATATTAATAAGCAATAGCTATGAACAAGGTGCTGGGTTTGGCCTTAAGGAGATAGGAAGTTTAGTCTGTAATGCCTCATGGACATAATAACATGTCAATTGAGCTGTGATCTCTTTGGGAATGGATGTGTGTAGTCGATCAAAAAGCATTTATTATGTGCCTACTACATGCCAGGTACTCTTCTAGGTGGTGAGGGACGATGGTAAAGATAAAAACAGACCCTGCTCTGAAAGAGCTTACATTATATCAGGAGAGAAATACGTACATATGAGTGTATGTTTGTATATGTATATATACATGTATAAATATATAGATGTACATATATGCACACATATGTGTATATATAAACACATATATGTATAGATATATACAAATACATATACAGAATAGATATAAAGTAATTGAGTGGAGGGGTAGGCACAAGCAGCTAGCCAGGATGGAGAACAGCTTCATATAGAAGACGGCATGTGAGCCTTAAAGGACACTACGAATTCTAAGAAGTGGGGACCTAGCGCACTGTAAAGTAGTGGAGAAGGCAGGGGAGGAGTGTCATGTATGAGGAGCAATAAGAAGGCCAGCTTGGGTGTGCCTTAGAGTGTATAGATGGAGTAATGTATGATAAGGGCAAAACAGTCAGTTGGGGCCGGGTTGTAAAGATCTCTGAGCGCTGAACAGATGGACTTCTATTTCATCCTAGGAGTTATGGAGGGTCACTGGAGTTTATTGAGTAGGAGACTGATTAATAGTAATAGCTAGCCTTTGCATAACACTTACTATGTGCCAGTCACTGTGCTAAGCCCTTTATGATTAATTATCTCCACTGACCCTCACAAAAACTCTAGAAGGCAGGTGCTATTATTATCCCCACTTTACAGATGAGGAAACTGAGGCAAACAGAAGTTAAGCGACTTGCCCAGGGTCACACAGCTAGTAAGTGTCTGAGGTTGCATTTGAACTCAGGTCTTCCTGAATCCAGGCACAGCACTCTGTCAATTGCACCACAGAACCATGCTTAGGAAAATCATGTGGGCAGCTGTGCAAAGGGTAGATTGAAATAGCTACTCTGGCCACACAGACTGCAAACCTATTCATAATGGTGGTGTGATGGTGAGAGTGGTCAAGAAGCCTTGAGTCCCGATCCTGCTTCAGCCACTTACTAGCTACATGACCCTGGACGAGTCTCTTTACCTCCCTCAGCCACAGTTTTCTCATCTGTAATATGGAGTGATAATAATAGCACTGACATTATAGGCTTGTTGTGAGGATTGAATGAGATAATATATAATGTGCTTTGCAAACCATGAAGCTCCATATAAATTCCAGCTAGTATTATTATCTTGTATGCTTTCTCCCATAAACCCTCCATAGGGCATCTTCTCCACGTGCTGGGGACCTTATTCTAGGTCTCTCAGGATTGTAAGGGCACTTTGAAACAACAAAATTGCCCACTGGGCCACCGGTCATTCAGGCCCTATCATTTCCTCCATAGTGAGGGCCATAGTAAGTCGCTGTTACCTTCTGTGGTCCTGGAATCTGCTGTGCACGTTGTCTCTGTAGCAGCATCAGCCCTGCGGATGTTTAAGCCTTGGAAAAGAGTTTGGGAACACCAAATTCCTTCACGTCGCCCCTGGCTCCTCACTTTTTCACTATAAATTACCTTTATGATTGGTTCGGCCCCAGCACTGCAATTATTAGGTGCCTTGTGTCTAAAAGTTTCAGCCTTTACAAGTCGGCGCTGGCCCCTCAGTGACTTAGAGGGATGGCCTCTGTTAGTGGCCTCAGCTCTGCTTCCGGGCAGCAGCCCAGGGTCCACACTGCATCTAGACATTTCAATTAGCCCCCACGTTGCCTCTGAGTCTGCAGATCATCCTGGGCCGGCCGTTAAGATTTTATGAGACTTCTCCCTCACATCACACTTCTTCAGAGATACCTATAAATCAGAGTGGCCAGGGCCTGGGTAGCCATCCCCCATAGCCTCTCTCCCCTTGAGATGCTGCTCAGCAGAAATATATGACTATTAATAAAGTGCATATTTGAGTTATAAGTTAGTATGATGTCATGAAAGAAGCACTGCGCTGGAACTCAGAAAGAGGGTCAAGACCCAGTTCGGACATTTGCTAGTCCTGTGACTCTGAGCAGCTATGTTATTTCATCTGACAGAGTCTTCATTTCTTCACGTAGGCGACAGAGATATTAATATTTGCATTACCTAGCAGGTTGTCTGGAAGAAAATGCTCGGCACATTTGTAAATGGCTGCGGCGATGGCACCTGTCCTTGTTACACTGTCCCCTGTCCTTGGTTGCCTGAGGCTTCTTTCTCTTGGTATCCTTGACACAGATTTCTGGGATTAAACCCATTCTATAAACTCCTTCCCTCTGCCTGCCCCATGTGCGACCAAGAACTTGGCTTTGTTTCTGTGCAGTGGAAAGAATGCGAGCCTGGGGTCACAGCCCCAGATTAGAATCCTTAACAATCACTTCTGATCTGCATGACATTGGGCAAGTAACTTAACTTCTTGTAGTAGGAAGGCCAAGTTTATGATCTCAAATATAATCATGTATATGTATGAATGGTCCGAAATCACAAGGTATGAGAGATTCTCTAAGGAGAAAACAACAAGAAATTTATTTAGGCCCCACCGCAGCAAAAACTTGAACCA
>CM053625.1:109669993-109710340 GCA_028646595.1 Phalanger gymnotis | reverse complement strand
ACCACCCCCACCATCACCACTATCATCATCATCACCACTACCCCACCACCATCACCATCATCATCATCATCATCACCATCACCATCATCATCACCACCACCACCACCACCACCATCACCATCATCATCATCATCATCACCACCCCCCCCACCAACACCACCATCATCATCATCACCACCACCATCATCATCACCACCACCATCACCACCATCATCACCACCACCACCATCATCATCACCATCACCACCATCATCATTACCACCACTACCACCCCCACCATCACCACTATCATCATCATCACCACTACCCCCACCACCATCACCATCATCATCATCATCATCACCACCACCACCACTACCATCACCCATCATCATCACCACCACCATCATCATCATCATCAACACCACCACCATCACCCATCATCATCACCATCATCACCATCCCAGGATTCAGGAGACTAGGGATCTTGTCCCATTTCCTCCCCCACTGGTATTATCTTGTCCTCTAGATGTGAGATCTTGGGCAAGTTCCTTTCCTTCTCTGGGCCCCTGTTTAGTCATTTCAGTCATGTCTGACTCTTTATAATCCCATTTAAGATTTCCTTGGCAAAGATACTGGGAGTGCTTTGCTATTTCCTTCTCTACCTCATTTTACAGTTGAGGAAACTGAGGCAAACAAGGTTAAGTGATTTTCCCAGGGTCACACAGCTGGTAAGTGTCTGAGGCGGGATTTGAACCTAGAAAGCCTCAGTTTATTCCTCTGTAAAATGGAGGAGTTGGACCAGATTTTCCCTCCCACCTCTGGCCAAGGTTTAGTGGGAAATGCATGGGCCTAAGTCAGAAGTCTGCTTCTCTAACTATGAAATGTTGTACACATCACTTTCCCTCTCTGATCCTCATTATTCTTGTTTTATAGATCAAGAAACATCTTGCCTTGTCTGCTTTACAGGGCTACCAAGAGGATCAAATGTGACCATAAGTTGCAATGTTAACTCTTAAAACCTTTGTGTGTGAGTCCTCATATGAGGACATGTGAAATTAACTCCTGAGATAGGTTCCAGGGCATGGAACGATTATTGAATGCTCCTTCTCCCACAGGACATAGCATTGCTCACAGAACCTAGCTTTATTCTATGGGACAGAAGATGTATGACCCCCTTAAGTGACTGGGGGCAAAGGAAAATTTACAAATAAGAAGAGAACCCTACAGACACCACTCCTCAATGAGAGGATTCTTGAACTGAGTTGGATGTTGGATGAGATGATTTCTTAGGTCCCTTCCAACTCTCAGATTGCATGTGGTTGTGAATTGCTGGTGAGGTAGATTGCTGTAGCGGATAGGTGGCTGGCAAGGGAATCAGGAAGGCCTACTTTAAACATACTAGTCATGTCCTAGTGGGCAAGTCTCAAACTCTTAGTGCCCCTGGGTAACCTTCTAAGATTATAAGGTACTGTGGTTTTTTATAAACACACACAATACATATATATACATATATATGTATATATCCACACAGATATATATATATATGTATTTATATGCATGTGTGTATACACACACATACACACACACATATATGTATATATCATGTTCAGTTTTTTCAGTCATGTCCAACTATTCATGACTCCATTTGGAGCTTTCTTGGCAAAGATACTGGAGTGGTTTGCCATTTCCTTCTCCAGCTCATTTTACACTTGGAGAAACTGAGGCAAATAGGGCTAAGTGACTTGCCCAGGGTTACACAGTCAGTACCTATTTGAGGCCAGATTCAAGCTTATGTCTTCCTGACTCCAGGCCTGGCGCTTCGCTGTGCCATTTAGCTGTGTGTGTGTGTGTGTGTGTGTGTGTATATATATATATATATATATATATATATATATATGTGTGTGTGTGTGTGTGTGTGTGTGTATACATACATATGTATATATATATGTATATATATACATATGTATATGTGTATATACAGACATACAGAGCTGCTGAACTGCAATGGGTAGGGAATTTCCACATAGAAAGTTTCCTCATACATGTGAAAATACAGGTGATGAAGGGAGAAGAGAGGGGAATGGAGAGAAGAGAAGGGAAGAAAAGAAATATTAATGGTAGGATATAGGTATTGCATTAGACTCTACTAAAAATTGCTTGTCCTCTCCCATGCCCTCCCCATACCTTCCCATGAATTTTTGCCCTCTAGAACCTTACAAATTAAATAGAAGGAATTCGACTTCAGGAATGATACTTATGACTAACAACACATATTACATAGAACTGCATATCAAGCAAAGTTTCTAAGGCTCCTAGTATTTATGAAACCATGGGCAGCTAGGTGGCTCAGTGGATAGAGCACTTGGCCTGGAGTCAGGAAGACCTGAATTCAGATATAGCCTTAGACACTTACTAGCTGTGGGACCCTGGGCAAGTCACTTAACCCTTTTTGCATCAGTTTCCTCATCTATAAAATGAGATGGAGAAGGAAATGGCAAACCACCGCAGTGTATTTGCCAAATAAAACCAAAATGATGTCAATGGAGAGTCTGAAAGGACTGAGCAGCAAAAATTTATAAAATCAATGTTTCATAAAATTTTGGGAACTATATTTAGCACAATGCCTGGCACTTAATACATGTTTATTGCTTGATTGAAAACTTTAGAGTTGTGTGCAAACAGGCTGAGAGCATTATGAGGCTGTAGTGCCAAGAGGTGGGGAATGGGTCTTCACCAGCCTGGAGAGGAATCCTAGAGGAAGTAAGGTTTGAGCTGGGTCCCTAAAGATAGAAGGTAGGTAATGGGTAAGGGCAGAGCGGGCTGAAATCCAAAGAGGTCTCCCCAGAAAGGGGGATGGAATAGGATGACAGAATCATATAACCATAGGACAAGGAGCCTGAAAGACCCTTAGAGATCATTTACTCTAACTCTGAATGTATATTAACCTTATGTTCCTAGGGGCCAATGCTGTCCTTCCCCTCTTGCTTTACATTTACTTTTATGGGTGTGTGCTATCTCCCTGTAAGGGCAAGCAAAGTGGGACTGTTCGCTGTTTTTTTTTCTTTTGGAGTGCTTCTTAGCACTAAGACAATCAAGTGCCTTTGATTGAGTCTTGCCTTTGTTTGTGGGAAGACCCATACCCTTTTGGTAATTAAGTCATGAGAGGTATGAAGCCCTTGAGAAATTTAAAGCCTTGAGGCCCTGAAAAAGGGTATATATACTCTTAGGGTAGCCCTTAAGCTAGAATTCTCAGAACTGCAGGAGGAGAGGTTTTGCTGGGGGTTCACTCATTGGAAAAACGTTTGTGTGATTTGGCCAGAGAAGACTCTGGGTAGCTGTTAAGGAGCCCCTTGGCTTTGAAAACCCAGATGTTGGTGGTTCTCTCTCTCTCTGGTAACTGCATATGTATTGCTATGGACAGATAGTTAGAAGTCCTGTCTGTTGATTTGTGTTATTTGCTCTGTTTATATAATTTCTGTTTGTGTTTTCTCTGAGGTTCAGGGTGCTACTTTTTCCCCTTAACTAAGTGAATAATATATGTATATTTAATTAAAGTGAGATTGTTAACCCCTTAAAGTTGCTTTCCTTAGAAAAGCAGATCAAAGAACCTGTGTGCTGGTGTTATTGGCCTTACACAGCTACAGTAGTGGCAAGCAGCATTGTTGTTACACTCCCCTTTCCCCATCTTCCCCTCCCCAAGTTACTGCAAGCTCCTTGAAGGTATTAATTCATTCAACAAGAATTTATTAAACGACTACTATTATATGACAGGCATCCTACTAGATACAATGGTGCCTCATAGAGCAAAGGCAGGCAAAATGTCCTATGGAGGTCCCAGGCTCAAGGAACTTTAGGACTAGACCTAGAATCACAGCATAGAATTTCCTGCATGGAAGGAGCCTTAGAACACAGAATGTTAGAGCTAGGAAGAACCCTAGAGAAAATCTACTTCAACTCCTTTGTTTTATAGAGGAGGAAACTGAGGCTTGAATGAATGAATGAACTTTATATACAAGAAAATAGTGGCTTTGAGAGGCTCAGCGGGGTCTTCCAGTATCCTACACTGTATCAACTCCAAATTAGATCTGAGAGGAATCCCTGGAGCTGGAGCTTCCCACCAAGCGAATCCTTTTTCCTCAGTCCAGAGGTCACCTTACCCAAACCCACTATGCCAGTGGTTGGGAAAGAAATAGCAGAACCATCAGGAAATTGACTGAGTCACTGTCACAAATGCTTATACTACACATCCTCAGTCACAAGAGCAACAAGATGGTAGACCAGATACTTTCTCTGATCCCCACCACCTTTCAAACCTCTCCAAAACAGAAATTATGTACCCAAAACAAAGCGACTTCAGCTGTTTCCGTAGTGTAAGACACTAATAATCCAAAGAAAGGCTAAAAAAAAAAGAAATGCATGAACCGATATTCATTGACTCAACCCCCTCCCCCACCTCCCAGGCTACTTACTGGCTTTACTAGTAGACTGAGGGACTCAACACACCTCTAAACTTGAGGGCAAGAGCTCAGCACCCAGCTGAGGCCAGTTCTGTCCACTCAAAAGTCACTTGGGGCAGAAACCAAGACTAGTGAACAGTGAATTTCTCTGTGTAAAAGGATGCTGAGATGTTTTGTAATCCAGCCCCCAAGGAAACCACCGATCCCAGAAGCGGGGAGTTAGAAAGTTAAAAAAAAAGTCCGAAATTACCAAAGATCACAGGAAGAAGAAAACTCAAAGATCTTGAATAGGAGCAGATAAATAAATAGGAAAAATAGTAACAGCAGAAGAAAATGTGACTTCTAAATCTAGTAAAGAGCTTAGACATTTCATAATAAATACTACAAAACAAAGAAAAATAATCTAACACTCAATAAGACAGAGGATCCTATGGAATGTGAGGAGACTATGGAACCACAACACGGTATTCTTGAGTGGTTCAAAGAAGAAATGAGAATTATGAGAGCAGAAGTCATGGCCTGCACAGCAAAATAACGTGCAGAACAAAAAAACTGGAACCTGCAATGGTAAGCCTCACCAAAGAAAGAAAAGATAGAACAATAGATTGGGAATGCAAATATATAGAAATGAAGAACAATCTAGAAGAAGAGAAGCAAAAAACAATAACATTACAAGAAAATATACCTAGTCTGCAGGCAAAACATGCTGATCCTGAAGATAGGATGCATAGAAACAACCTAAGGCTCATAGGTCCTCCAGAACAACACAACGGAGCAAAAAAACTCAACATGATACTACAGGAAATAATAGAAGAGAACTGGCCAGAATTCTCAACATAGAAAATGAAATACCAATTGAAAGAATTCATAGATCATTTCCAGGAAAAAAAAGTAAGACACATGGTTGTCAAATTCAATTTAGAAACAAGTTCTGTAAGTCAACAGGAGAAAAATTTTAAAGACAAAGGAAAAGACATCCAAATAACACAAGACTATGCTGCACTCACAAGAAAATGCAGAAGGGAATGGAATAATATGTTCCAAATGGCAACAGAGTTCAGGATGCAGCCTATGGTGGCCTGCCTTGCAAATCTGAGGTTAACTATAAATGGAAAAAAAAAGACGTTCAATAATACATCTTTGAAACATTTTTTGAAAGAAAACCAGAATGAAGAGATTATTTGCTTGTAAAACACCCCAAACAATAGAAATGTAAGAGGACTGAATAGACGCAACAGCCAAGAATAGAAACAGCAAAAGAATAACAGTGGAGAGACCAGTAAGAGATTTTTTAAAAAAAAATAAATGTAGACAAGGATGAATACAGAAGTCTGATGAAGATAACAGCAAAGAAGCAGGCCTGTGCCTTATGGGTTCCAGTGATGAATGCTCCTATGGATGAAAACATATGGTTTGTAAAGGGAGTTGGGGACCTCTGAGTAGCATGTGGTTTGGAGACTTTGTTGCTTGAAAGCCACTCATCCTACTTCAGGGGGTGGGGAGTTATATCTCCTGGGGGCAATTGGCACCCAGGGGAATGGAAAGGCATGGACCCAGGAAGGAGATTTTGAGCTAAATAAAGGGGAAAAAATGGTTAAAGGAGAGAGGATTTCATAATCAGAGACTTGGTATGGGAGGGGCTCTACCATAGGGCTGTGGTTCTTTGACACCTGCAATAATGGACATTCTTCTGGTAATGAGTCACAACTGAAAAGAGGAATCCAGAGACAAACTCTATAAGGCAGTGGCAGATACCTTGGGAGTTTTTTATTGTGTGAGGAATACTGAAAATAGAGACTGGATAATTATTGGGGTCATGAATGAGAGAATGAGGGTCTAGAGTTGACAGAAAGAGAAATTGGATAATGAAGAGAATGATAGAAAACCTACGTGGAAAGAGGCACAAAAATGAAATTATTTTTAAAAATTAAATTTAAAAACCTAATGAATAGAACTAGCTAAAGGGGAGGACAGGAAGGGAAAATCTCCTTAACTAAGAGGTAAAAAGTAGAGGAGAACTATATAACCAGATAAAGGCAGGAGGAATTAAAGGAATTAATAAGGAGAAATCCAAGGGCAAATGTGGTAACAAAGAAGAAGAGGCACTCAGGGGTGAAGAGAAAAGAACCCAGTGGAAATAAAGCCACCTTAAACAAAAAGATTAAGGGAAAGCAACTGAAGGGATATAGCAATGTTTTTATAGCAGAAGAAGGGAGAAATCATAACTTGAAAAAAAATCAATATTAACACAGATTGAGGAAAATATAAACTTAACTCATAACTTTAAATGTGAATGGATTAAACAAGCTAATAAAACAAAGAAACAGTGACAGGTTGGATAAGAAAATAAAACCTACAATCTGCTGTTTATAAGAAACACATTAAAAAAAATAAAGACATACAGGGAAGTTAGGTGGTGAAGTGAGTAGAGCACTGGCCCTGGAATCAGGAGGACCTGAATTCAAATCTGGCCTCAGACATTTGACACACTTACTAGCTGTGTGACCTTGGGCAAGTCACTTAACCCCAATTGCCCTGCCTTCCCCTCTCCAAAAAAAAAGACACGCAAAATAAAGGGATGAAAAAGCCTACTATGCATCAAGTGACTCCAAAAAAGCAGGAGTTGCAATCAATCACACTATATAATGCAAACACATACAATAAAAGGGGGAAGGCATAAACAAAGAGATTACATTATGCTGAAAAGAATCATGGACAAGAAACCAATCTCAGTGCAAAGAGTAATATAGAACTGAACAAATTGCTAGAGAAATAGTTAAGAGGCTTATTTGCATCTTCTAAATGGGATTATAAAAGAATATACATATTTCTCGGCATATGGAACTTTTACAAAAATTGGTCATGTATTAGTGCAAAGAAATATTGTAAGCACATGTAAAAAGGCAGACATAGTAAGTATATCATTTAATGTATATGTTGTCCTTTCATAATAATTATAATCATGTGAACCTGTCCTGTCTCTCCAACTGGATTGTGAACTCCTTGAGGGAAGAGACCATGTTAGGCTTTTTCATCTCCCTCATAGTACCTACCTAGCACAGGCCTTGCACTCAGGAGGTATGCAGTAAAGATGATGATGATGATGATGATGATGATGATGATGATGATGATGATGATGATAATGAATTGTCCAAGATCACAGAGTGAGTAGCAAAGCTTGAATTCAAACCCAAGGATTTCCATTGTAGTCAAAGGTTCTTTCTACATTTAAGACAATGTAGTTAGTGTGTCTCTGAGGCAATATTTTATAGTAGAGGGAAGTATAGGATTTGGAGTCAAGAGACCTGGGTTTCAATCCTGCTTCTGACATGCACTGAGTTGCATGACCTTGGGGAAGTTACCTCACCCCTCTGAGCCACAGTTTCCTTATCTGTGAAATGGGGTTGAGAATCTCTGTTAGTACTTACCTTACAGGGTTGTTGTGAGGATGCCTAAAGCATCACATAAATGTCAATTGTTGTTGTTGTTTGTTGTTATCATTTCTGCTACCCTTTGCTGCTGTCCCCAAGCCACATCCGCTTAAGCAAAATCTTTGTGGGCCAGAAAAACTTCCATGACCCAAGCACACTGAGAGAGGTGAGGAGCAGATGGAAGGTGGGGAGGTAGTGACAACCCCCAATCTGACAAAAGCTTGTCCTTTCCTTTGCTGGATACCAACTAGAACCATAGATGGTAAAGCTGGCTGAGACCTTAGCAATTATGTAGACAAGGGACCTATGAACTAATTTTTTAGACATTTCAATAACTACTTCAGTATACTTGTTTTCCTTTGTTATCCTATATGTTTTATTGTAGGCATTTAAAAATATTATTCTGAGAAGGGGTTCATAGGCTTCCCTAGATGGCTAAAACTGTCCATCCATAACATCCCAAAAGATGAAGAACCCTTGCTCTATATCAATCCTTTCCTTTTACAGAGAAGGAAATCAAGGCCAAGAGAGGTTATGTGGCTTGCCCAAAGTAACATCTGTGGGAAGTAGCTGATCTGGGTTTTGAACCCATTATTTAACTCCAAATCCAGTTCTTGCCCCATTCCATTACACTCGCCTTAGGCATAATGGCTGACAGCTAGTTTTCAGGGTCTGGTACTAATAAATAGGTTTGTGTGCCCCTTCTGTGAAATATATGCTTGCTACACCCAGCTTCACAGCAGTTCCTGGGGCACAGGAGCCCACCAGCTGTCACAAGGGCTAAGTACAGGTCCCCTCAGCTGCCACAGAGCTGAGCGTACCTGGTCCAGAGGTGCCGTGAGCTGCATTAGCCGCCTGATTGAGTTATGACAGCTCCTCGTGCCCGATGGGGAAGCCGGGCAGGGAGGTCTGGCCGGGACTGCAGACAAATGATGATAAAGTGCTCACTTTAAAGCACAATCTCCATAATATTTCATGCTCAGTGCACGGTGTAAAGGCAGCCCTCACAGCGAGGCTAACTGCTCTATCAATTGACTTGATTCACTGCTGCAGCTACTCCCAGTCATAATATTTCAAATAAATGGTGCCGTGGATAGAAATAATATCTGCATCAATATTAACCCTGAAAGAACTAATGGACACAAGCTATAATTTCCTGGACACCCTAATAATGCATTTTGACTGTTCTTGGCATGGGACAATTTTTCTTTCTTTCTCTCTCTCTCTCTCTCTCTCTCTCTCTCTCTCTCTCTCTCCTCTCTTTCTCTCTCTCTCTCTCTCTCTCTCTCTCTCTCTCTCTCTCTCTCTTTCTCTTTCTCTCTCTCTCTCTCTCTCTCTCTCTCTCTCTCTCTCTCTCTCTCTCTCTCTCTCTTTCTCTCTCAGAAGCACATTATTTGCTTAAACTTTCAAATAATAGCAAGAAAGTCCCCACCTTAGTTCAAGCCCTCATCACCTCTCACTTAGACTATAACAAAAGCCTCCTAATTGGTCTCCCTTCCTAGACTATTCTAATCCTTTTTCCATATAGCTACCAGAAAAATTTTCCTTAAATTCAGACCCAACTATGGCAGTCTTCTACTTAATAAATTACAGTGGCTCCCTATTGCATCTAGAATAAAACATAAACTTATCTGTTTGTCTTTTAAAGTCTTTCACAACCAGATCCCAACCTATCTTTCAGGTCTTGTGCATTGCTACCCTTCTCACACCTTAATCTCTAACCAAACTGGATGTCTTGATGTTCCTCACACATGTTCTGTTTCCATGCCTTTAAAACAATAAGACCTATTACTGGATCCAAAGGACGGAAGACTTCACCTTCTTCTCTACCAAGTGGCCCCTCTGCCCTGGACCTGTGGCTTGGTCCAGCGACTTGGTTCAGTCCTGGAGTAGGAAACATGACTAGTCTCTAATGAGAGGAGCTAGGCTCCTTTTCTCATACTCCTTGGTTCCTCTCCCCCCTCCCAAATACAGCACCCTAAAGCTCCATGGAAAATAACGTAAAGCTTAGGTTTGGCTTATGTATGGGCTCTACCCAAAGTGGGTAGTAGAAATACACTTAATATAGAGTATAAATCAGGTATTTTTCTTCACCAAAGAAATACTTGTCACAAAAAAGTTTCACAATCATACGTTAACAGAGTTTTAAACAGGGTATAATAGCATAATTACTATTTATTCTTCTAGAAGCCTGATATTTAGACATCAAATCTTGAAGCACTTTGGGGGATTGTTAAATAGGGGTTTTATATTTCACTATGGTTCTGTACCGTCCACACAATTGCTTGGAAGTCCATGTCTCCTGGCAAGCCAGTCTAGGACCTCGGCTTATTCTCTTATGTGTAGTCATCCCGTCTAATACCAGAACTCTCACTGCCAATCCATTTTGAATGAGAGACCCAGGATCTACCAACTTCTCCAACTCGTAAGACTTCTTTCAAAGATGAATATATCAGTTGGATTGTAATCCTCAGCTCAAAGTCTATTGACTTAAGACTCTCCTCTTTGAAGACTGATTATTCAATGATCCACAACTGTGTGAGGGATGGCACTGGCAAGAGCTTGGGAGCTTGGCACGAGCTTGGGAGAAGAAACATCCCAGTCTTCCGGCTTCCACCTTCAAGAAAGAATACTTATGGTTCCATAATCTCTTTAGGTCTTTGAAGGAAAGACTTGGAAGAAACCAACATGCAGAGGAGCCAGTGACTAGAAAATGTCCCAATCCACAGATGAAGCTTTAGGGAATTTCCTCTTCAATGATAGTTGGGACCCTTGGGGTTGTGCTAAGACTATTTTGCTTCCTATGGGAGAGCTCATTCATTCTATGTACTGTCTGGTAAGTATATTCTTATCTATATACTTTCTCTCATTTCTGTTTGCTATCACCTTGGTTAAACAGGTTTTATCTTCTTTTTTCTATGTGTATTCATTGTGGAACTAGAATTTAGTGGGAAGGGAATCAAGCCTTGGATATAAACTATAGCCTAGGAAACCCCTTCCCCTTTAGGGGATAGCATTCAGGAACTCAGCTTAAACCAAAAAATTATTTCACCTAAGTTAACAATATTTAATAGTGTGGGAAGGAAGATACAGGGATGGACGTAATTCTAGTTTGGCACACTTTCTCTGAGGAGAAAAGAGTAGCCATGCTGTGGCTCTAACTTCTTGTTTCCCTTCCTAGAAGGAATTAAAGTCTCACTTGGGGGAGGGTGGGCGGTGGAGACTCTAAAGAAATCAATTCATGCTTCTCTGTGAACTGCATCTAGACAAACTCATGTGGACACACATAACTTCCATGGACAAAACACAGCGCGCGCATACACACACACCCACACACACCACACACACCCACACACACCCACACACACACACACACACACACACACACACACACACACACATCAGAATCTCTTCAGTCACCTATGTTCAGAGACAGAAAGATAAAGTAGAGCCTGCCCAAGGCCCAGACTCTGTCTTGTCTAAGGCCATTTTGGTGCTTTAGTCACCAAGTCCTCACAGTTCACCATCTCTTCAGGGGTGGCTAAAAGGGGGCTTCCCCTCTTTCACTACATAATGGGGAGTGTAGAGAGGAAGAGTTACTTCTCATATGGGAGAACTGAAGGAAGAGAATGAGTTGGAAACTGTCCCTCATTTTTCAAACAGTCATGGCCCCTGCTCCACATTTGTTAAGTCCTTTATCACTGAGCCAGGCCATGTGGTCAGCTCATGGCAGGAAGGGCAGCTTTGCACATGGGTACTGTCTCAGTTACATCTGCAGTGTAACTGGGGCTCTCTCTCCTTGGGCTCATGGAATCCCTGACTTCATTCATGGCTCCATTCAAGTGCCATCTTTTACAGGAAGTCTTTCCTGATTCTCTTGACTACCAGTGTCCTCCTTCACTCTATTTTGTATTAACTCTGTATATGTCTATGTGTATATGTGTTGGTTTTCCTGGTAGAATATAAGCTCCCAGAGAACAGAGACAGTTTCAATTTTGTCTTTGTATCTCCAGTGCCAGGAATGTTTATTGATTGGTCGATAATACCTGGCTTTATATACAGAGTATCCCAAAAGTCTTGGTGCAGATTTAAGCTTTGATAGCTATAACTATCAAAATTTAAATACAAAAACACAAATGTATATTTAAATGCAAAATTGTATTATTTACATAAGTATTCATATTTAATATCTTTACATATAGATACATATTTATATTTTAATATAAATATAAGCTTTAAAAATTTTAAGCTACACTAAGATTTTTGGGGAAACCCTATATAATGCTTTACATATAGTATCTCATTTGTGATGACAACCCTATGAGGTAGGTACTATGGATATATTCATCTTCATTTTATAGATGAGGAAACTGAAACTTGGAGGGATTTAGTAATGTGCCTAAGATCACTCAGCTAGTTCGAGAAGCAGGATTTAAACCCAGGGCCTCTTGGCTCTAAATCTCATACTCTATCTACTATACCATGCCATCAGGAGCCCTCACCAGCCTCTAACCCCTGGAGTTCTCCACATTCAGGGGAAATGGGAAGAAGAATGGATCCATTTTTTCCTCTGAGTTGTTAATAATAATGACAATAACAACAATAGTCAGAATTTATATAACATTTGAAAGTTTGCAACATGTTTTATATAAATTATCTCATTTGATTCCCTTTTTAAAGATGTGAAAATTGAGGCTTAGAGAGGTTACATGACTTAGCCAGTAAGTGTCTAAAGTAGGATTTGAACTCAGGTCTTCCTGACTCAAAGTCCAGCACCTTATTCATTGTTGTTGCTGCTGTTGTGGCTGTTTCATGTCATTATGAAGTCCCTGCTCCTCGGCCCTAAGCCTATAAATAGAGGTCGGAGGTTGGGATTGAGTTTGAACCAAGGATGAGGAAGAGTATTAGAAGGGAACTAACACCTATGCTTATTTCTGACACATTCTCATGGTTTTTGTAGTTCTTACGTGCTTCCAAAACAATCCAGTGGAGGACAAGCATTGTAGAATTTGTCTATTAAAAAGTGAGCTAAAATGTATTGTGATGACTTGCAATGGAATCTAACTGGCTGGCCTCACTTTATTTCTAGGAAATATTTTTTAAAATCCTCTCTATCCTTTTTCCTGCCTCCCTCTCTGACACTCTGAGTGCTTTTATTCACACCTGTGGTATACTGATAGCAGATTCTTCTCTGGGCCTTTTCCCATAGTATCCTTTCACAGAATGCCCCCCAAAGACAGGGAGCAGATGCATGGTAGACATGAGCAGCCTGTAATACATTACAAACAAGGAACAATACAGGGGAAGCAGGGTGAAGGAAATGATAAGAAATATGTGATTATATGTGTATATACACAAATGTGTATGCATATGTACACATGTGTAAGTATGTATATGAAATGGGTCAATCATGTGGTGAGAACAAGGGATACTCAGTGCACAAGCATTCCATGGGCATCTTCACGATGAAAAGAAGATGGAAAAAAGTCCTTAGCAAGTTGGGTGGGCACTCAGAGTCAAAGAATGTGCAGCCATGAAGGGGTTACAAACATATTTGAAGGAAATGCCTATGTCAGTGAGGTGAGAGCTATGGTAGAGTGTACAAAAGGTATGAGAGTCTTCTTAAAGCTTAGTGTGAATTTGGAAATCATGTACTCCAGATTAGATTTAATTTCCAGATTAGACTCAAGACTACAAAAGATGCTCTCTCTCTCTCTCTCTCTCTCTCTCCCCTCAATTTTTTCTAGGTTTGAATCTTTCTTTGCTTCTATTACTCCCTGCCTGGTGTCCTACTTATCAGTCAGTTTATGTGTTCTATCCCCTTCTAGTATAATGTATTCTAGACCCTGAGTAGGGACTGTGTTCTTTCTCCCCCTAAAACCAAGGAAATAAAAGGCATGAAATAAAGATTTTTTTAAAAATTAAATTGAATTGAATCAGATCATAAGTATTGTCTCTGGAATCTGCAGATCTAGGTTCAAATCATCCCTTTGATGATATTAGTATGACTTTGGGTGTCAGTTAACAACCCTGGGTTTCATTTTCCTCGTTTATAAAATGAGGGGATGGAACTAGATGACCCCTGACAGCCTTTCCAGCTCCGGATCCATGATTGAGACTGAACCAAATTAATGGTGTCAGTTTCACTTTACTGAGGAAGAGACCGAGGCTCAACAAGGGGAAAGGGACTTGTCCAAGGACCTACACAGCGATTTGTGGCAGGAAACAGGCGATTCCTGCTTAGGTATATGCAGTGGTGGGATTCAGCTGGTTCACACCAGTTCAATAGAATCGGTACCTAATTTTAAGTTGAGTTCTGTTAACTGGTTGTTAGCCTACACCTGCCATGTCAGCGGTAGAGGTGGCACCTCGGTTCTGTTCAGTGGAGAACCAGTTGTTAATTCATTTGAATCCCACGACTGGATATGTTGAGTTAGATGACCTCTGAGGCCCCTTCCGGTTCTGAGAGTCTGTGATTCTTAAGCTTCATATTTGTTTTTCTGGTTCCTGAATGCTTTTAGCTTTCTTTTCCAATCCACCCATAGTTTACCCCATGCCCACCACTTTAAAGTCATTGATCACTTTAAAATATGTTTATTTAACTCAAGATTTGGGGGAGTTGTTGTTTCTGTAATTCAGGATGTTGTGGGGAGGCAGGTAATAGCTTAAGAAAAATTTGACACTTAAACAGCCAGTGAGCATGAGCTGTAATTTTCCGGATGTCCTTAAGGATGTATCTTGGCTGTAAAGTTAAAAATTTTATTTGCAGAAGTGAAAAGAAGTGGTCAGGAAGAACATGGTCAGGTCTATTTGTGTCCTGCCCTGTCTTGTCCAAGGAGCAAAACTGAGGATTGAAGGGAGAGAGAAAGGGGGCGGGGTTGATTTTTCTTTCCTTCTCCATCTCAAGGAACTTTTAAGTACTGTTGTTCTTGTTGCTATAGTTTTTTGGTTTTTTTTTTTTTTGCATGTTGTCTCTTCTGTTAGAAAGTAAACTTGTTGAGGGCAGAAACCATGTTTTTACCATTCTCTGTATTCCCAACACTTAGCACATAATAAGCACTTAATAAATAGTCATTGTTGGACTGAACATGAGAGGCTTAGATATGCTTCTTTGCCCTCTTTTAATTTATCTTTGCCTTTATTATACATTTTGGTCAGCCTGAGGCAGGCTACGTCCTGTCTGATGGAAAATATTGAACGTAAAAAAAAATCATTCCTCAAAGCTCTTTCTTTACCAGTACCTGTGATTAGTCTGTATGGAGTGATGGGAGAAGACAATCTTTTCTCTAAATCCCTGGCTCACCAGGCAAAGGGAAGCAACGGAGCAAAGGTGGAAGAAGGACGAGATTTAGGCTTTTCCCTGAGCCCTAGGCTCTCACCAACAGCAACACGGCAGACAGTACTCTCAGATTCAGAATTTCACATGGTTGCAATGTAGTTGGAAATTCCAGACCAAAGGTAAGGAACCTGCAGCCTCAAGGCCACATGAGGCCTTCTAGATCCTTGGGTACAGCCTTTTGATTGAGTCCAAGTTTTACAGAACAAATCCTTTTATTAAGGAGATTTGTTCTCTCAAGCTTGGATTCAGTCGAAGGGCCAAATGTGGCCTGGAGGCTGCGGGTTCCCTACCCCTGTTCCAGACTGTAGCTTGAGAGTAGATCTGCACTATGACCATATACCCAGAAACCCTTATACATAGTATGTGATCTTTGATGAATGAATGAATAATACTGAAACCCTTAAAGGTCAAGACTAGCGCTTTATTTGATAGTATAATAAATTGTCCTCAGAAAATCAGTTCATTTGTTCTATGAATTCAACTAATTACAAATTTATGTTATTTGCTCTCAACCGAGCCCTCCCTGCTTCATGGAAATGGCTTTACTCTTCCCTAGTTGACTATCTAACATATTTCTTCAAGTCCTGTTGCTGGATCTTCTTCTCTCTCCTTAAGGTTCTTCTATCACCTCCCTTCCTCCCTCTTAGCATAGACCTCAGCTCATACTTTACTGAGAAAATTAAGGCCATCTTTCATGAGTTCTTATTTCTTCCCTCTTCTGCCTCTCAAAGTCCCTATTAGATCATCCCACAGTCTCTTTTTCTTTGCTCTAGTCTCTGATGAAGAGGTGGCTCTTCTCTTCATCTAAGCCTCATCCCTTTGCTTGTGTCCCTGGTCTCATCCCCCAACCCCCACACCCCTCATCCTACCCAGGAACTTGCCCCTTAAGTCTTACAGACTTAGAGTTGAGAAGAATGTCAGAGGCAAACTAATCCAAACCTCTCATTTGAGAGATGAGGAAACAAAAGCAAAGGGAAGTTAAATCATTTGCCAAAGGTTACACAGAAGCAGGATTTGAAGACAGATCCTCCATTTCTAAAACTAGAGTTCTTTGCCATGATGCTTCCAGAGAAACCTTTGATCTCTCTTTATGTATTGGCCCCTTCCATGATGCCTACAAACAAGCCTAGGTTTTTTCCATCTTTAAAACAAAACAAAACAAAACCCAAAAAACTTCCATCTCAATCTGCCATCCCCTTAAGCTATTGTCCTGTGTCTGTCTTCCTTTTTACTTCCTAAAAACAAAACAAAACAAAACAGAACAACTATAGAACAACGCTCATTGCCTATATTTACTTCCTCGTTTTATACTCACTTCTTGACTTTGTAGTCTGGCTTCCAATTCTACTGCTCAACAGAGAAAGTATTCACTCTGAAGTTACCAACAATCTCTTAATTGAAAAAGCAGATGGTCTTTTTCATTCTTCGTCCTTTGTAACCACTCCAGCTTTCGATACTTTTAACCATTCCCTTCTTCTGCACTCTCTCTTTTTCCTGAGTTCTCATGACACTGTTTTCTCCTGGTTTTCTTCCTATCTCTCTAAGTGATCCTTCTCATTCTCTTGTGCTGAATCAATAAATCAATAAACGTTTATTAAGCCCTATGTGCCAGACCCTGTGCTAAGCACTGGGGAGACAAAAAGAAGCAAAAGACATTTCCTCTAGTAGCTTACAATCTAATGTGGGAGACAACATGAAAACACATACAAGGTAAGCTTTATACAGATAAATAGGAAATAATTAATGGAGGGAAGGCACTGGAATTAAAAGCAGTTGAGGTTGGCTTCCTATAGAAGGTAGGAATTTAGTTGAGACTTAAAGGAAGCCAAGAAGGTCAGTAGTTGGAAGAGGAGGGAAAGTGTTTTAGACATGGGGGACAGTCAGAGAACATGTGTGGCCTGGAAAGATGAAGTGTCTTGTTCATGGAACAACCAGGAAGCCAATGTTATCAGATCGAAGGGTACCTGTTGGGGAGTAAGAAGGCTGGAAAGGGAGGAGGGAGCTGGATTATGAAGGGCTATGAATGCCCAACAGAGCAGTTTGTATTTGATCCTGGAGGCAATAGGGAGCCACTGGAGTTTATTAAATAGGGATCAAGCTTGGAATTCCATCTCTCACCTCAAGGCCTTAGTATAAGCTGTGTCCTTTCTCTTAAATGGACTTTGTCCTCCCCTCTACCCCTTAAAATACTTAGCTTCCTTCAAACTTCAGGTCAGATGCTGCTTCCTACACAGGACCTTTGTGATCCCCTGTTTTCAGTGCTTTTTCCATCTTCAAACGATCTTCCTAGGTACTAGAGAAACAAGAACAAAACAGAGTCACGAGCTGCAAGAGGCTTACGTTTTACTGGAGGATGTAACAGGTAACTAAATAAATAAATGAAAGCACTCTCCCCTCACCCAAATTATCTCACGTTTACTTACTATTTATATGGTATTTGCCCTCAGTAGAATGTAGGTTTCTTGAGTACAGATTTTATTTTTTTTTGTTTTCTTCTCTGTTTCATTAGTACTTAGCACAGTACCTTGCATGAAGAAGGTACTTAAATGTTTGCTGAACGGCAGGCTTCCTTGTTACCTCTGTGTACTGCTTGCCATATCCCTCTGTGAAATAAGTTCTCAGTTACCACCAAAGGCCCAGTGAGGCCTGCAGCCCCTGAGGAGAGAAGAGACGCTGCTGCCATCATTCTGTGGATCCATTCGCTTACTTTGCCCCTGACTCCCCAACACCCAGGCCTCTCCAAGAGTCATAGGATCATAGACTTAGAGCTGCAGGGAATATAGAGGAAATCTAGTCCAATCCCCTCCTTCTATAGACGTGGAAACTGAAGCTGAGAGAGACTTAAGTGACTGTCCCATGGTCACAAAGGTAGGAAAAATGTCAATTAGGATCTGAACACAGGTCCTTTGAATCTAATGTTCCTTCCATTGCATCATGCTTTCTTCGGGACTGGGATCTGAATCCTCCTTGCCGTATGGTCTTCTCGGTTGCCACTGCCATCCGTGGCAGAGGCTCCTATAGTCCTTTCTATCACATTGTGATTTCTTCCATTACAATCCAAGAAATCAACACCTCATCAGACTTCTGCCACTGACACAGGAAAGGGGACACACTGCTCTTGCTGCCCCTGCCCCTGCCCTTCTGATCTCTCATTGAGGCTATAGCGGAGAGTTGATGGAGTGTGATGAAGGAATGAATTGACCATGCATTACCCAGGACCAAAGGCCTCTTTTAGCATATGATCCTCTTGGGTGCCATTAACATCAGCTCTCCTGGCCCTGGCTCCGGCTCATCTCAAAGACTCTGATGGAGAGGGCAGTAGCCTTCCTATCTCATACTGCTCAGGACAAATGGCCTCCATTTGAATCAACCCTTCCATCCTTTGATTTGATGCACTAAGTACCCCCAATTAGTCATTGCCTTGTAGCACCCCATTGTCATAGTCAGCTCCTTAGAGCCTGGTCACAGTTGCCATCTTTTTATCTACTTCCCAAGCTCCCATTTTCCTCAGAACCCCCATCCGACTAGTCATAATTAATTAGGTGACATCATAGGAATGCCAAAGAACATTTACTTAAAATAGATTATAAGAATTAAAACAATACATGCAAATGAGGCAGCGAACACTCTCACCATCTAGTTCACAAACAATGACCTTCCAAACTCCAGGGAATGTAACAATACCGATAGCTAACATTTACATAGCACCTACTATGTATTAGGCACTTTACAAATAGTTCCTCATTTGATCTTTATAACAACCCTGGATGATAGGCGCTATTATTACTCCTGTTTTACAGATGAGGAAACTGAGTCAAACAGAGATGAAACAACTTGCCCAGGGTCACACAGCTGGTAAGTGTCTGGGGCCAAAATGGAACTCAGATCTTCCTGACTCCAGGCCTAGTACTCTAACTGCTGTATCACCCAGCTGCCTGAGGTGGATGGGACCTGAGTTCTCTCACCTGTGCTTCTTTGTAAGCATATCAACTCAGTACTTTAAAGTGAATAATGTAGGAAAAGCAGATCTGCAGTCCCTGTGTTTCTGTATCAGGATGCCACAGCAATCACATCTGTAAAGCACTGAAGTCTTGCAAATATAGCTTCTCTTGCAGCTGCAAGAGCATTTAAAGCCATTTCTTCTGGCACCAAAGAGGGAAAGCCTCTTGATAGCAGCAGCATAAGTTAGACACAGCTGTGGGTCAGCTTCTTAGCTCCACGTCTATTTTCTCCTCTTTCAGTACCCTGCTTGAATCTTCTAAATGTCACATCCTTCACATGAGAGATTTTACCCAGCCTCCTATTAGGCATGCTGAAAATATTTCTGTTCAAGCTGAGTCACTTTTGGGGCGGCATCATCGCCTGCTGTGCATATGCTGTGCATAGGGTTGTGGGGAATGTAGTTCCCAAGGAGAATAGGCTCCCCTCACAACTCTATCCTAAAACCAGCAAAATGACCCTGTCCTCCTCTAATCTCTGAGATTGGCGTTTTAGTCTGTTGAAGCAAGAACCAAAAAGAAAACAACTCTTTCCCTTGCTGTATTATCCAGTGCTTTTACCCCTATTCAACAAAACTCCCTGCCCCTAGCTTTCTCTTCCATCCTTTTTTACTTACTGTGTCTTCTGGTCATGCTGGTGTCTCTAGGATCCATGCTTCATTTAAAAAAATACAATCAAACAAAAACTCTTGGTCCTGTCTGTGAATTGTTCCAACTATTCTCTAAAGCAATTTTAAATGATGAGAGGAAAAGTTCCTATCCTTTGCTCCAGTGATCAGAGAATTTCTAGTTGAAACACTATCTACGAGTTCCCTATAGACTTCGAAATCCATAGCTTAAGGTTTGCCTGGTCACCTAGAAATCCCAAGGAATGAATCCCAAATGCTTAATCCTTTTTGGGATCAAGTATCTTGGGGCTTTTCTGAGTTTGTTTGATTTCCCTTTTAAGGTAGCCTGTTTGTCCTAGCATGGGGATGAGGTTGGTTCTCCATTTATAGTACCCTATGTGTTACAGGGATCTACGTGAGAAATTGCAGGTGCCCTACATGCTGTAGACACCTATGGGAGAAAAGTTATCTGTAACTCTAGTTGGAATACCTGTGGGTAGGAAGAGGGATATGGATGAGTAGAAAGCTGAGTGTGGCTCCAAAGTTGGGAACCTAGGTTACTGAAAGGATGCTGATGCCCTTGACAGACATAGGAGAAGTCAGGAGGAGAGCTCAATTTAATTCAACTCAATTCAATAAACATTTATTAAGAGCTTAGAGATAGCTAGAGAGTACAGTGGATAGAGTACCTGGCCTGGACCCAGTAAGACTCATCTTCCTGAGTTTAAATCTGATCTCAGACACTTATTAGCTGTGTGACCCTGAGTGAGTCACTTTACCCTATTTGCCTCAGTTTCCTCATCTGCAAAATGAACTAGAGAAGGAAATGCCAAACTACTCCTGTGTCTTTGTCAAGAAAACCCCAAACGGGGTCACGAAGAGTAGGACACAACTGGAAAATGACTGAACAACAAATGTGCTAGGCACTTTGCTAAGTGCTGGGGGTACAAAAAAAAACCAGTCCCTGCCCTCAAGTAGATTACAATCTAGTAGAATTTAGGGACAGAGGTCCCTGGATCTAAAATCAGAAGGGTCCTCAGAAACCATCTAATTCAACATCATCACTTTGCAAATGAGAAAACTGAGGACCAGAGAGACTAAGTGACTTGCCTAGATCACTCAGGTAATCAGTGGCAGAGGCGAGATTCAAACCCAAGTCCTTTGATGCCAGAGTCAGTGCCCTTTCCACTTTATTGAGGTCTATTTTGCACTAATCAGCCACACATAGCCACCTCCGGGATAGCCTGTCTGCCCACCATTGGTACAGCTGTTAGCAGCATTCCCTCTTCCCACTCCACCCCAGCACAGTGACACACAAACAGCATCCCTGGATGGATGTGTTTCCAAGGCAATTTCCCAACCTACCTGATCACCACTATTGATTGACTGCTCTTTAGCTGAATCAAGGAATTAGCTCACATAACAACATCATGACAAGGAGATGAAGACCTGACAGAACCTGGGCTCCTGCCAGTCTTGGAAAATGAATGGGTTCCAGGTGATTTCTCAGCTACCTGCAAGGTAAAGAGAGGGCAGAATTGTGCGTAAGGGAAGAAATCTCAGGGATGGACAGATGGAAGCTAGAGAGGAGCCTTGGGGCCTTCCACTGCCTGGATATTAAAACTGATCTATTCAAAGCCCCCAGGAAAACGGAAAAGGGCAATTCACTCCCAATTACCCATGTTAATGGAGGCAGGCAGGGGCACTGGTAACCCAAAACAGAGGATAATCAATTTCCCCCCCACCCACCCAGATTTACCTACTTAATTATATTTTGCTTAGGCTAATATTAAAATGAGTTTGTGTTCCCAGGGGATCTACTGGCTGACAACGGGGGCAGATGGTCTGGGAAATGCTAGAGAGAGATGGAAATGGTCTACTTCAGGTTTAAAAATGGGCTGTGGACAGAGTACAAAGGAGATTATTAGGATCACTTGGATAATTAAGAAATGAAAATCTTGATTTAGCATGTTTGAGATTGAACTCAATATTTATTAAACACCTACTATATGAAAGAGGCACTATATGGCCTAATAAATTATACCAGCTTCTTGTACACAATAATGGTGAGAACCAGTCTCCGAGCCAGGAAGACCTGGATTCAAGTCTTGCTTCTGACACAAACTGACTGTGTGACCCTTTTCAAATCACCGAACGATAGACTATATACATTGTAGACAAGGAGTTGACTTGCATTGTTAGAGGGAGTTTCTTCATTTGAGACTTCCCTATACCAATGATCCATGGGTCCAATATCCATATCCCAATACCACTATGCTCAGAGCTCTAGTCCTGGGAGAGTTACAAAGTTTAGATAAGACCGAATTCTTGTTCTCATGGAGCTTATTGTCTAGTAAGGGGATGAGACATCATCGTAGGTAACTGTTACACAGAATATTCCATGGTAAGGACACAAGAGAGCGAAGACATTGTGAGAACCAAGGAGGGAAGTCGTACAGAACAAGGAGATCAGGGAACACTTTGTGGAAGGGATGGTATTTGAGTTGGTTGTTCTGTGTGTATTAATCCTAACCAATTCCAATGTATTTTTCACATACAGAAAATGAGGCCACACACGTCTCTCTTTTTCATACCCTCCATGGCTGCAAAAGTGATATTCCTAAACCACAGATCTGAACATGTGACCTCCTTGTTCAATAGACTCATTGGTTATTACCCCTAGAATCAAGTATAAATGTTTCTTTTTGGCTTTTAAAGCCCCTCAGAACCTGGCTCAGCTTCCATTTCTAGTATTATCAGGCATTATTCTCCTTTGCACATTCTACAATCTAGCCAGACTGGCCTTCTTGCTGTGGCTTACAAATGACATTCCATCACCCATCTTTGTACAGCATTTGTGCAAGGGGGTCCTGATACTTGGGATCCTTCTTGCTTTTACCTCTTAGATCTCCTAGCTTCCTTCAAAGCTCAGCTCATAGTCCAGAAACAACCTTTCTGGAATCCCCATTCGTCAGTTCTCCTGCTGCCTCAACAACTTGGTATATGTTATGGATATATTTTGTACATACTACATGTATTTCTGGTATAATACAATACAAATATATGCAAAATATATAAATTAACTTGTATGAATTCCCTAAATTTTGTATGTATATATATGTATATTTTATATGTATATGTGTGTGTATATATGTGTGTGTGTGTGTCTGTCTGTCTCTCTCTCTCTCTCTCTCTGTCTGTCTCTCTATCTGATGTTGTTTCTCCTAATAGCATATAAGCTCCTCGAGGGCAGAGACTTTCTCATCTTTGGCCTTTCGTCTTGGAACAGCGTAGTTCCTGGCCTGTAGTGGCACTATTAAAAGTTCACTGATTAATTTATTGTTATCTTTCCTCCCAACCAATGCGTCTGCAGGCAATTTTCATCAGAGGAGGAGGATAGGGAGGAGTTTCTAGGTGTAAGAGTCTTTCATTAAATTATACCAGCCTCCTATACCCAAAGATTGAGATTGGAAATGGACCAATATGCTGCTGGTGCCTCTGCTAACTCATGTGCTCCAGCCACTGGCTTTACCAAGGCATAGATATTTATCCTATTGACCCTAGAGGAAAGAACAGGATTGGAAAGAAGTTGACCTGGTTTGTAAGATCATAAAGACTTAGAACTAAAGAAAATTTGGTGATCATGGAGTCCATCATGGAGTCCAACTCCCTCAAAACTGACATGACCACAGGTAGCAAAACAGGAGCAACCAGGTCTTCTGACTCCAAATCCCCTGAAGCTGTCCTCTTTCTAACACTATCCCCCCTCCCCCAATGCATCTTCTAAAACAGCTTAGAGGGATGGGAATCTTCCTCTATTTTTAGGAGAGACTCGAAGGGAGGTTCTGCCACTCCATAGGCCATGCATTTTCAGATCCTTGCCTTTGGGAAGTTCTTCCCTGTGTCTAACCTCAGCCCCTCAAACCTATGACTTTTATTCTTACATTAGTGGAGATCATAGGATCATAGATTTAGAGCTAAATGGGACCTTTGAGTCTAGCTGTTTATTTTTTCAGAAAAAGAAGTTGAGGCATGGGAATATTAAGGGGTTTAATCAGAGTCACACAACCAATAAGTGTCCAAGGCAAGATTTAAACCCAGGAGAGGAGCTCCTATGAAGGGACCCAGTATGAGAAACTCTTGTGGGTCACCTTTCCTGACCACTGACTGCTCTGGGGCTACCAGTACTAGCAATGCACGGAGGGCCAAATGAAAAAACAACAAAGCAAAACTCTCATTAGAGAGAGTTTATCTACTTCTCCCCTACTCCAAGGTCTTTTCCCAATTCTTCCCCCAGTTGTGTCTCCTTTGCCTTTCTTTCTCCACCCTAGAGCTGGTGAAGCACTGGACTGAAACTTCCCTGAGTGTCCTGAGATGGCAAGAGAAGGTCTCCCAGGGAGCTGATTCCCACATCTCAGAGCCAGTGAAAAGAAAATTACATTGACAACTGAGCCATCTGTCTCGATCACTATCCATCATTCCCTTGAAGGCAAATGCATATTAGGACTGATGCTTTGCACTGGGTTTCCCCCTCCCTGGCTTGATGATTCCCCAGGGGGTCTCCAGTCATCTCAGGAAGTGTTACAGAATTCTCTCCCCCAACAAAAAAAAATCCTCAAAACAATTAATTTTAATTTGCTTTAATTTACAAAAGACAATACACAGCATAAAAAATACACCACCAGCAGTGTTGGGGTGGGGGTGGGCAGTAAAGAAATCAAATCCAGAATGCTAGAAATCACAGCTTCCATAAGGCATGGGAGAAACCTGTGTTCTTGGGTCCCTAAGGGCAAGACACCCCACTGAACTGTTTAGTTATCCCAATGGTCCTATTCCTTTTGATCCAGCTGAGTGCGTTGTCTAAGTAGCTGATATTTGCCCTGCCAGGGGCAGGCACATACACCATCCCCCAGGGAAGTGAGCTCATTCCTCTCTGCTGCCTTGTGGGGGGTCTGACTTGGTAGCTTGCTGAGCTCCCTCATACTTTCTGGGAATTTAGCAAAATGATGCCCAGGTCTTTAAGAGAATGTGGAATTTGGGCTTAGGTTTTTGCCAAGAGACTCACTAAGCTCAGCCTGCCCTTCTGGGATAGAATCTGGGCCCCAGGCAACCGTGTGGTTGGTGGTGTGAATCCTCCTTCCTGCCCAGCTCCCGCATCCCTCTGGGTGGTGAGGTCATTGAGGTCAGCTCCCTTCCTTCCCAGGCCCCAGGAGAACCTGAGCCAAGGCCGGAGTGCCAGCCAAACCCAGCCTGATGGCAGGATGAATTGTCCCCAGACAGGTCTTATTCCTGACACAAATTCCCTGAACTGGGAGACTGAACCCTCAAGCACTCGGGTCCAGTCAGAGAGAGGCCTGAATGGACATGGAGCTGAGTCGGGCCTGTGCAAGCCATCATCCTGAAGCACTTTCTGAGCCGAGTAATGGATGCAAAATCCAGAGACTGTTGAAGCTCTTTATTGCTGAAGGGGGAAGGGGCCAAATATCGCTTAGCAAATTACCATCTGCTAGGGGCACTATTACGCCTTGACACAACCATTGGTCAGCAAATTGGTCACATTATTGGTTAGTAAATTTGAGAGTGCAGAATTATTTATTGGTAAATTAGAGATGGCAGAATTATTGGTTGGTGAGTCCAGAATTGCAGCGATTGGTTAGCAAATTAGAGATGCCTGTTTTGGTCTGTGAATAAATCAAGGCCGGTCAGGGTATTGGAGGCCAAATTAGAGATGGCCATGTTATTTATGGCCAAGCTCGAAAAGGTTGAAAGACTGGTTGCCAGGAAGTAGATTGCTACTCATTGTGTGGAGTTTGGGGGTATTTTTTTTCTTTGCTAAAATTCATGTCGACAATTTATAATGGAATAATTATTATTTTTAAAGCAACAAAGAGGAAGTGGCATAAATCTAGGTGATTTTTCCAATTTTAGTCTCTCATCATCTAAATGAGTAAGGCGGAAGGTGAGAGTGGGGGTAGGGTGGGGAGGAAGGAAGCAGCTTGAAAGGGACCTGATCCTGGCCAGGTATCACTCAAGAGAGCATGCCTATTGTCATCCCGAGTGCTAAGGTAAATATGTAGTTAGTTCCTGGCTTCCAGAAGTTTCCAGGAGCTCACAGGCTAGTTGGAAAAGCAAGACTCACACACATGGATGCCTCCTTTCCCCTTCCCCCAATTCATCACCTTGTATTTACTCTGTATATATTTCATGGTCCTTAAAAAAAGAAATTTAGGCTGTAAACTCCAAGATTTCTTGAGAGATTTCAATGATCAAAATTTATATTCCTTTGGGCAAAGCACCTGCAGGCGAGAGTATGATACTCTATGTGAACAGAGGAGGAAGAAGGCAGAAGAGATGGGAGGAAAAGGAGAGAGGGAAGGAAAGAAGGAAGGAAAGAAGGAAAGAAAGAAGGAAGGAAGGAAGGAAGGAAGGAAGGAAGGAAGGAAGGAAGGAAGGAAGGAAAGAAGGAAGGAAGGAAGGAAGGAAGGAAAGAAGGAAAGAAAGAAGGAAGGAAGGAAGGAAGGAAGGAAGGAAGGAAGGAAGGAAGGAAGGAAGGAAGGGAAGAGGTGCATTGCCCAACTGGAACTGGCTCCTACTACTCACACGTTGTTTGTTCTTTGTTCTTGAAGAGGACCATGACATCAGGAAGGTGATGCCATGACTTGAAAGTGAATTGGACTTAAGTAAGGGAGGGCTGTGCAAAATCACCAACCTCACTTTCTCCTCCAGAGCCATCTAGGTTCAGTGAAAAGATATAGATCAGGACTATTGGTAATGGACTCTGATTGTAGCACTCAATTAAAAGGCAAAGGATGATGAAGGACAATGAGGACAAAAGAACCATCCTGACAGGAACCCGGAGGAACAAAGCTGTTGTGGCAATCTCACTCCAAAGAGCAGTGCAAACTTTGGAGCACGTATGAGCAACAAATTTGGATTCCCAGATCTCTCACGTAGCAACTGTTGCCCTCTTCTCTGGGCAAGGCTCAGGAAATTGGAGGGGCCGTGGCTGGGGAGGGCATTAGGCCCATGATGCCCCCTCCCCACACATCTATATCATTTACATTGTGCTTTATTATTTTCAAAGAACTTTTCATCTGTTAACTCATTTGATCCTCATACCCAACAGGGGCAAATTTGTGAAGGATAGAGCAGGACATCCTGGGTCATGTCAGGAATGGGAGCTTTCTGTGCTTGGGGACTATTGCCTGTGACAACTGGGCTGAAGAAGGATGTATTTTGAAACTTCACAGGAGGAATATTTATAACTTCAAATGATCAGATCAGAGTTTTTGGAGCTGGAAATGATCTATTAAATCATTTAGTCCAGACCTGCATAATTTGGAAGTAGTTAGGGGTCAAAATTAAAATAGGCCGACCTTCTTCAGACACAGATAAGTTAGACTAGAGACAGACTGATGATGGTTGGTTGCCGGTGGGTCACGTGACAAACAGGAGCGTGCGCAATGTCAACCCTACATTTTTTGCTAGCCACCTGAAGGGCTTGTAACAAGCCTGACCAGCCCCTTGTTGTGCAGGCCTGATCTAGTCTCTGAATATTTAAACATCAGTATGTATTGGTGATCCTTGAAGAGTTTGGCTTTTGTTTCCTTTGATTAATTCAGCGTATTGCCCAAACCCCTATTAGGTGCTAAACCTATGTGGGTGTGGATTGGTATCTAAGGCGGGGCCCAAGGTGGGGCTAACTAAGGGAGGCCTGATTAGATCTTTGCTCTGAAGTTTGCTCCAAACCCCTAATTACTAGGTGCTAAGCCTATGTGTGTGTGAAGCTTCCAGGCTCCTAAGGGGAGGTGCTAACTCCAGAGCCAATCATAGCAGCCTAAGTTCTGGTCATTCAGATGACATTTGATGACATCTGAAATGGTATAAGAAGAGAAGACAGAGCTTATTGCTCAAGGGCTCTCACTCTTGGTAGCGAGAGCCATCCAGCTCCTAACCATGTTGGTACTTTTTTAAACTCTGGTAACTATGTATTGGGATTTGCATCAGACAAGGTCTGTCTGATGTTTCTAATTTGTTTGTATTTTGCTCTGAAGTTCAGGGTGCCGGCTTTTTCCCCTGAACTAAGCGAATGGTATTTGTATGCTGGATTAAAGTAAACTTTTCAACACCTTAACATTGCTTTCTTTAGTAGATCAGATCAAAAGAACCTGGGCTTTGGCAGCATTCTTGTTGTTGGGCTTGTGTTGGTCTTTCACCCCCACAGCAGCTGCTAGCTGGATTGTTGAAACACAGTATTGAAAAGGAACTAGCACTCATCTGCTCCATTCTCAAAAGGAATTTTCATTATACTATACCCAACAAGCAGTTTTCCAATCTCTACTTGCAGAACTCGAAAGGGGGGGGGGGGGTTGGGGGTGGGCAGGTGCACCTTACTTCCTAAGGCAAAAGATCACACTTTTGGATAATTGTAGTTGTTAGGAAGATTTCTGAGACGTCGAGCATAAATTTGACTCTGCAAATGCATAAGGAGTCTAATACTCTGATGAAACTGAAGTTCAGAGAGCATAACCTGCCAGAGGATGCATGTCTAATAAGTGATGGAGTTAGAATTTGAACCCAGGTCTTTTGACTTCAAAATAAAGAGCTCAAAGTTCATTATTTCACTCGATCCTCACAACAGTTTCATGAGGTAAGATGCTCTATCCATTTTATACATGTAGAAATTGAGGATCAGAGGACAAGATAACTTATGCAGGATCGTATAAAGAGTTATGATTAAAGTCAGGATAAGAACCTAGGCCTTGGGTTTTTTTTCCATTGTACCACACTGCCTTTGAGTGTTTATTGACTGGCAAAAATTCTACTGAGGAAGTTCTTGATTCAGGAATGGGAGCTTTCTATGCTTGGGGACTATTGCCTGTGACAACTGGGCTGAAGAAGGATGTATTTTGAAACTTCACAGGAACCTTAATTAGGAAAGCCTTGATTTGGACTCCTTTAGGAATCCCTGGAATAACACTTTTACCTTCTCTAGCTCTTCTGCCATAGATGCTGAGCTTTTGAGGAACTTAGAAAGGGAGCCTGAGAGCAAAACTCTTTCTCACCTCCTCAGAAAAGGCATAGAAGGGGTAAGGATAAAATGTATAATGGAACAACATTTAAAAATGGAATAGACTTTGGAGATCATCTAGTCCAAAGTCCTCATTTTAACAAAATCTTCCAAAGGAAAAATATTTTGACCAAGGTCACAGAGTTCTAGTAGCAGAGCTCAGGTTTGAACCCAGGTTCTTTGCCCCTAGTGCTCTTTCAGAACTAAACTACCAAGGGCATTTTATTTGGTCATGCATTCACTTTTGTCATTCAAGAGTGTGGTATAGTGGAAAGAACGGTAAGCCCAGAAGACTTGGGTTTGAGACTTCCCTCTGCTGGTGAGTCTATCCAGGGACCTCAAGCAAGCTACTTCCTCTCTGTGGACCTTAGTTTCCCTGTCTGAAAAATAGGGATAATAATATTTATAATATTTACCTCATGAGGTTGTCAGGAGAAAAATATTCTCTAAGTCTTAGAATACTACATAAAAATAAACTATGAGATGAAAGAGCTAGGATGACTCTTATAAGCCTGAAATAAACATCATCTTATGCTACTATTATAATGAAAACACATTTCCATGGTCTCTTTTATCTCTACTCTATGAGATAGTGTAGAATAGATACTATTATTTTATCCCCATTTTATAGAGAAGGTCACATCATCACATGGCTAGTAAGAGACCTAGTCAGGACTCAAACATAGATCCCTTGACTCAAAATCCAGGGCTCTTTCTACCATTCCAAGATGACTCCTTTGATTGAAGGATGATGTTGTCCTGCCTTGGCCTCCTGGACGGACCCCTAGACCATAAGGTTGACATTTATTGAAGCTAGAGGTACTTCCCACCTGGACTTGACTCTTGGCCCCTAGGGATTGGCCAGGGTGAGTGCCGAGGAAATGGAAAAGATTCCCCTGTTCTTTAGAATGAGGTTTATTGGCCCAGCTATCCACTTTCAGTCTCCCATAGGATCTCACAGATCATCTGGGGAGCCATACAATATTGGGTGCTAGACAGGGTCGGGAGTTTAGGTGCAGATTGAGGGTGGGTAGCCTCTACTGGGTGGGATCTATGTTACTTTTCCATCAATATGCCAATCAAAAAAATGAAAAAAGGCTTCAGAGAAAATAGCCTTTGAGAATTGCTCCCTCTGAAAGTATAAAACTCTTTCAAATTTTTTTTTAAATTCTTTTTTATTATTTAATATTTTTAGTTTTCAACATTGATTTCCACAAGATTTTGAGTTACAAATTTTCTCTCCATTTCTACCCTCCCCCCACTCCAAGACAGCATATATTCTGATTGCCCCATTCTCCAGTTAGCCCTCCCTTCTGTCACCTCACTCCCCACTTCCCTCCCCCATCCCCTTTCCCTTTACTTTCTTATAGGGCAAGATGGATTTCTATACCCTATTGCCTGCATATCTTATTTCCCAGTTGCATGCAAAAACAACTTTTTTTTGAGCATCTGCTTTTAGAACTTTGAGTTCCAAATTCTCTCCCTTCTTCCCTCCTCACCTACCCTCCCTAAAAAGGTAAGCAATTCAACAGAGGCCACACATGTATCATTATGCAAACACTTCCATAATAGTCATGTTGTGAAAGACTAGCTATATTCCCTCCAAGCTATCCTGTCCCCTTTTATTCAGTTTTCTCTCTTGACCCTGTCTCTTTTCAAAAGTGTTTGCTTTTGATTACCTCCCCCCCACTATCTGCCCTCCCTTCTATCATCCCCCTTTTCTTATCCCCTTCCTCCTACTTTTCTGTGGGGTAAGATATCCAATTGAGTGTGTGTGTTATTCCCTCCTTAGGTCAATTCCAATGAGAGCAACATTCACTCATTCCCCCTCACTGCCCCCTCTTCCCTTTCTTTTTTTTTTTTAAATTAGCACAAATTAGGGCTTTAATCCTTTTAAATAATAACTTCAAACAATTTTTTTGTTTTGTTTTTGCTTTTTGGCAAGGCAATTGGGGTTAAGTGACTTGCCCAAGGTCACACAGCTAGTACATGTGTCAAATGTCTGAGGCCAGATTTGAACTCAGGTCCTCCTGACTCCAGGGCTGGTGCTCTACTGACTGCACCACCTAGCTGCCCCAACTTCAAACAATGTTTTAAAAAGCACACCCAGTACTTGGTTCCTAAACTCTGGGAAAGTAGAGCTTACTAAGGAATGTACAGTTAAATACATTTGTTGAGATTATTTCACACACTGATTTCAACATACTTCTACTTTTAAATGTAACACTCCAAAAGGATGAAAAATTTTCCAGATTTTGAGGACCAGATCGAATTGCCTAACTGGCAAAATGAAAGCTGTAAAAATGAAAAGGACTACTAAAAATGGTTTATCATCTAAAGGTCTGAAATAAAATCTTAAACTTGGGAAAATTATTAGTGATAGTTGGATCATGTATAGTACTTAGATATTACTTAAATATTTAGCTTCTTTTTGAAGTTCACATAATGGTTCAGAATAAAGAGCATTGTATACATACCAATGTATCCCAAGGAAAAGCTAGAAGCCCACCAAAATTTTTGGCAACAAGACAGCAATATAAACAAGAAACTGAAGTATATTTCTCTCCCAAAAATTAGTGTAAAATTTGTTGCAGAGAGGAAATCTGTTGGTTTCATCTAGTCATTTTTATAAATTTCAAGGAGCTTTTCTCATAACTTTTTCATAGTACAAAACTCTGCCCCCAAACTCCAGGATGATAAAACAAGTTAAAAAAACAACAAACCATAAATCTGTCTGGACAGTCACATTGTAGAATTCCTGGAGACATTTTATTCACTGAACATACCTTTTAAGTAACCAGGGTTTTTAACACATAAAACATTATTCAAGATATTATACAAGTATGAGAGTGCCTCAGAGGCTCTGTTCTTTAAACATGCAATACTAAAATCAGTTTGCAGACTTTCCAAATTATTCAGTTCATTAAATAATGCAATTTCAAGACTGAGTGAATTTTCTGTTGAGCCACTGGTTACTTTAGGCCTTCCATGAAGAGTTGGGAAATGTGAAGTGTTTGAAAGAAAAAATATCCATTTAATAGCTGTATGGCATTTGAGTGTGTGGAAGAATCAGAAAGTTAGACTGCTACGGTTCTTTAACAACACCCACCAAAGCAGGTCTCAAGGTTCGCCCATGTAGCTTATACCCAACTTTGGTTACTAGTGCAATGGTGCCAGGCTCCTTCCCCTCTACTGGAGTATGGAATAAGGCTTCGTGTTCATAACGATCAAATTTGGTACCAACAGGATCTAGTTTGAGCAAACCATGCTTTCTGAACACTTTTTGAATCTGGACTTCAGTCATGACAAGACCCTCATATAAGTTCTTCAAATGAGGGTTTTCTTCCTTTATTTCCTCTTTTGGAACACTTGCTGTTGCCTTTTCCAAAATGTCAGCAACTTCTAATAAATCTTTACAAAAACCTTGACTACCATATAATTTTGCCTCCTCTACCAATTTCTGGTTCTGCCACCGTAAATTCTCTGTATCTGCTAAGGCTCTTTTGTACTTTTCCAAAGTTTCTTTCAGCTGTTCTTCTAATTTGACCTTCTCTTCAGTTAGTGTCTTCTCTGTAATGGTACTATCTGTCTTCTGTTCATTTTGACTTGAGTCAACTTCTAAGTTCTGGCCGTTATTTTTCTGTTTTGCTACTGTACAGAGCAGCCTAGAAGAGGTCCGGAGCAAGAGGGCGATCGCCGGGAAAGTCCGTCACACCAAACCCGAGCACTGCACTGCCATTGCCATACCCTCAGCCTCGACTTGGCCCCGATACTGCCCCCCTCTTCCCTTTCAACAGAACTGCATTTTCTTGTCACTTTTATGTGAGATAGTTTACCCCATTCTATCTCTCCCTTTCTCCCTCTCTCAATATATTCTTCTCTCACCCCATAATTTTATTTTTTTAGATATCATCCCTACATATTCAACTCACCCTGATTCCCTTCAACTACCCTAATACTGAGAAAAGTCTCATGAATTACAAACATCATCTTTCCATGAGGGAATGCAAACAAAACAGTTCAACTTTAGTAAGTCCCTTATGATTTCTCTTTCTTGTCTATCTTTTCATGCTTCCCTTGATTCCTGTATTTGAAAGTCAAATTTTCTATTCAGCTCTGGTCTCTTTATCAAGAATGCTTGAAAGTCTTCTGTTTTATTGAAAATCCATATTTTGCCTTGGAACATTACACTCAGTTTTGCTGGGTAGGTGATTCTTGGTTTTAATCCTAGCTCCTTTGACCTCCAGAATATCATATTCCAAGCCCTTCTATCTCTTAATGTAAAAGCTGCTAGATCTTGTGTTTTCCTGATTGTGTTTCCACAGTACTCAAATTGTTTCTTTCTGGCTGTTTGCAGTATTTTTTCCTTGACCTGGGAACTCTGGAATTTGATAACAATATTCCTAAGAGTTTTCTTTTTGGGATCTTTTTCAGGAAGTGATTGGTGGATTCTTCAATTTCTATTTCAACCTCTGGCTCTAGAATATTGGGGCAGTTTTCCTTGACAATTTCTTGAAAGATGATGTCTAGGCTCTTTTTTTTTGAAAATGGCTTTCAGGTAGTCCAACAATTTTTAAATTATCTCTCCTGGATCTATTTTCCAGGTCAGTGGTTTTTCTAACGATATATTTCACATTGTCTTACATTTTTTCATTCCTTTGGTTCTGTTTCATAATTTCTTGATTTCTCATAAAGTCACTAGCTTCCACTTGCTCCAATCTAATTTTAAGGTGGTCTTTTCTTTAGTGGTCTTTTGGACTTCCTTTTCCATTTGGCTAATTCTGCCTTTCAGGGCATTCTTCTCCTCATTTGGCTTTTTGGAGCTCTTTTCCCATTTGAGTTAGTCTATTTTTAAGGTGTTATTTTCTTCAGTATTTTTTAGCTTTCCCTTAACAAGTCATTGACTCATTTTTCATGATTTTCTTGCATCACTCTCATTTCTCTTCCCAATTTTTCTTCTAATTCTCTTATATGCTTTTCCAAATCCTTTTTGAGCTCTTTCATGGCCTGAGACCAATTCACATTTTTCTCAGAGGCTTTTGATATAGGCTCTTTGACTTTGTCTACTTCTTCTGGCTGCATGTTTTGATATTCTTTGTCTGAGTCTGAATCTGAGTCCTTTCGTGCTGCCTGTTCATGTTCCCAGCCAACTGCTTGACCCTGGAGTATTTTGTCAGGGTATGACTGCTTATAGAGTAGAGGGTACTTTGTGCCAAGCTTTAGGGGCTGCACTGCTATTTTCAGAGCTACTTCTACTCCACCATCACCACAAGCTCTGCCACGGCAGCAGTGCTCCTCCTCCCACAAGAACTGCCAACCAGAACTTTGACCCAGATCCAAGCACGGCAAAGCAAGAGAACCCTGCCTCTGCACCAGCAAAGCACTCCCTGCACTCCCGCTCTGATCCACTGCTTGATTCCGCCCACCGTGTGGGCCAGAAGCAACCACAGCTGGAGCTCTGGAAGCAGCCACAAGAGCTTCCTGCTACTGTTGCTATGCACCTCTGCCACCCCGGGGATGGGGCTGGACTGATTTCACCCAGATCCAGCAGTTTTCCCACTAACCTGCTCAGTTGTCTTTGGCGTTTGTGGGTTGAGAAGTTTGTAACTGCCACAGCTCAGTGATTCATGGACCTAAGGTCTGCTCCACCTGCCCAACTCCTGATCTGGTTGGTCCTGGCACTGATCTGCTTCCCTCTGCTATTTTATGGGTTCCACAGCTCTAGAATTTGTTCAGAGACATTTTTTACAGGTGTTGGAGGGATTTGCTTAAGCAAGTCCCTGCTTTCCAGCCACCATCTTGGTTCCACCCCCCTCTTTACCGAGACTATCCATCATCTGATTCCAATCTTTCTTTTCAACTTTATCTCATAACTAGTGACCTATCACCCACCGTACTTCATTGCCCTGACCTCTCCCAGCTCAATGGAATGGACCATTTACATTCTCCATCTCTATTTGCTGAAGCCTCACCCTTTCTGCAGTCTAGTGCATCTACCTTCCTCCATGAAGCCATCTCTGACCTCATCCCACCCTAAGCCAGTTAAAATTGATTTCTCTTACCTCTGGTTTCTAGTGACACTTTTCCTGGATCTTTCCTTTTACTTATGTCACCTTCACCTTGTACTGCAGTTTCCCATGTACCCATTCTTCCTTCCAGCTATTAGCTTGTAGGGTCCTTTTGAGTAGGATCTGTATCAGATCTACTTTTGCATCCACAGCAGTGAAAGCAAACCTCTTTATATATGGAAGGCTACCTAATCCACATTTATTGAATTGAATCTGTTGTTGAATTGAATGGGATTTCTGGATGTTGATTTGGAAGGATTTGACTCTACCAGTGCAAAACACATTTTTGTTGTTTTTTGAGTCATTTCAGTCATGTCATTTGAGGCTGACTCTTTGTGACCCCATTTAGGGTTTTCTTGGCAAAGACACTGGAGTGGTTTTGCCATTTCCTTCTCCAGCTCACTTTACAGATGAGGAAACTGAGGCAAACAGAGGTAAGTGACTTGCCTCATGAGGTTGTTGGGAGAAAAGTATTCTTTTCACACAGCCAGTAAGTGTCAGTGGCTGGATTTGAACTCAGGGAGACGAGTCTTCCTGATTCGAAGTCCAGTGCTCTATCTATGCATCACCTAGTTACCCCAGGCACATAGTAAATGCTCAATAGATGCTGGTTAGCTGACTGACTATTGGCTGATCCTGAATGTAAAGTTAGCAAGATCTGGATTCAACTTCCCCTCATAGACTTGTCCTAGCTTCGTAAACCTTGTCAAGTCACAATTTCTCTGTGCCTTAGATTCCTCATCTATAAAATGGGGGAAGGGGTGGCTTCGATGATCTCTGAGGTCCCTTTCACTTCTAAATCTATGATTCTATGACTATGTGGAAGAGCTCCTCACAAGGCCCAAACCTCAACCTGCCTTTGGGTGGAAATACTTGGTAGTTTTTTTCCCTTTGGTTTTCAATTCACAGCAACTTGGTCTTTTCAGGGGCCAGTTGGGAGAGAGGAGACTTTGATTAATTCAACCCAACAAGCATCTGTTAAGCACTTGCTAAAGATGAAGCCCAGTGCTAGGCCCTGGGGATACAAAGACAGAGGTAAAGCCATCAGCTCCTCAAAGAGGAACAGCAATAATTTGGGTAGGGAAAGGAGGCAGGACTAAGGGCCAGAAGGTGTCACTTGAGATAAGCTGAGCTTTGAAGAAAGATAAAGATTTTTCTAAAAAGTGAATGGGTGAGGGGAGTACATTACAAGAATAGTCCTAACGGTGGCTGGGGGAAGAGTCTATGAAGAAGGAAGTTGGAGCCAGATTGCATTTAGACAATTAGCTTCTATATCCGCCTCAGTTTCCTCAACTATAAAATGGGGATAATAATAACACCTCCTTCCCAGGTCGTTGTGAGGATCAGATGAGATAAGATTTGTAAAGTGCTTTGGCACAGAGTAGGCACCAGATAAACACATGTTCCCCTGTCCTAGAGGCAATAAGGAACCATTAAAGTTTTTGAGCAGGGGAATAATACAGCCAGAGCAGTACCTTGGAAAGATTATCTTGGCAGCTATACGGGAGATAGATTTGGAGAGGCAAGAGACTAGAGCTAGAGCATCTAAGTAGGATTCTCTTATAATAGCCCAAGAAAAAAAAAGTGAGGAGAGAATGGACTAGGCGGTGGCTTTGTGAATAGAGATGTTAGATATTGTAGTGAAAGAATCAACAGCTTGGCAAATTGATTGGTTGGGGGGAGGGGCGGTGAAGGGGAAAAGTTACAGATGATTCCTGAGGTATGAAAAAACAATAAGAATAGTGGGAGGGGAGAGTTGAGACAATGCAGAGTGGGGGGGGGGAGTTTTGGAGAAAGAAAAGTCATTGCATTTGGGGCATGTTGCAATTAAAATATCAATGGGAAATATTCCACAGCCAGCTGGTAAGGCAAGGCAAGGACTTAGAATGTTCCTCTGTTGTGCTCTCAGACTCCTTTTCCAGGTTCCACAAAAGCTCAGCACCTATGGCAGAATTGAGAGCTGAAGAAGATAAGAGTGTTGATTCCTAAAGGAGACAAATAGACTTGGAAAAAAACAAGGAAAGAGCCTTGGGACTCTCAGATTCATAGACTTGGACATGTGACTTGGACAGTCTAGGGACATCATCTTGTCCAAACCTTCCTTCACCATATTTTTCAGAAAAGGAAAATGAAAAACAGTATCTTCATTCTTCAGAGATTCTCTAAGCCAAAACCCTAAGCTTTCTGACATTTCTCTCTCCTTAGGAGGAATGCGCATTGGGGACGTATAAAAACTTGTTGAATTTGCTCAAGTGACTAAATGATGGATCGGTTCCCAAGAAGATACCCAGAGCTGGGCATCCCTTTCTCTTGAGGGTATAATTGGATGTAGGGAGAGAGAGACAGAGAGAGAGAGAGAGAGAGAGAGAGAGAGAGAGAGATTAGAGACTTCCCTAAGAAACTGCACAGCCCCCATTTCTGATTTCACCCTGTTTCCCCCATCCAACTCCACCTGGTTTACAACACTCCCATGTTTGATTTACTGTGCACAGCTGGCAATTGGGTTCCTGCCTTCAGAATCCCGAACTGTACGGACACAGGCAGTGAGAGCTGATGGGAAGAGTCTAGCACCAGGAGGGAATCCCTGGGAGTGGTGAGGGAGGGAGAGAGAAGCAATAGGCAACACCACAATTTATCCAACTGGAAGAGACCCAGCTGGCAGTACCTGCCCAAATGTTCTTGGCAATGTCATATGATTGTGTTACTAATTAAGAGCCTAGGGCCAGTCTTTACCAGATAGTGAGCCCTAACCCTCCCAATTCTCAAAGGAGACAGACTCATGGACGGGAACAACCAAGGGCTCCTGTGGTGAAGGGAGAAGACTAAAGTTCTGAATCTACTTCATTTTTCCTCACTGATCAAATTTGGAAGCTAGAGACTTATGGCAGGGCTCAATGGTGGAAAAGGAATAAACATTTATATAGCACTTACTATTATATGCCAGTCTGGGCAGCTACGTGACACAGAGGATAGAGTGCCAGGTCTGAAGTTAGGAAGACCTGAGTTCAAATCTGGCCTCAGATACTTATTAACTGTGTGACCCTGGGCAAGTACTTAACTCTATTTGCCTCAGTTTTCTCATCTGTAAAATGAGCTGGATTAGGAAATGGCAAACCACTTCAGTATCTTTGCCAAGAAAATCACAAATGGGGTCATGAAAGCCAGACACAATTTAACAACAACAACAAAAATTATGATATGGGCCATGTGAAGGGAGAAATTAATCTAGAAAGATAATCTGAGGCAAAAGCATGGATAAAGGGCTTTGAATGCCATGCTCAGGAGTTAGGATTTTACTGAGTGTAGGATCATAGTTCTGGAGCTGGAAGGGTGATCTGGTCCAATGCCCTTATCTTACAAATAATAGATCTGAAGCTAAGCGACTTGTCTGAAGTCACACAGGTAGTAAACATCCAAGGTGGGACTTGAACTCATGTCTTCTGATTCAAGAACTTGTGCTTTTTCCCGTGTACTGAATAGACAGTTGAGGAGTCTTTGAAGGCATTTAAACTGAGGAGTAATCTCATCAGAGTTGTATTTTAGTAAGATTAATGGCAACTTCTGCAAGGTAGATAGAAAGGGGGGCATGGGATAGCAGGCACATTTAGAAGAACAGGTGATCGACATTTGAAGATGAACTTTTCCAGCTTCACAATTTGGGGTGAAACTTCCAGATTCCATCCTCCCTCCACATATGCATACAGAGGGGATCTCCTCAACTCCAAGAGGCCTGGCTAGAGAAGGACAGTCAGCCAGAAAGAGTTGCCAAGTCCTTGGGGAACAAGAGAGCTAAATACTGCTGCTTCTGTGTTGCCTGGCAAACTTGGGAGACATTCTGTGCAGTCCAGCAGGAGCCAAGATGGGCCATGGCTGGGCCAGGGGCCAGGAAGGGCTGTCAGCTCAGTGTAGGAGGAAAGAGGGGAGGGGAAACAGGGGTCCCTTGCCAGGAAACAGTTTCTGCTTGTGCCTAAGGATCAAATCACGTCAGGAGAAGGAAAGGGGCTTTCCTTATCTCATTGGCTTGGAAATGAGCCTGCTTTGGGGAGAAGACCCATCCTCCAAGGCTTCAGATGCTGTCCCTGGGTTCATAGAAGTATAGTTTTAAAGCTATAAAGGGTCTTCTAACCCAACCCTCTCTTCTTATAGATGAGAAAACTGTGGCCCAGATTAAATGACTTGTCCAAAGTCATACAGATAGTAATTGTGATCAACCATGGCAGCTATAACAGGGCAGAGGAAGCTGAATTGATTGTAGATTAAGAGCTAAAAGGGACCTCAGAGGTCATCTATCCTAATCCCCTCACTTACAGATATGGAAACCAAGGCTGAGGAGTTTTATGGCTTGCTTAGGGCCACAGGGGTGATAGTTAAGGGTTACCACTAGAGCTATTTCAGAGAGGAGAAAGTGGAATTGGCCAGAGAATTGGAGCTAGAAGAGACCTTACTTAGGGGTCATCTAGTCCCACTTCTTCATTTTACAGATAAATGTAATAACGGCAGAGTCAGGATTTGAACATGGTTTCCTGGGGCGGGGGTGAGGGGGAAGTAGAGCCAAGATGGCAGCTGGAAAGCAGGGATTTGCTTAAGCTCTCCCCCAGGTCCCTCCAAACACATATAAAAATGGCTCTGAACAAATTCTAGAGCTGCAGAACCCACGAAATAGCAGAGAGAAGCAGGAATCCAGCCCAGGACAGCCTGGATGGTTGCTGGGAAGGGTCTATCGCATGGAGCTGGGAGCAGAATGGAGCAGAGCCCAACATGGGCCGCGCCAAGACCAAACAGACTAGAAGCTGGGTAGAACAGGCCATAGGGCCCTGAATCACTGAGCTGTGGCAGTCACCAGACTTCTCAACCCACAAACCCCAAAGACAACAGAGAAGGTTAGTGGGAAAAGCTGCTGGGACAGAGTGAAAGGAGTTAGCAGTTGGCCACTGCCCCAGGGACAGCAGAGGTGGTGCAGCTCTGAGGCTGCTTCCAGAGCTACAGCTACAGTTGCTTCTGGCCCCAGGCCCACCTGGTGGGAGGAATTAAGTGGCTGATTAGAGCGGGAATGCAAAGCTTGCTTTGCCCTGCCTGGATCTGGGCTGCAATCCTGGTTGGCAGTTCTTGGGGGAGGAGGACCACTGGTGTGGCAGATCTTGCTGTGTAGAAGTAGCTCTGAAAACAGCAGCACAGCCCCTCAAACTTGAGACAAAGTACTCTCTACTCTACAAGTAATCATAGCCCAACAAAAAGCTCAAGGGTCAAGTAGTTGGCTGGGAACATGAACAGGCAGTGAAAATGGTCTAAGATTTCAGACTCAGACTTTGGAATCTTTTTTGGTGACAAAGAAGACCAAAACATAGAGCCAGAAGAAGTCAACAAAGTCAAAGAGCCTACATCAAAAGCCTCCAA
>CM053625.1:109657528-109669493 GCA_028646595.1 Phalanger gymnotis | reverse complement strand
ACACCTTAAAAATAGACTAACTCAAATGGCAAAAGAGCTCCAAAAAGCCAATGAGGAGAAGAATGCCTTGAAAGGCAGAATTAGCCAAATGGAAAAGGAGGTCCAAAAGACCACTGAAGAAAATACTACCTTGAACATGGTTTCCTGATTCCTAATCTAGCATTCTTTTGGTTGTACTTGTCTGGTGCCCTGGAGAGAAGCTGTGCTCTAAAGTCTGAGATGTGCTTCCCCCCTCCACTTCCAAACAACCTCATACCAACTACTTTTTCCTGGGGCTTCAGCAAATTTTGGTCCTAAGCTTGGTCCCAGCACTGAATTGCTAAAATAGTGGATATAAAGTGCTTGTAAACCTTCAGACTCTTTGTAAACATCAGCTACTTGGTGTAAAGAGCCAGAATTTGGAGTCAGTTACCAAATATTTATTAAATGTTTGCTGTGGGCCAGGCATCATGCTAAGTTCTGGGATCCAAAAAAGGCCAAAAACAAAGTTCCTGCTTTCAAGGAGCTGGCATTCAAATAGAAGAGACAACCCCCACAAACTGGAAACTTATGTACATACAAGATGTTGTTTGTCCATTTTTGAAGATGACCGACGTCACAGATGGTGTCTTGACTCATGGATGAATTGGATTTAAGTGAGACAGAGTTGCACACAGCCATCAGCCTCACCCTCTCTTCCAGAGTCACCAAAGTCCAGTGGCAATACAAAAGTCAATATGACTGGCAATAGCTCAGGATACTATGGGTGACCTTGATGTCTTCAATGCCTGACCAGGCTCTAAGTACTCCACAGAGCCTGCTTCAGCTGCTTCCATGGCCCTTAAAACAAATTGTTCTGTCTTGTAGCACTTGTTGAAGTCTTTACATGCTTGGGGTAGACATCCTCTTGACCCACCCACAGGTTTGAGGCCTATTGGTTATCCTCAACATGGTTTAGCTCATCTCCTAAGATAGTTTTACCTGGGTGTGGCTGCTAAACATGCTACAGCTTCTTGGAGACACAGGTAAGAGTTGGATGAGAGGTGGACACCAAAGGTGGATGAGCAGCCCCCAAAAGGGCTCAGCAAGCCTCACACCAGAGGTGCAAGTCTTCCTGTAACAACCCATACATACAGGATACATATGGGGTAAAAGAAAGGTAATGTCAGATAGACATCAATAGCAGAGTGCGTGTGTTGGGGTGAGGTGGGGGGGGGGGAGAAGATCTGGAAAGGTCTCTTGCAGTAAGTGGGACTGAGCTGAGTCTTGAAAGAAGCCAAGAGGTGGAGGCAATTTAGAAGAGTGTTATAGGCATGAGTCAGCCAGTGAAAATGCCCACAATCTAGAAATGGAGCATTTCTTATGAGGAACAGCAAGAAGCCCAGTATTAATGGATTATAGAGCATATAGACTGGGGTAAAGATTGAGAAGGTAGGAATGGGCCAGGTTGGATGGCTTTAAAAGCCAGATAAAGGCTTTATATTTTACTCTGGAGTTTATTGAAAGGTGATGACAGTGACATGGTCAGACTTGGGCTTTAGGAAGATTACTTTGGCAGTTGAGTGGAGGATGGACTGGAATAGGGAGAGACTTGAGGCAGGGAGACCATCCAAGAGAGAGGTCTCCCAACCCATACCAATAAGGCCTACACCAGGGAGACAACTATGTGAGTAGAGATAAAGGAATATCAAATATATCATACATGTACATATACATATACATATACACACATAAATATGATATTGTGAAGGTAGGAGCCACAGGACTTGCCCATGCTGGATATATAGGGTCCGTGTGAGTGAATAGCCAAGGATGACAGTGATGTTGCATGTCTGGGTGCCTGGGAAGACAGTGGTGCCTTTAACAGAAACAGGGAATTTAGAAAGAGTGAGGGTTTGGGGAAAAACATGATGTTTGGACATGCTGAGTTTGAGAATTCTATGGGATACCCAGTTTGTGATATCCAGTGGGCAGTTGGTGATGTGAGGCTGGAAATCACAAGTGTGGCTTGAGAAGGATAAATAGATCAGAGAATGGAAGTGATAAATTAATTCATGTGAACTAATGAGATCACCAAATGAAATTACGTGAAGGGAAAAGAATAAAAAAACCAAGGACAAATACTTGGGGGACAATCATGCTTAGTGGGTATGAACTGAATCCAGAGCTAGCAAAGGAGGCTGAGGAGCAGTCAGATAGTTCGAAGAACCAGGAAAAAGCAATATCTGGAAAATACAGAGATGAGAGGGCACCCTAGAGAAGAAAGTGACCAAGAATATCATAGTGAGGCTAAAAAGAAGGATAATTGAGAAAAGGCCATTAGAGTTGGCAATTAAAGATTGGTAGTAACTTTAGGGAGAGCGGGTACAGCTGAATGATGAAGTTGGAAGCCAAACTTCAGAGGTTTTAGAAGAGAGTGAGAGGAAAATTGGAGTCATTGATTGTAGATGGATTTCTTAAGTAGAGTAGCCATGAAAGGGAGGGGAGATATAGGGTGATAGCCAGTGTGGATGGACAGATGAAGTGAGGCTTTTTTAAGGATGAAGGAAACATGGGCATGTTTGTAGCAGCAAGGAAGCAGATGAAAATTAGTGACAGAATGGGGATGAGAGAGGAGAAGATCTTCTGGAGAAGGTGGTAAAAGGGAGTTCTTATCAAATGGCCTCAACATTTTTGGTAAAGAATGTGGCAGTGTGATTCTCAGGGGAGAGGTTGAGGGGAGGGGTGCCATGGGAAACTTGAGGAGGGATGAAAAGATTTAGAGTATCTATTGTGATGAGTGAAATAGCAAATAGGTTATGGGAGGCTAAAAGGATTGCCTTGCTGCAGTGAGAGCCCAGATGAAATTATGTAACATAAATATAAATTTGTAGTAGACACAGTCAGCATAGTTTTATAATGTTCTCCAGCTTCATTCAAAAGCATGTGAATCATGTATAATCTATATCAAATTGCTTGCCTTTGAGATGGGGGGGGGGGAAGAAGGGAGGGAAGGAGGGAATTTGGAACTCAATTTTAAAAAAAAAACCAGATGTTAAAAATTGGTTTTACATGTAATTGGGGAGAAATACAATTTATTGGAAAAAAAAAAAAAACAAAAAATATGTCAATAGGTGTGAAGGTAACAGATGGTGGGAGTAATCCAAGGTTGGGTTTTGGCAAGACCTAATCATCAATAGGATAGGGAGTAAAGAGATTTGAGTATAGAGAACAGCATAGAGTTGAACTGGTTCACCTAGGAGCTGAGACAGTAAAGGAAAGAAACTATAGCCAGTGCAGGGGTGATGGCCTTGGAAAGAATTGAGAGGGAGAAGGACTAGAGGTTATGATAAGAATGAAGAACAAAGTTAGAGGTCATAAGATAGAGGGAAAGATAGAATGATAAAATATTATGATCAGAGAAGGGAATTTTAACATTCACGAGCATAAAAATAGAACGTTTGTGGGTGATGGCAAGATCAAAGGCTTGACAGTACAAAAATGATTTATAATACAGAGAAGAAAAATATGTATAGGATGAGATGAGAGAAAGGATATGAAAATGCTTTGAAAATTATAGTGGGCTACAGAAATGTAAAACATTGTTATAATTAATGATATTACCATTGCTAAAATTAACTGAATATCTCTCTCCAATCTCCTTTTCCCATCCTCCTCAGCAGTTGTGACCTGAAGTCTTATCCAAGAAACACAAATGGAGGCTGTGACCAAGTTATAACTAGCTCTATGATATTGCAGATGGGGCTTTGTCCTAAGGAGCAGACATCTTGAGGGACAAGCTTCTTCCACACAATGACCAGCCATACCCTATTATTACAATTAATTCATTTTTCATCCTAGGGACAGTAACATTTTCTTCAAGTCCTTGAGTCTCTTCCACTGCTAATTTTTATGGATTTTATACTAGATAAAACTTAGTCATACAATCACAAAAGCTCAGAGCTCCCAGTTAGGAAAATTCCTAATATTCAGAGAAATATTTGTTTCTTGGCACTAATTTAAATTTTTTCACATCTCCAGCTAATCCTTTGCTTCTCTATATTTGAAGCTCGGTCAGGATACAGAATACATTGAGGTGATGTTAAAAAATGTGCATTATTTTAAAAAAAAGGAAAAGGAAAAAAATTTTTTAAAAACTTTAAAAAAATGTGCATTATAGTGTCTTTTACTGGATAGACCAAGAGAGAGGAAGTTCAGAAGAGAGCAGACCTTAAAAATGTTAGCACTACCTGGAGCTCCATCCCAAGTCCTCTGTTCTAAGACACCTACACAGGTCCTATGGCTACTCTCAGTTTCCCCCTTCTCTGCTACAGCTCTGACATCCTTTAAAGTTTCTCCTCTCAGTTGTCCCTAAGCTACCAGTACTTTCCTGTTTGGCTTATTAAGTCCCAGGCAGCACTGAGGACATAAACTTCCTATTCCTTCCTTTCAATCTGCTCCCTCAAAGGCTATATGTATCTAGGTGTCAAATCCCTTTTATTACTCTAAGATTTCAATAGTCCAAATCACTCTCAGGGTTTTGAGGAATGCTTGTCCCTTTGAACTACAAATCCCAGAATTCTAATCAATTCTCCAAGCCCTATTGCAATAATAAAGCTTGTCAATAGACATATGCCACTGAATCTCTGGATGGAGCCCATGGAATGGAAAAGATCCTTGAACGGAATCAAAAGGCCCTCTGCTGATCACATCCATAGGAACTCAACAAATAGTGGGTCCACAAAGAAGAGGCAAGCAAATGGTTGAGACCTGCAGATTTGTAGGAGTAGGGGTGTTTAATGATGCCAATTTAGGAACAGATGATCACCACCATAAAATACCAGAAGTGATATCTATAAGAAACTCAGGCATTGATCAATGCAGATTATGCAAGAAAATGGTTGAACCTCAGTAATACCTCACTACAGACTGTATGCATTTAGTATCCACCAAATACCTAGGAAGATACAAGCTAGTGACTAGAATCATACATCAAAATCTTGCTGTCTTTCGTAAAATAACACTCAACACCCTCATATGACAAATGCAGAGCTCAAAATATTCTTGAGAATTCAACAAATAAATCCCTGTAATTAGACCATTAAACAGAGACAGAGCTATTGCTCGCAATTGTCAAGACGTAATATTGATCCATAAAAACTTAAGGATGTTTATAAGGTTGTCCTCATACCAAATACTCATAATCTCCGAGCTATATGAAGCAAAACATTTCAAAATACAGAGACCTAGCAGAAGAAATCAGGATCATGTGGAAACAGGATAAGACACATCATTTCCATCCTCCTCTCTGCTCCTAGGCTTGTTTTATAGATGGTTTTAGTGAACCTTTAGAAAATGAGCTCATATCCCAGAGTCATTTTATCCACTTAGACAATAGTTTACAGAATATTAAATTTAAAAGGATAACAACAGACAATAACAAAGCATAATAACCCAGGATCATGTCTATCTGACCCCCAACAAATAAGATGAAGACAGATAAATAACAATAACTCATGTTTGTTACTTTACATTTCTTCAGAACAATCTTGTGTTGTGAAGTAAGATGCAGAGTCCTGTGCCCATATTTACAGATGTGAAAACCTGAGGCTCAGAGAGATCATGTGCCTTGCCCATAGACCCTCAGATAGTAAGTATTAGAGACTGACCTTGAACCTAGGTCATTTCACTCCAAGTCCAATACTTGTCTCTCTACATCACATGACCTTATGTAGAAGCTTAACAGCTTCTTGAACCATTAAGGGACCAGGTTCTGTGATCTGACTGAGAGTTTATAAGTCTTGCTTCTCTCAGAGATATTTCCCTTTATACTGAGTCCTTCTGATCTGGCCTCACCTTCTGGGGATCCCTACCAAGAAGTCTGAACACTGTCCAAATAACTCGAGAGCAGGTCTGCCTAATCTTTTGGTGTCATGGACCCTTTTGGTCCCCTTCTCAGAATTTTTTTTTTAAATTCGTTATAGAAGGAAATTCTAAATTTCAATTAGAGGCTAGTGAAAATAAAAATATAATTTTTTCCCACATCCAAGTCCGCAGTTCCCCTGAAATTTATCCCTTTAGGGATCTGTGGATATCATAACCTTTGGGGGTCTGTGGACCCCAGACTAAGAACTTATCTTTTCCCTAGAGATTCAGAGCTTCCCTGGACTTACTTTTGTATGAATTTCAGGGAGCAGAGGATAGAGTGGAGAGAAGGTTTGGGTCTCAGTAATACTAAGTAAACGTCTGCCTCTCTACCCACCCCCTCCCACACACATACAACCCAGGCAGGGGGATCCAACTGTAATTCCCTGAACTGCAGTCAAGATGGAAAACCAAGCCAAGCATTTGTTTCTAGCTGGATTGATACTGCCACTAGCCCTTTTAATTCTCTGCAGGCAGTGTGCACAGTACCCAAGAGTGGAGGCCAATTAGCACCAACTTCTCCAGCTCCCTGTCTAGGGGTGTCTAGCCCATTTTGAGTTGTTTCTGACTTCTCACTTCCCCCTTCTCTCAGCATAGTAAAAAGGCTCACTAGGTGTTGGAGGACTTTTTTTTAAATTTTTTTCTATTTGAGTGAGCTTGCTCCCTGGGTGGGTTTCTCTTCATGCCCACAGCCTTAATTATTATTACATGAGCAAGGAGCTGCTCATATTGGAGAGAGAGGCTTTCTTACTGTAGTAACTAGAAATTTTCAATGGCAGTCACTGAACAATTATACACTACAATTTATGCTATATCCTCTAGTCTGTTCTTTGACAAAATGAGCACCTATTATTAGTCAGGCAATAATCAAATGCCCAAAATAGGCCTAGAAGAGATTGCTGATTGCAGGAGCAAGTTGTTACCAGGAGTTATGACTGCAATTCGGGAGCAGATTTCTAGAATAATGTACAACAACACTGATGGGCTTTTCTCTCTCACCCAAGAGAAGCGCTGAAGTGTAAAGAGGAGAATCTGCCCCTTCTATTAGTGGAGGGCTCTGAACTCTGGAAATTGCTGCTGGGTCCCATATCATTATTCAGAGTTCTCTGCTACACAGGCTATGGGCCAAGTACTTGGTTGGAAGGGGAAGGGGGGAGTGTTTTGTCCTAGTAAACACATCCTAGACTAGAGATTCCTATTTCACCAGAGCCCATTGGAGAGGCCTGATAGCACCAGAGACCCACCAGGTCAGAGAATCGTAGGTTTGTGGATTTAGAGCTAAGAAGGACCTTAGAGATCATCTAGCCCAATCATTCTGTAAAAGGCCTAACATCATATAAATAATAGGCCCAAGCACTGGCCCTGGAGTCAGGAGCACCTGAGTTCAAATCTGCCTTACTAGCTGTGTGACCTTGGGCAAGTCACTTAACCCCAGTTGCCCTGCCTTCCCCCCTCCAAAAAAATAATAGGCCAAATTCATTGAATCCGGGTCTTTTGAGTCCAAATCCAGGATTCTTTCTACTATCTCATGCTACCTTTTATATTTTAAATCGCAGCAAGGACCAAGAACCCATAAGGTTACCTCTAAGAAATCCCTATATTGAAAAAGCTTTGAAAGGAGTAGATGTGAAGGTCTGAGCTCGCAGGTGCTATAAGATAATCTAGTCCTGTTCCCCAAATAAAGTCTTTATTTTACAGATGAAGAGGCCAAGGCCCAGATAGGGCAAATGACTCGTCTGAGTCACATAGGTAACAAGTAGCAGAAGTAGGAGTTGAAGAATCTTTGGCTCCCAGTCTAGTGTCCTTTCCACTATTCCTGTGATTGGACAAGTGATTGTCATGCATAGCTGTGAGGGAGGCAGAACCTACATCTCCAGCCTCATCTTCCTCCACCTTCCTCCAAAAGAGCCTTTTGTTCTTGCCAGGTACTTTTTTCAGAGCTAGTTCTGGGGGGTCTGCAAGCTCTCAGTTCTTCCAAGGTGGCATGATCCAAGAAAAGGAGTGGTCACCACTCTCCTGGTCTCCTCTTTGAAAACAAAGGACCACCAACAAGTGACTTCCACATGACAGGAAGGGTCATCAAAGGAATCCTCCAGCCAGCTGTTCTCTCCCTACCCTTAAATGACAGTTTATAGACAATTTAACATCAACTCTGGTGGAAAACTTTAAGAAACACCTGCCCTTTACATCAGATGATCACAAGCTCAAAGAATGCCGGAGCTAGAAGGGACCTAAAAATTATTTAACTCAACTCTCTTGTTTCACAGAGGAGGACATGGCGGCGGAGCGAGGTGGTTAATTGCCTGGCTCAGTACCACCTAGGTATAAGTAGAAGAATCAGGATTCAAACCCAGGTCTTCTGACTTTACATTCTATACTATATTCACTGCATTAAATGTAGCCTCCCTTGGAAGAGTAATCAGTAGTTCTTTAAGGTTTACCGAGTTCTTTCCTCATGAGAAGCTTGTGAGTATGAGTATTACTATCAACATTTTACAGGCAAAAAAACCCAGAGAAGTCCAAAGAAAACCACACAATCTCAGAAATAGAAGTGACTTCCAAGCCTACCTATACTTGAATAAGGATACTTTCTACAGCCAGCATTTATATAGTCCTTTTAGGTTTCTTTATATATGTGATTTCATTTTATCCTGTGAGGCAGCGGCTATCACTGTTTCCATTTACGGATGGGGAAATCAAAACCCGGAGAGCCACTTGCCCAGAGTCCCATAGCTAATAGGTGTCTGTGGCAGGATTTCAATCTAGTTCCTCCTGTCTCCATGCCCAATGGTCTGTCCACTATGACACCTAGCCGCTTTCTACAACATCTATGATGAATGGTCATCCAGCATTTACTTAAAGACATATAGGACAGGGAAGCTACTGCTTCTGGAATCGGCTTGGTTAAACTTTTGATGGCTCTTTTTTATAACGATTTTTCTTTCCTTACTTAGAGCCTAAATATTCCTCTTTGCCGCTTCCACCCTCTCTTAGACCTGATTTCTGGGGCCAAGAAGAGCAAGTCTTCCATGATAGCCTTTTGAATAACTTGGAGACAACTCTCATATTCCCACCAAGTCTTTTCTTCTCTAAGTCATCCTAGTTCCTTCACCTAATTCTAATACGGCAGCACCTCAAAGACCTCCACCATTCTGGTTGCTCTCCTCTGCATTCTCTCTAGCTCATTAATATCTTCCCTAAAATATGGCACCCAGAACTCAATATCATGCTCCAGCTTTGGTTTCATTGTAGTTTCCTTCAAGTCTTGGCTAACGTCTCACCTTCTGTAAAAAGCCTTTCCCAGGCCTCCTTAGTCCTAGTGCTCTTCCTCCTCCTGAGACGATCCCCACTTTATCTGGTATGCGTCTATTTTGTGGGACAGCTAGGTGGGGCAGTGGAGAGAGTGCTGCATGGAATGGAATCACGAAGACTCGTCTTCGTGAGTTCAAATGTGACCAAATCAGGATTTGTTCTGTGAAGTTTTAGTTCAGTCAAGGGCTGCACTTGAGGACCTAGAGGTGCCTCAAGGCCACAGGTTCCCCACCCCTGTTCTAGGAGAGCAGCCTCATCTTCCATGATGGAAGCCTTACCTAGAAAGTATAGTCATCCTAGAAAAGCCCCAAATCAGAGGGTGATTTCACTTTCGTTTAATTCTATACATCCTGCTCTAGGATAACATTTAGCACCAAAATATCCCTCTCTGCCATGCAGGCTCCGTTTTCCCATTAGTGGATTTCTTCCAAGGCCTCCATTTTAGGACAGGTACAGGCTAGACCATGCTTCACACTTTTCCTAGTTGTGTTTCTGTTCCTGGCCTTTTACATCACACCCCTAAGAGGTTACCTTCTCTCTCCCTCTTTTTCCAGCTCTCTTTTGTGTGTTGTCTTCTCCCTACTAGACTGTAAGCTCCTTAGAACCAGGAAAACATTGTGCACAGTAACAGTAGTAGTTTAATGATGATCAATTGTGAAACCCTTAGCTACTAATGGTTAATACAATGACCCAAAACAATTCCTGAGGTCTTGTGATGAAATGCTATCCACTTCCAGTGAGAAAACTGATTAACTCAGAGTGCAGATTTAAGTATAATTTTTTTCACTATTTATTTTTTTCTTGCAACATGGCTAATATGGAAATATATGTTGCCTGATTTCACATGTATAATTGATATATTGCTTGCCTTCTCAATGCGTGAGGGTGGGGTTGGAAGGAGGGAAGTAATTTGGAACTTAATTTTTTAAATGAATGTTATAAATAAAAATGGAAAATGAAAGATTGTAAGCTCATTGAGAACAGGGATTATCTTACTTGTTTTTAGTTGTATCCCAGTACTGAGAACCTGGTGCAAAGTGAGTGTTTAATAAATTTTGTTTCCTTCTTATTCCAACTGAGTTCTTACATTAGTGATAGGAAAAATGTGATTATGTTATTGCAAGCATTGAGATTTCTATTGATTCTTCATTACCCCAAGCAAACAACAATATCATAAGAAGAAGAATAGGAATAGAAAGAGGAAGAAGAAGGTCAAAGAAAGAAAGAAAATGTTTTTTTATCACTATAAGGTTGGACAACTCTGGCCTTTGAAAACTCACTATCTAGGTTTTTGACCAAGTGAGGGAGACAGTAGGATGGGCAATGGATTTCGAGTTAGAATATCTAAATTCCAGGCTTGACTTTTCTATGTGTTACCTGTGTGACTTCATGCAAGTCATTTTCCTTCTTGAGGCCTTGTTTAATTAATCACCTTAAGAAGATACAGGAAAACCTGCCCAACAGAGGCAAGCCCAGGGAAGACAGAAAGCAGGGGAGATATGAGTACACGGTAAGCTCTCATCCCAAGCAGGATGGTATAGGGGAAATAGCATTGACCTGGGAAGCAAGAGACTTGAGCAGCAGTCCTAGTTTGTCATACTCTTTTATGTGACCTTAGACAAGTTACTTCCTTTCTCTGGGTTTCATTGCCCTCAAATGGAAAATGAAGGGGTTGGACTAGGTGTCTAATATACCTTCCATTTTGGCCATTCTCAGAGAGGTCTCAGAATTATTACTGGAGAAAATATTATTCTCCATTATTGCCTTAAGGAGAGTAGGAAAACCTCTATTTCATGCTTCACTGGAGCCATGGAAAGGGCCCTGGTTCTCAAAGACTTTGCCAGTGTAGCAAAGGTTTCAACTGGTCCTACCAAGATTAGAAGGCTTTGAGCAGGGTCTCAGTAATGAACTGAATTTGATGTCTGAGGACTAACTGAGCTAAATTTGGTGACGCTTATCACCTGATGGTCTACAGGGTGACAAAAGGCCCCCTACTAACTTATAGATGGGCTGTGATCTATATCAGTGGATGGAGTATCCACAATGGTGAAATTACAGACCCTCCATGTAATGATGTATTTATATATTCCATGAGAATGGGATTTCTAACCAAGCAGGGAGGGGGAGGGATAAGTACACACAAGAAAACTTATGGGAGACGCGATCCTTTTGTAAACGGCAAAACACAATATGAGTCTTTTTATCTCCTTTCAAATATCTGAAACGCTATCACGGTAGTGAGAAGACTTGTTGTGTGTCACTCTAGAAGACAGAATAAGGATCAGTAGGTACAAGTTACAGAGAGGCAGATTTCAGCTCCCTGAAAGGATGATCTTTCTAGTGACTAAACACGTTAGAAAGTAAAATGGACCACTCCAAGGTCGTGAATTCCTATCACTGGGAGAGATCCAGGAGGCTCAGTAAGGATTCTGCCATCTGGCCTCCAAGTTCTCTTCCAAATCCCCTATCTTAGTCAATTTGTAACTGTTTTGGGCAAGGGGTCATTTTGGGTAGGCCACTTGCAGTGGCCATTATGAAGACAAAAAAGGGTAGCCTACTTCACCCTTTTTCTGAGGGGCAGTCCTGGAGATAGTAAAGTTCCGTGCTTAGGTCAGGGAGGATCGCAAATGATGCCATTGTAATATCCTTCTCCTAGTTGCTATAACATTGATTAAAATGAATTTAAAGAGAAGAGGAGAGGAGAGGAGAGGAGAGGAGAGGAGAGGAGAGGAGAGGAGAGGAGAGGAGAGGAGAGGAGAGGAGAGGAGAG
>CM053625.1:109633391-109657428 GCA_028646595.1 Phalanger gymnotis | reverse complement strand
AGGGGGTGGCAGAACTAGTAAGACCCAGTTCAGGACAGAAATATCACCTCATGTATATATTGTATTTTATGGTTACAAAACACTTTACATTAACAATCACATTTGAGTATTGTAAGGTAAGTAATAATAAAAACAACTTGATGCAGCATTTTATATGCATTATCTTATCTCAGACTTACTCTACAGCCCTGTGAGATACCTGTTATCTCCCTTTTACAGGTAAAGAAACTGAGGCTCAGAGGGATTAAGTGATTTAGGATTGTAGAAGCATTAGATTTTGTGTTACAGGGACCTTGGAGAAAATCAGGTCTAATGCTTTCATTTTATAGATGAGAAAACTGAGGTCCAGTTAAATGACATGCAAAAGTCACAGACCTAGTCAGAATCACAAATAGGATTTGAACCTAGGAATTCCTGATTTCAAGTCCAATAATCTCTCCAATATAACATGCCACTGTTTGTGCAAGAATTATTGTCCATATTTTCCAGTGGAGTGTCATGACTTGTTCAAGGTCACACAGCTATAACAGGTAGAACCAGGATAAGAACTCAGTTTATCTGTCTCCAAGTAGGGTATTGAATTTTTTTTTAAAATTTATACCAGATGGGCAGTGTAATGTAGTGAAAGAACACTGAATTAGGTATAAAATTACTTGGATTCTAATTCCTCCTCTGTTCCTGACAAGCTGTGCACCTTGAGCCAGAAACTTTCCCTCTCTGGGCCTCTGAGTCTTCATCTGTTAAGAAAGGAGACTGGACCAAAACATGTCTATTGTCCCTCCCAGCTCTGCCATTCCGAGTCTATTCGACAGTCTGATACACAGTAGTCATTTTAGTTCACGAAGTTTCCTTGGGAGTGAGGATGCTGGGAATATTTCACATGCTCTATAGCATGTCCCAGAATCCTTCTCCAGGGAGAGGACATACAGCATTTGTCTGAAGCAGACAATAGAAATACTGTAATGGGTCCTTTTATGAAATAACTTTCCCAGGCCTGCAGCCATGTAAACATTAACAACCTTTGGGGAGAACAGTCATTATTTGAGATCTCATCACTGAAAACATGTTGCTTGGGTATTCACTTCCTCCCTGCATTTTCCATTTGCACTGCTAAATTTTAATGACTTCTCTTTTTGGTTTTGATTAGACCTTATCAGTGGTGCCTGTATAGATCCATTGCAAATCACTGGAGGATCATGCCCAGGCATCCAGCTGTCCCCCACCCATGCCTCACATAGCCTGCCCCCCTCCTCTGCTGGCCATGGGCAAAGAAGATCTGGCTCCTCCACACATTCCACTACCTCTTTAACTAGAGCTGTCACAATGATAACTTTCCAAATATTGTCTTACGAGATGCTTATCACTGTAAAGCAATATTTTGTCACCAGGTTGTGATCATTAGGGAGTATCCCCTTGCAAGGTGTTCTCGGGGAAGGGAGGGACTGTGAAGGCTGGGCTAGAGAGGTGAGGTGGGGTCTGCTGCAGGTAGGGAAGCAGGTAAAGAGCCTGGGCACAGTGAAAAGCTGATAGGCCAAGAGAACCTTCTCTGAGGAAATTGCTATAAACTGTATCAGAATGATAAGAAAAACTCAACTTAGTTCATAGGATTGTAGACTTAGAGCTGAAGGTGCCTTAGCTGTCATCTAATCTACCATTTTACAGATGCGGAAACTGAGGCCCAGTGAGGTTAAGTGATTTACGCATGTCATTTGGATAATAAACAGCAGGGCCAGCGTTTGAACCTGGACTCTTGGACTTTCAAGTCGGTGATCTCGAGCAACTGCTGTGGGTTCATCCCAGTGCCAGAGAGGGGAACAAATTAGGAGCATAAGGCGTTAAGGAGCTGACCTCAATGCTGACCGGGGAGATGAAAAAGAAGAAAAAAATTAGGGAGGGGAGCTGTAAGGGTCAAACGATGGTGAGGGAAGAGAAGCGAGACAAGGAGACTGTCCTCAGGAAGCTCCCAGTCTAGAAACAGGTGAAAAAAAAAATCAAACGGTATGGAACCATATAAGAGAGCTGTAAAATTATAAGGGCCCAGACAAGTCCCAGGTCTCAGCCAGGAGAGTTTTAGACTAATTGATGTGTAAGGCCCCCTTTTTTTTTTAGCTGCAGCAGTCTCTGTTCCTCACTACAGTCCTGAGAGATGAGTTAGAGTCAGAATTATTATTCCTAATTTATAAGGAAAGCCATGAGGGAGAGCGACTTTTTCAGGATCCCACAGCCAGTTTTCCGAGCTTAACTTAAGCTAATACATAAAAACATCTCTCAATTCTAGGAGCAGAGCTCGGGTCACTACCACATGTTCATTCCCTTAATAACAACTTGATTAGAGGTCAGATTACTCAGCGGAAAGAGTACCAAGTCTGGATTCAGAGGCTTTGGGTTCCAATCCTAGCTCAGCCATTGTGACCTGGAATTTGCTATGTGACCTTGAGAAAATCACTGAAACTTTCTGTATCTTATTTTTATTTTTTTACTCATTCATTCATTTTTTCCAGTTCCAGATTCTCTCACTCGCTTCATTCCTCCTCTACCCATTGAGAAGGCAAGAAACATAATACCTATTATATATATGAAGTCATGCAAAACATATTTCCATATTAGCCATATGGGGGGAGCAAAAAAAATAAAATGAAAAAAAATGCTTCATTTTTCACTCAGAGTCCATCAGTTCTCTTTCTGGAGGTGGAGAGCATCTTTTATCATGAGTCCTTTGAAATTGTCGTGGATCACTGTATTGATCAGGGTAGCTAAGTCTTATTTCTGTACCTCAGTTTACTTATCTGTCAAATGACAATAATGAACCTTACCCAGCTAGCATCATAGGGATATTGTAAGGCACAAATGAGATAAAATATGTGAACACAGAAAGCATTGTGTAGTGGACAGTGTACTTTGAGGCAATTGGGGTTAAGTGACTTGCCCAGGGTAACACAGCTAGTAAGTGCCTAAGGTCAGATTTGATCTCAGACCCTCCTGACTCTAGGGGCAGTGCTCTATCCAGCACACCACCTAGCTGCCCCACAATGTACATTGAATCAGGAAAAGACCTGGGTTCAAATCTCACCTCTGATACTTCCTAGTGAAGTGAGTATGGACATTCCATTAAACCTCCCTGCGCCTCAATCTTCTTATCTTTAAAAGCAAAATTATAATGCCCCCCAAAGAACTGCCGTGGGGACCAAAAGATACAATCTATGTGAAAAGCACTTTAGGCTTAGCATAGCACCTGGTGCATTTTTTTTAACCAGACCTGTGATTTCATTGGCATGAGGAAGTCCCCAATAAGGAGATTCCCTCTATACCAATTCAGCCCAGCAACTATGCTCAATCTTAAAATCTTAAAGAATTTTTGAGGCCACTAAATTATTAAGTGAGTTCCCTAGGGTCACATAGCCAGAAGGGGTCAGAGGTTAATCCCGAACTCAAGTCTTCCTTACTCTAAGGCCAGCCCTCTGCCCTCTACTATATACTGCCTCTGTGCCTGGCACATAGTAGGTGCTTAATAAATGCTTGTAGAATTAAAGGCAACTTGCAAAGTTAAAAGTGATAAACTAATGGGAAGTATTGTTAACTTGGGTTTTTCTGAAACTACCTTGTTGAGAAGGAAGTAATAGGTCTATGAGGTATATTGTCTTCCAAATATTTGCTGAGTAAATAAGAGAAATCAGTAGCCCCTCATCTATTGCAACCCACTCTCCCTTGTTTTACAGATGAGTAAACTGAGGCACAGTTTAACGGTGGCTTTCTCCAAGTTACACAGGTAGTAAGTAGCAGAAATGAGATTTGAACCCAGGTCCTCTGATGCCAGAGAGTGTGTTTCCCTGTGTAGTGGTGCAGTGGATGGAGCACCAGGCCTGGAATCAGGAAGACTGGAGTTCAAACCTGGCCTCAGACATTTACTAGCTATGTGACCCCGAGCAAGTCCCTTAACCCTGTTTGCCTCAGTTTCCTCATCTGTACAATGGGCTGGAGAAGGAAATGGCAAACCATCCCAGTATCTTTGCCAAGAAAACCCCAAATGGGGTCACCACAAATCAGACATGACTGAAACCACTGAACAACAACAAAAGCGTATTACCTTCTGACCTGGCTGTGATTAGATTCAAAGCCCTCCTTGGGATTACAGGATCGTAGACATAGTGAAGCATCGAATCCAATTCCTCATTTTATAGATATGAAAACTGAAGCTTGGAGAGGTGGATGTCACTTACCTACAGCCACACCGGTTCTAAGTGAGAGTGTCAAGATTTGAACCCCAAACCTCTGACTCCAAGTCCAGTGTTTTTTCCAGTCTGTCTTGCTATACATAAAGCCCAAGCTGCCCCTTTCCCTTTGTTGACTGAGGGAAGAGTAATTTTGAGGAACTCTCGTGGATTGCAAGTCCTTCATTATTAATTTTTATAGAGAGTTATTTTGTAGTTCTAGCTTTTTTTATAATTAGATGCTGTAAAAAATTTTTAGTGATTTGCTCTTCTTTGTAATTAGAAGTAGCGATTAGAATATCTTTTATATTGCATGGCATTTTTCCTTTAAACAATTGTATACATTTTGTATTCTTTGCTTTTCTCCATAGAGACTTTAATGAGAATGGATTCATTGTGTACCATAATTTGCTATTATTATAGTGTGCCATGAAAATGAGTTATTTCCGTCACTGAAATATAATGCCCAGTGTAATGTATTTTTTTTTTCTGTTGTTCCTCCCCACCCCCCTTCAGGGATGAGGAAAATATGTGTGCCAAGTTTAGAGCCCACTCAAACCTGGAGGGTTGGGCAGTGGAAAACCGAAGTCAATCTTTTCTGGTGTCTCAATTTATCTCCTACTGCTTTCTCCTTTTGGAGGTGGGGGGAGTAAAATAAGGGAGGAATGGCTTTGTAGGTTTCATAAAAACACACGAGCCACTCCAAACGCTCAATTAGTTCTCAGCAAATGACATTTGGACAAGCCAGGCATTGGGAAACCAGGAACATATGGTTAATTGGAAAATTACTCCTGAAACAGGCCCAATAGCCACTGGAGAAAGCTTCAGGTGTGTGGGAAATGTGGACTGCAGGCAGGGAGTGGGGAATGGGGCAAGTCCTTTTTGGTACTTAGGTAGTTTAGTCAACAAGTTCAGAATGGTCAATGAGCCAAAAGTGCATCTGGCACTGACCTGTTCTTGACTTTTCATCAAAAATAAAAACAAAACAACAAAATAAAAATAAAACCCAAAAACAGTGCACTCACTGGGTGGATTCCACACTATCATTGTTAGCATTCCACCCTGTTTCTTCCCACAGTCTCATCTGGAGGTCCATCTAGCTAGGGAACACACAAGGAGGCCCTGCCAGACCTATTCTCTGGAGCCTCTCAGTGGAGCATGTGAGCCAAGCCTAAGGAAGGGGCAAAGAGGATCCATTCTTGTCCCAGGCGTCCAAGCCGTCCCTAAAATAGACCTCCACATTCCTACCCGTCAATTAGAGCCTGCACATCCCGAGGTGATTTACAGTAGAAAAGATATAATTTAGACACTGCGTCCAGAGTTTTGGAAGGAGAAGGTTGTCTGTGGGCCCTGGGCACAGACATGACTAGAACAGTAACAGGTTGACATGGCGTCAGGGTTGGGGGTGGCATTCCACAGATGCCCTCTCCAGATAGTTGAGGTCATTAGCTCCTTGCCACCACTTCTCATGGCTCTAGTATAGTTTTAAATTCTGGTCATTGCCAGAAAGCTATAAGGTAATGTGGTAAATAGAAAGATCGCTGACTCCTGAATCAGAAGGGTTTGTATTCAAACGCCATTTCTGACATTTACTAACCACATGGCCTTGGGAAAATCATTTAACTGCTTTGTGCCTCAGTTTTCTCATCTGTTAAATGAAAGGATTGGATTATGTGGTCTCTGGGGTCCCTTCCAGATCTATATTTATTGATCTGTAGGAGAAATTAAAACTTAAGAATATCATCTCCAGGTCTTAGACAAGTAATTTGGAAAATCTGAAATTTTAATAACTACTACTATTTGGGCCTGAAAGAAATTTAGTTATGCAGAAGGGAGGAAAGAGTGGGGATGGAGCAAACTCGAAGGCAGCTCTGGCTCTCACCAGCCAGTGCCCAGACTGAGAGAGCTTTGAATATCTTTCTGAACTCTGTTAGGTAAGCTTGGGGTGGGGGTGGGGGGTGGAAGGGAGAGAGTTGTGGTTTTGTGGCTAGGAGCCTCTCTCTGGCACCCAGGATACACATTTTAATCCTTCAAGGTTCACACATGAGACCAACCAGCCTCTGCCTGTAGATCACTGATCATACCCTGCTGCACCATTGAACTGTCTGTGCCAAGTTCCATTACTTTGTCTCTGGACTTCCTGTGCGGAAGTTCCTACCTGCCTGCTCCCACAGGTCTGCTTACTTGAATCTGGAGCTGAACCTCTGCCATCACCTCTACCTAGAGCACCCTTCTGATCAGCCGTACCCACTAACAGAACCAGAACTAAGGGGCAAGCAAGGTAGACCTCAAATGCCACAGGCGAGTGCACTGTAATGCATTAGGAATCAGTATCCTAACCACTGGTATTCATCATTTAAGAGCCAGTGGGGAATGATGGATAGAGAACTGGCCTTCAAGCCTGGAAGACCAGGGTTCAAGGCCAGGTTCTGACACATTTGCTCTGTGACCCTGGACAAGTCACTTAATCAAGCGGCCCAAGAAACTCTCTAAGACTTTAAGTTGCAGTCAAGGTCTTAACCAACATCGGTAGAAGGAGTTTCCTGTTCAACAAAATCATAAATCCAGTCCTTATTGTAAGATTATAGAGTTATAAGTAGATGAGATTATAAAGGCCACTGAGTCCCTGCTTAATTCGGTAGAGGTTAAGTGACCTTTCTCGGGTAACACAGTTTGTAAGTCTGAGGAAGGGTTTGAATCCATGTCTTACAGACTTCAAGTCCTGCATTCTGTCCACTATACCATGAGGCTTCTCAAAAAGTGATGGAGAGACCCATCACAGAAAAAGAAGATGGGCTGATCACACAATGAGAATGAGGGATGGCCAATGGACAATGGGAATGCTCCATTGATCTCTCAAAGTAAGGAAGAAGTAAAAATGTCCTCTTCCCCACCCCCAAAACAAAATTATGGGAGGACAAGAATTGCCCAAAATGCACAGGCATAGATTGGTTGCGATGTTCATCGTTAGAGGGAATGTCCATAACAATGAGATGACAGATCCATTTGGTTATTTGTATGTGTTATATAATCCCAGAAAATCTCACTGCCTGTGGCACGTAGGGATCCACTGTATCAGAGTAAGCAACTCTTGAGAAAGTTTGAGACTCTACATGCCCTCCCCGTCCCCACGCCACCCAAGGGTATAATTGTCAAGCCTTGCCCAGAGAGACCAGATGGTTTATTCCAGCTCATTTCACCAGCCTAACCCAACTCCTGAAGACAGCTCTTCCTGGACCACCTCCCTTGTAGTCACCCACAACCCAAGGCTGACACTTCCTAGGTCTGTGCTTTTAACAAATCAATTTTTTTTTACTACTAAATGAAGCTTAAGATTGAATGGGTTATTGGTTTGGCTGAGGCCAGAATACCCATCCCATATAATCCTAGCATTAGTTGTCCTACCAACTCTTGCTAATGAAATATTTACTCTGTGGCTTGATTGGGATCATTCAAATGTTCTACATTATTAGACAAAGCAGAGCAAACCAGATTAAGAATCTGAAATTCGGTTATGCAGGAAATCTTGTCCTTTTTGCTTCTAGTTACATTAAAAATAAAAATATAAATAGAAGCAGATACAACCTGCTGGAGAGAAAGGATTCAGAAAGAGATGTGAGGTTCATGCCAAATAAATGTCCACATCTTCCATCCTTCCACGAATCAATAAACACACATTTCTTGTTTTGTTTTTGGTGTTTTTGTGGAGGGGAAAAGGCATGGCAGTTGGGGTTAAGTGACTTGCCCAAGGTCACACAGCTAGCGTGGCAAGCATCTGGGGCCGAATTTGAACTCAGGTCCTCGTGCCCTAAGGCCCAGTGCTGTATTCACTGCGCCACCTAGCTGCCTCTAAATATGCATTTCTTAAGCAATTACTACACGCCAAGCATTATTCAAAGTGCTGAGGCTACAAAGAAAAAGAAAAACATTGCCTGCTCTCAAGGAGTTTACATTTTAATTGAGGAGAAAACATGTAAATAATACCTACATACCAGACACATCCAGAGTAGATGTTGTTCAGTCACGTCTGACTCTTTGTGACCCCATTTGGGGTTTTCTTAGCAGACACCGGAGTGGTTTGCCATTTCCTTCTCATTTTACAGATGAGGAAACTGAGGCAAATAGTGACTTGCCCAGGGTCACACGGCTGGTATGTGTCTGAGGCCAGATTTGAATTCAGGAAAATGAGTCTTCCTGACTCCAGGCCTGGCGCTTTATCCACTGTGCCACCCAGCTGCCCTACAGTAGACACAAGGTAACTTTAGAGAAGAAGCACTAGAGTAGGTTGGCAGGTATGGGGCCGGGGCATCAGGAGATGCTTCCTCTAGAAGATAGTCCTTGAACTGAGACTTGAAAGAAGCTAGGGATTTTAAGATGGGGAGGTCAAGAGGAAGACTTCCAAGAAAGAAGTACAGAGAGCCGGTGCCAAGGCACAGAGATGAAACCTGCCATTGTGTAGAATGAACAGCCTTGCAAGGACCCATGTCAGGTCATAGAAGATACAAAACTGAAAAAAAGATACTATCTGTATCTGGAGAAGGAAATGGCAAAGCCCTCCAGCATCTTTGCCAAGAAAACCCCAAACGAGGCCACAAAGAGTCAGACATGGCTGAAAAAGGACTGAACAACAACACGGTCCCTGTCTTTGTACAAGTTTCCATTTCTATAATGCTTTAAGGTTTGCAAAGCACTCCGTCACATTTGATGCTCACAACAACCCTGGGAGGGTGGTCATCCCCATTTTACAGATGTGGAACCTGAAGCAGACAAAGGTTAAGTGACTTGTCCAGGGTCACACAAATAGCTAGGAAGTATCTGAGGACTTGAACTGAGGTCTTCCTGACTTTAGGCCCAGCAGTCTATCTACTGCACCACTTACCTGTCTGGCCTCCAGTACTCCAATGGATAGTCCAACCTCCTTATGTTATAGATGAGGAAACCAAGGCCTAGAGGTGAAGTGACTGATGCCAGATCTCCATAATAAATGGCAGATCGTATATGGTGTATGGTATATTGCTCCCCCAGGGCCCATACAAAGATGGAAAATGATACAAATTCTGCCAATACATTTTAATTAAGCAGACCAAAATGTAAATAATAATGCTAACAATAGTGATAGCTTTTATGTAACATATGTATGCTATCATAACCCAAGTTAGAATGTGATTCATTCCAAGCAGCCTAAAAACCTAGAGGGAGGGAAGGATTATTCCTCACGAGGGATATCATAGACCCTCCCCTCTTCCACGCTCCCCTATCACTATTGAGGACACCACTGTTTCCAGTCATCCAACTTAGCAACCTCATTGTCTTCAACTCTTCTCCCTTGCTCAGGCCATGTACCCATTCTGTTGGTAACCGCCAAACCTTGGTTAGCCTGTCTCCAGGACATTTCTCACATCCCTAACCTTCTCTCCACTCACCTAGTCACCACGCTAGTCCAGGACCTCATCACGTCTCACCTGGACCATTGCAATAGCTTCCTCATTAGACTCCCTGCCCCAAGTCATTCCATTGTTTACACATCTGCCAGGGTGATTATCTTAAAGAGTAGATTTGGCCATGAAATCTACTCTGTTGGTTCTCTATTGCTCCTAGGATGAAATAAAAACTCTTCCATTTTGCATTTAAAGCTCTTCACAACCTGGGCCCTTCCTATCTTTCCATCCCTTTAACACATTATTCCCCAGCACACATTGTACAGTTCAACACCCTGATCTATTGTGATTCCTTAAAGGTGAAACACCACATCCTTGCCTTAGCCATCCTCCATACCTGGAGTGCTCATCTTCCTAACTGTCATTGAATCCTTAGTTTCTTCAAGACTGAGCTTAAATACTACTTCCTCCAAGAAGCTTTTCCCAGTCTAGTAGCCTTACCTTCCAAGACTATTATCTCTATCTATCTTGTATGTACCCATATCTATACATACATGCCCACATATGTGTGTGTGTGTGTGTGTGTGTGTCGTTCCCCCTTTGGAATGTTAAGCTCTTTGAGTACAGGGACTGGTTTCATTTTTTTTTTCTTTATGTCTCCAACACTTAGCACAGTGGCTGGTACATAGCAAGAGTTTAATAAACGCTTATAGGTTAATTAACTAATAGAAAAAGCGGCATCTGTCCTGTACCTTAAAGGAAGGAAGAGAAGCATTTCAACAGGTTGAAAGGCAGTATGAGTCCATTCCAGGAATGGAGAACATTGTTTACAATTGTAAGGAGGTAGGAGAGGACAGGGTGAGCTTGAGGAATACTAAACAGTCCAGTTGGGCTAGAACACAGAATGTATGAAGAGTACTATGAAATAAAGTTGGCCATGTGAGTTGGAGGTAGATTTCATATGTCAGGCCAAGACATTTCTATTTTATTCATGAATTAATGGGGAACCATTGAAGGATTTTGAGCAGGAAAAGGAGAAATGGGTGTGTCCAAGGGGGCCTCCAAAGGTGAGTGCACCTGTTGGTAGAGCCCAAAGACAACTCAACAATGAGAGGCCATTCTCTCTGACAGATGATGGTGGCCCATATGTAATGGTTCCAGTCCCCACCTCCCTAGTAAGCTTCCCAAGGGGAACAAGCTGGCTGTTCCCCACCCTGCTCTGCAGAGGACCAGGAGAGGAGCAGCACTGCCCTCTACCCTTCCCACCTCCCATTCCTGTTTCTCTTTCTTCTCCGCTCCACCCCCACCCCCCATGCAGATTTGCTCTTTCCTTGGCTGAGAACACGGTAACATATTTAAGCTGGGCACAAAGTGACATTTCATCATTAATACCTAATGTGATTTTATTGGGATGTGTAAACATGCACACTGCTCACAGCCCCTCGTCACTGCCTGTAATTGCTTTTACTCTCCTAAATTCAGATGTAATTCAGATAGAGAAATACGCCATGCGGACTGCATCTGCAGCCAGAGAATTATCAGTATTACTTTTCGGCTGCCTGACAGTGATGTTTCAACAATCTATACATATTGATTTAGGCCGATAATAAACAATTTGATTAGCCCCCCTATCTATAGACTGTCATTTCCATCACTGACAGAAGCCCAGTAGAGTGGAAGGCAGTCAGCAGGCACATATGGCAAGAATCCTCAAAATAAGAAACTCGGCCCTGATTAGAGCCTGGGCTTCAGTGAATTGGACAAGACAGCCCAGCTGCCATGTTATTAACTCCCTCAGAAAATACTCGGCCTGTTCCCTGGGGCCGGCCTGAATATTCTGATCTGGATCGATAGGCAATCTCCGGTGTATATGGAATGCGGGACCAAGTCGTTTGTCTCTGTGCAACTTAGTCCAAAGAAAGGAGCCCCCACCGCTGTCTGGGTCCTGCTCTGGGCCACCCAGCCTCCCCTCCCCCACTGTCCCCTCCACTCCTATCACTTTCCCCCTTCCCTTTTTAACTAATGACTGACCAAGAAAACAGAAGTAACTGAACCTACTCCATCATTGGGAAAGGCTTGCTCTCTCTCTCTCTCTCTCTCTCTCTCTCTCTCTCTCTCTCTCTCTCTTGCGCTCTCTGATTTTAATGATCGTAATGGCCGCCTTTCAATCTTATAAAAATTATATCCATCACCATATCCCCATGGCATGTTTATATAAGTAATGGGAGCAGCCTGTTGTGACAGCAATACAGAGATCATTGTAAGAGGGCCCCTGGCAGGATCGGCTCTCAGAATGGCAACATTTTAATAAACCAGAAAGCGGCCAGTTGCAACCAGCCTCACTTTGGCAGCCTTTGCAGTGAAAGATGTCAGTCTGCATTCTCATCAGGGGGTGGTGACTAAAGGCTGCAAAGCCAATTTAGTGACAAAGGACATTTTACCATTTTATGTTGGCAGAGGACTATTCCTATCCCTAACTATGCTCACACCCATTTGAGCCTCACAATAGCCCTATGAGGTGGGCAGGGCAGCTATAATTAGCCCAATTGTACAGATATGGAAACTGAAGTCCAGAGGAGTTATGAGAAGAGATAAGAAAACCAACCTTCTCTTCCCTCATTTCAGAGGTGGGCCACTATGAGAAAGGAACATTGCAAATACTGTTAGACTAGGTTTATATGCTGGTTAGTTTTGCTAAACTGCTTTTTCCTCCTTTTAAAATTCTTTGTTATAAAGAATATTTTGCTAGTCAAGGGAGAGGGGAATGTATACATTTAAAAATTAAAGTGTATGAAAATTAAAAAAGAACAATAAATATTATTTTGAAAAGGAAAAGAAAAACCTTTTTTAAAAGAGAGAGAATAGCCTAGTCATACACATATGTGGCAGAAGGAATTCTAGCCTTGGAGACTACAGACTCATTATTGCCACTCCAACAGCGGACCATCTTAGACAAATCTCTCTCCCTCTCTGGGGGTCATTTTTCTCCTCTGCAAAGTGAGAGGCAAAACTAGACACTTCTAGGAGTTATTGACAAAGCTAACTCTGTAATCTAGGTTACAGTGACTGTCACCTAGTCCTGTCACCTCCAGGATCAACTAGGCAATCCTTTATTTGGTATTCGAAGTCAAACTAGAGCTGGCCCTCACCCCTCCGTTCTTCTTACACCTTGTACAAATGTGCCACCTCTTCATTCCAGTGACCCTGGCCTTCTATCTGCTCCTCAAACAACACATTCCATCTCCAGACTCCAGGCACTTCCGTTGGCTGTCCCTTGAGAAATACTCGCTTCCTACTCTCTGTGTCCTAGCTACTCTTGCTTCCTTCAAGTCCCAGCTAAAACTGCACCTTCTCCAGGAAGCCTTTCCCAATCCCCTTTAATCTAGGGTCTTTCTTCTGATGATTTCTAATTTATCCAGTATATATCTTGTTTGTAGATAGCTGTTTGCATGTTGTCTCCCCATTATTTGGGAAGCTCCTTGAGAACAGGCATTGTCTTTTGCTTTTTTTGTGTCCTCGGCATTTAGCTTACTTCTTGATTGAATGACTAACCGAAGGTTCCTGACTACCAGCTTTGGGATACTTCCACCACACCATGAAGCTTAGGAAGATAGGACTAAGAGAATGGCAACTAATAATAGTAACAACATGAAACATATTGCTCTAATCACTCAGGGGATCCTAACTTCAAGTTTATGAACTTACTTTTTGTCAATACATTTTGATAACTGCATTTCAATATAATTGGTTTCCATTGTCATTCTATGTATTTTACGTATTTAAACATTTTACTCTGAGAAGTGGTCCAGAGGTTTCTTCACCAGTCTTCCAAAGGGCCCCTTGAGACACAGTGATTATAGGACCATCTTTGGAGTCAAAATGACCTGGCTTCAAGTTTTGCCTCTGACATATATTAGCTATGTCACCATGGGCAACTCATCTACCCATTCTATATCTATAATTCTCTACAACTAAAAATTACAAAGGAATTGTCAATATGCATCAGAGGAATAGGTTTTCATGTCAAAAGTTCCCTATACTATGAAATCACAGCTCTGAACCCCTTTCTTCAAATAATAATTCTCATAATAATAATAATCTGATAGGCAGTGTATCCTAGCAGAGAGAGAGAGAGCTGGCCTTGAAGCCAAGAAAACCTGGGATCAAACCCTGCCTCTGATACATTCCAACTATGTGACCCTGGACAAGTCATTTAACCTCTCACTGCTCTAGGCCATTCTCTGTCTCTAAGTTACAGAGAAGGTGCTAACCTGAATGAATAAAGGGATTTTTGTCTTTTGAAAGTTCCCTATGCCAAAGAAATCTAACATCCAGTTCCTATGTCTAATTATAATAATAACCTCTATCTATAATAGTGATCATAACTGCTTATGTTTTAAAAAATGCTTTCTCATGTATGATCTCTCTCGATCCTCTCAAAAATCACATATGATGGGGCAAGTGTTTTTTATCCCAATTTCACATGTGAGGAAACTGAGCCTACAAGAAATGAAGTCACATAACTATGGTCACAGGACCAGTAAGTAGCTGAAGTGGGACACTGAGTCTAAATCAACTGCTCTTTGGGGAGAAGTAGGTGTAGAATACCATTGTTTCTGCCCTGGGATTCTGTGCTGGACATTTGTTAGCCCTGCTCATGCTCAAGCTATTCATTTAAAATATGCCTCTTGATGCCAGGCACATACCAAATATCAGGGCTGCATTGATGCTTTCACTTGCAAGCTAAAAGTCCCCAGATAACAAAACAAGAGCCCGCTCCATAAGGCCCAACAGCTTTAGCACTGCCTCTCAAAGGTCAGGAGCTACAGTCCTTTGGATAAACTATATTGTATTATGCTTGCCTTGTATTCCCAGGACAACGAGCACAGTGACAGGCACACAACAGCCAGCCCTCAGTACGTGATGGATGCTCCCAGTGGTTTAAGATGGAGAGGAGAAGAGGAAGGACTGGTGTAGTGAAGAGAGTAAAAAGGACCAAATGCTTTTAGTAGGGAGTGCAAGAGATCATTGGATTAAAACCTAGAAAGGAGGGGCCCTAGAGATTATCTTGTTCAATTCCCTCATTTGATAGGGAAGGAAATTGAGGCTGATAAAGGTCACATGGGTAATAAGTTTTAGAACCAGTTTCTCTGACTCCCAATCTGGGGTTCTGTCTGCTATCCCATGCTGCCTCTCCAAAAGGTAGGTTGTAGGAGGGTGAGGTGGGCCCAAGGATAAATATGAAATGAAATAACAGGCTGTGAAAAGGGAAAAGCAGCTATGGCATTGTGCAAAAGGGGCTGAGTTTGGTGTAGGAGGATCTGGGTTCAGGTATTACCTCTGTCATTTACTACTTATGTATCCTTGGGCAAGTCACCAGACCCCCTCGAACCTCAGCTTCATCATCTAGAAAATGAGATCGGACTAGACATCCTCCCATGTCTCTTCCAGCTCTGAATCTATGATTCTATGACTGCAGACCTTGTGATCATGGAGCAGGTTGGCTAGAATAACCTGGAACAAAGAAGTCCAGGTTGTTTTTGTAGGACTAGGTGACCAAAGTGACCAAAAAATGTCTTTTTCTGCCTAAAAACTTGAAATGGTAGCAATAAAAATTCATATTTCTATAACACCTTAAGGCTTAACAAAGTCTTTTCCCTTCCACGACCCTGTGAGGTCGATAGTGTAAGTAATATTATTCCCATTTTATGGATAGAAAACTTAGGTGCAAAGTAGTTACATGACATGTGCAAGGTCATACTGTCAGTAGGTGTCGAAGTCTCTACACAAATGTGTATCTTTTCACCAGTGGATTTTTTTTAATACCACCCTGACTCTCACCTAGTTAGCCTCTTTTCTGGGACACAGGTGCTCTAAAAACAATTCTTCCTAGTGTGGATCATATCCTGAATTAGGAACAGCAAAGGAGAATAATGAAGAAAGGGGGCCAGGCTCAGGAAATCATCAGGGAACAGGCTCTTTCATGAGATAGTGAACTCTCCATCCCTGGAAGTATGCAAGCATGGTTATGCTTGCTGGATGCTGGATGGTTATCTGACAGAGGTTGTAGTATCGGTTAAGTTGGGACTTTCTTACTGTTTTAGAATGATTAATTAAGTCTCTTTGAGCTTTACTAGGTGCAAAGCCCCAGACCCAAAGCCCTATCTACTAGGTGCTAAGCCCATGTGGGCATGAAGCCCTTGGGGCCCTAAGGGGAGCTGCTAAGACCAGAGCCCATAGTATGTACCTAAGTTCCGGCAGCTCAGATGACATTTGACAACATCCGAAGACTGTATAAAAAGAGAGAACAGAGCTGTTTGCTGGAGGCTCTCACTCCTGGAGGAGTGTTGGTGTGGAACTCTGGGCAGCCGTTGTAAGACCCTCCCAGCTCGTCAGCCCAGATGTTGATGATTTCTTGGTACCTATGAATTGTATTTGGTCTGTTTATATTGTGTATGTTTGTAACTTGTTTGTACTTGCTCTGAAGTTCAGGGTGGTGGCTTTTCCCCCTGAACTAAGTGAGTTTATATGTATATGTTGGATTAAAGCAAGATTGTTAACCGCTTGATGCTACTTTCCTTAGTAAAGCAGATCAAAAAGAACTTGTGCTGGCAGTGTTCTTGTTTTGAGACTTGTGGTCTTTCACCCCCATAATAGCTGCTAGCCGAATTGTTGCAAAAGAGGTGCTGTTGAGGAGATTTCTCTGTTAGATAGATGGTTGGGTCAGATAATTTTTAGGGTAATTTCCAACTTTTAAAATAAGCAAACTCTACCGGCCAACTTATTTTCAAAACTCAAAAGTGGATGATTAGTTTAAGGCCAAGCTTTGGAATAACCTGCAGACCAGCTACTATTTATGGATTATCTCCTTAATATCTGACATAATAACAACTCCAAAACCTACCTGTAGCTTGGTAGATAAGTTTAGAGAATTGTCAGAGCCTCAAAGAAATTAAGAGACTTGTGTGGGGTCATAGAGCTCTTCTTAGAGGTGAAATTTGAACCCAAGTCTTCAGGACTCCAAAACCAACATTCTAGCCACAACACTATGTTACCTCCCTTTTTTCAATACTCACAGAACTCAGAAATGTAAGGATCCCTAGAGACCATCAAATCTAACCTTTTTTCATTTAACTGAGTCTGAAAGGAAAGAAAGTAGAGTTATCTCTCTTCTATAGATATCCCATCTTTTATTGGACAGTCATGGCCCTCCCTGGCTCAGAAGAGATATGTGTCTCAAAACTATAGGTCTTGTTTTCCTGATCCCCAAACAAATAAGTATCCTAGAAATATTAAATGGGATATTTGTATGAAGTAAGGCCCGGGATTAGCACCAACTAGAGGTTCCTCTTAATCATGCTTCTGCCATATACGTGCACAGTGTATGTGAGCCTTTGCAGAGCACCCAAGAAATCCTCTCAAAGCAGCCATTTTTTCAGATAAGGAGGTCACAAGTTTTACTCTTTCTAAACTTCTGCCTTTCAAACAATTGTGCAATGTCCCCCCCCCCCCCGCCACACCTACCACCCGGCTAATTTTTTTTCAATGGATGCTCGCTATCAAAAACTTTCAGGTCTTAGAGGTTAGAGAAACCCCACCAATACAAAGCACAAGTTTAATAAATTGATTTCTCAAGGCAGCTCCCATCAGAAATCCTTAACGCTGTTTATCTCTTGGAAAGTGCCTGCTGGAAGATAAGAAAAGCGGGCGTTATGTTAATTCCCATTATAATCTGCAGATAATATGGAGGAAAATGGAAGAGAGTGCCTTTAAACCCAAGCAGATATCATTTTTATCGAGTTTGCAACAGTTTTATTGTAGTGAAATATGTCCATTTGAGCAGTGGGAAATCACCGTAAATAGACAACATAAGAGCAGGGAGATGTCATGGGGGCTGAACCCAATTTTCCAATGCTCTGCTCTGGAAAGAAAGCTCTTAGACATTTTGGTTCATGTATTAAAACTTGCCACAAACGTGATTGAGAATGGACCTTTGATAGATATTTGCTGTGGTTATGCTGCATTAGACCCAATTTATCCTCCACTGCTCATTGTCGCCATTGATTGATTTTTAAATTAGATGAAGGCAATCAGTAAATACCACCCAATCAAGTCCTAAAAACATACAGGAGATTAGACAATTTCGGGTAATCAATGAAAATATTCTGTGATTTGCTAGTATTCAATCTTGACCATAAATTACAACTATAACTTGCAAGTTAGTAAGCCATAAAGCACGCGGAAGTGACAAGAAAAACCATAAGAAATGAATTAAGGAGATGAAGAGCAACCACTTGACTTGTACTTTAATGAGACAGAATTACTCTTTATACATATCTTGCATTCCTTGTTGACTCTTGTCACAATCAATGGAGCGCAGGGAGCGGTCTACGATTGTCTTGGTCTGTGTGTATGTGTTTTAATAGGAAAGCCATTCTTTAGCTTAACAGATGAGTCTGAACAATAACTAATCAACCCATTTTGTTACTGTGAATAAGTTAATGTAATTTTAGGTTCAAACCCCAAGGTTTGCTAAAGCCCTCACCTACCTCACAGACACTTTCAAATGCTAATTTGAAAGTCACACTTCTGCTCAGTGTTATTTCCTTCAAAAGTCTAAGATGTAACAATAATTAAATGTAATTTTAGACCAGCACTTCATACTCTTAAAAGGCTATATTTGTCTGATTGTAAAATCTGCCTATCTTCCATATTTTTATAAGACTTACTTTAAGTAACTAGATTTTTTTTCCCCTCCTGGCAACCAAGCTTGTGATTTGGAGGACATAGATTGGACCATTCTGCTTCAAAACAAAACACAGGCGCATAGTGTCTGTGCTCAGATCCTGCGGTTTCTTTCCCCTTCCAAAGCCTTTCCTCCCCCAACTCCCGAAGTGGGGGTGAATAATGAATAATGAAATGGCCCTGTCCTGCCAAAAGGTGTAAGAAATATTCACAGCATCTCTGCAAGCCAGCCCGATTTGTCCAGGCAGACCTCCATCCTCACCTCATACGGAGCTCTCTGAACATATGCTACCCTCAGGGGATCAGCCCTCCCTTGGTTACTGTCACCTTTCTACTGAATCTCCAAGACTGTCCTACAGGTCTCACCCACTAAACACCCTGTGAAAGTCTTTTGAGAGGAATGCCCTGGAATGCTTTGGAGAGGCATGGAGGTGCTTTCAGCCTAGAGAGGTTGAGAAGCTGGTTATCGAAAAATGCCTCAAAGGCTCTTGCTGGGCATTGTCTCTTTTTTTTGTGCTTCTTTATTGACCAATTTAAGGCTTCTATCAGTGTCTGGGTAATACAGAGCCCAGAACTGGGTTATGATTCTAGCTGTGTGACTTTGGTAAAGCTGTCTAATCTCTTAGCCTCAGTTCCTTTCTTTATAGGAAAAAAGCATATTTTTTAAAAAGAAAATTTATAATTAAAAAAGGGGGCTAGGGATGGGGGTAGACTTGTTGATTGCTAAGGCTCCTTCCAACTGTTCACATTCTGAGTTTTCTTGGGGGAGGATCTCTGCTTCCAAGATACTTTTGGCAGTCTGGTAAAGCTTGTGGAGTTTTCAGAATAATTTTTTTAATGCATAAAGTAGAATAATATAATTACAAAAGAAACCAATTATATTTCAATGATCATATTTTTTTTTAAAAAATTCCAAAACTCTGAGTTCATGGACCCAGGTTAAGAATCTCTGCTAGAGTTTTGCAGCCGGCATAGCCTACAACAACAAATTTGGGAATCAAGCAAGCAAACAGCGAGCATTTGTTAAGCATCTGCTGTGTTCCAGTTCCTGTTCTTGCTGCTGGGGATACAAATACAAAAGGGAGGCAGTCCTTACTCTCAAGGACAGAGTAGTGAAGGATATATACAAATTGGAGTGCATTGGTAAATCTTTAACAACCAGCCTGTGGGGAAAAAGGGGGGATATATTATGACATGTTTTTAAGTTTATTCTTCATTATTAATATTTTCTCCATCACTTTCTTAAGTTGACAATCAAAAAAAAAAACAATAAAGAAAGCCCTGATTTGTAGCCTCTGTGGATTTCCAAGGTGTAAATGTTCACACTGAAAATTTAACAATTAGCTCTGGAAAGCCCTGACAGCTGGCTCCCCTCAAATACAAATAAACACAAAGTGATGATGGACAAATTGGGGAGTCAGGAAAGGCCTTTTAAAATAGGTGGCATTTGCATTGAGCCTTGAAGGAAGAGAGTTCCAAAGAGAGCGGAGTCTAGAGGGGGAGGGGGCTTCAACAGTCTCATAATGAAGTTTGGGGTTAGGAAGGGACTTGGGCCAGTGAGGGACACATTGAGGTCTTCATTCTCAAAGCTGAGTGGGGTAGGGATGATCACACATTTGTATGCCTCTGGAAGAGAAGATGTGAATGTCTTTCTATTCTAGGAGTCTAGGGCTTGAGAGCCCAAGGTCGACAGATAATGGCCTGGAATCAGAGGGACAAGGGCAGGTTTGATGCTGTGAGGGTTAGGAGTCAGGAGCTCCCTCTGGAAGTCAGAACACCATCAGCAGAGGCTGGCCCTGGCAAATGTACTTCACTAGGCAACCCAGAAGAACAAAACAAGGTCTGGCGGCTCTGCCCCTGACTTACCATGTGCTCGCAAGCAGCTTCCCCTCTCTGTCCTCTGGCATCCTCTCTGGCAGATGAGGATGGTAGACCCTGCCTTGCCTCTCTTACAAGACCGTGCTGAGAAGCAAGTGAAAGAACATGTGGGAATACACCTTGAAAGCTGTAAAATATTGTACGTGTGAGTGATCATATGATAATTATAATTATGATTATTATACAGATAAAGTACATTGCACGGTCCCTTTCTGAGGCAGCTGGGTGGCATCATAGATAAAGCCCTGGATGTGGAATCAGGAAGACTTGAGTTCAAATCTGACCTCAAACTTTTCCTAGTTGTACGTGTCCAGACAAGTCAATTCATTTCTATTTGCCAAAGTTTTCTCAATTATACAATGAGGATAATAGTAGCATGCACCTTTCCAGAGTTGTTGCAAAGATTAAATGCAATAATATTTGTAAAACTCTTAGCATATGGCCTGGCACATACTAGGTGCTTAATAAATGCTTATTCCCTCATTGTCTCCCTCCCTGCCCTCAGTGAGTTTACAATCTATTGAGTGGATCAGATCAAAATACCCCAAATGCTAAACAAAATAGAAAAGAGACTAACCTATCTTCTGCTTGTCCAAATTGCTAGCCTCACAGTCCCTTCTCATGAAAGTCCTAGGGGAAAAGGAATTTCTCCACCTTTCTCCCCAGGAAAGAGTTCCAAGGTCTGTGTAAGAGGCAGAAAAACCAAACCAAACCAAACAAACAAACAAACCCATCCCTGTGCTGGAATTTCCCTAGCAACTAGAGGTGAGGAGACAGAGTTGCCCAGCTGGTATAAGCACAAGCCCTAAATGAAGACACCCTGTTGTGAGTGATACCCGGGAGAGAAATTGCATGGCAGCCAAGAGCAAAGGCTCTTTTCCACTAAGAAAAGGCCTCTGTGAATGATATTTCAGTCACTTCTCCAGCAATACTCAAGAAAGAGGCCAGGTTTTCAGAATAACTAACTGCTTGGTCAGGATACTGAGATACATAGATGGTGTATTCCTGAGTAGACAAACCTGCTAGAGAGGTTTCCTGGAAAAGGACCAGGCAGTAACTCCCCCAGCTATGTGTGGAGTAACTTGAATGCATTCAGTCTTTCTTAAAGGCAGGGATATGGATTAAGTCTCCCATAGTAAGAGCTGGAAGGAACCTTAGAGATCATTTAGTTCAACACCTTTATTTTACAGACTAGGAATCTAAGGGATTTACCCAAGGTCTCATAGTTAGTCGGTGTCAAAATTAGAACCCAGGTCTTCTGACTCCGGCTATGGTACAGAGGCTAAAGATATTGGCAGTTCTTTCTGTTCCTGAACACAAACATGAGACCTTTTCCTCCTCCCAAAAAATCCCCAGATAAAAGCAGGGTCCTGTTGGACAGAAGTATATGGGCTGCCCCTAGAGGGTCCCTCCAGGGGCTGGGGGCGTGGTTGCTGGAAGCTTTAGAGGAATTGCTTGGGAGGTGACCAGGAGGAATGTGTTTTACTTTATCATGGTATATAACTAAAAGGGCAGACTAATTAATCAAAGAAGTTTCTAAAAGTGCTTTTATTTTGCCATTTAGTATGCCAGAGAGATCATTTCCCTTAATGTATACCCCTGGTATTAACCCACTTTAATCCATCACACTCTGTATTATGAAATTACTTTGTTTTACTCCTTGGTCCAGCTGAAGATCATTAACCCAAACTATTATCCAGACTATACATCACTGGAGCAGATTACCTCATGGAACCAAAGAGCCCTTTTCCTGGGTTACACGGTGGGCCTACGGAGTCATTTTTTCTCACTGGGGCTGACAGGAAGGGCTGCTTTCATCAGATAGCAGATGGCTCTCTGTTTGCTGGGATTTGGCCCTCACCTACCACTCCTTTCTTGTACACCTCCCCCTCCCTCCTGCCAACCCTGCACACCCAGATCTTAGCTGAGATTAGCTCAGGACCAAAAAGGGAAATCCACAAAATTTGGCTTTGGCACCTGACACCTACCTTACCTGACCACTAACCCGTACTCATATTTAACTTATACCCAGTGCCCTTTTTAGGTAAGAATCTTTCATTGTGGTACACGGTTGAACTGATAATTAATTTATGAAATGACAGTGTGGGGGCAGGCATGCCTAGTTTTTTAGGCATTTACCAGGAAAGACCATGATGGCAGCTTGGCAGCAACCACACTTTCGTAAGCATGGAGAACATGGGGACAAATAGCACAGAAAGTACAGACAAGCAGCAAAAGGGGCCCAAAGGTAGACAGGAAGTCAGGCACCTGGTGGAAGAGGATAGGAAGGGGGAGAGGCAGAGAGTGTTACACATGTAAACATGAATTACGCTTGGGAGCTCTTGGCAGCAGGGACCAGATGGAGACAGAAGAGTGATTGGGGAGAGGAGTCTGAGATTTCATTTCTATAGGGTCGAGGGGAGAATAGACTAATTCTTATCTGTGCCACCTTGGAGTTAGCTCATTAACATGTTTAAATCACCTCAAAGTTGTCAGTAAAACTATAAAGTTAACATGTCCACTGGATCTCAAAATTATCAGCACCATTTGGTGATCTGATGGTCTTACTACTGAAGTCTGGAACTTGTCTGAGATTTACATGTCATAGGAACAAAGGGCCCCCACAGCAGCACCTAGATGGCTTCCCCTGATTCTGTACCTATTACCAGGATGTGATTTTTGGTTAATATAGGATACAATTTATAAATTGTGCCCCTTTAATCTTTGAGACAGTTTGTATGTGACTTATAGGTTCCCCTTTGCAATATTATTTCCTGCTATTGCCGCATATACTAGCTACTTATAAATTTACTATAGTCACTAGAAGAGGCTGGTGGTCAGGGAGACCAGAACAGACTATTCTACTCCTAGAACATTAGAGGTAAAACATCCATGTATTTCATACCTTTTTATTTTACAGAGAAGGGAACTGAGGAACTGAAGAAGGGAATGTGCTAATTAATGGCAGAATTGTAATTCAAATCCAGGTCTCCTGATGCCCAGGTCAATAGAATGTGCTCTAAGAGGGCACAAAAGGGAGAATTCACAATGGATGGGCATTTTCAGGGAAATCTTCATAGAGGAGGGTAAGTGTAGGGATGGACTTCAAAGGTCAGGTAAGCTTTGGATACGCTGTGAGGAGAGAACATTTAAAATAAAAGGATTGGAGGCAAGAAAGAGCATAACAGGGGACATAGAGAAAGGACATCAGCCCAAGCCCAACTAAATCAGAAGATGCATACTGGAGATTAGACAAGAAAAAGGCTGGATAGGTCGGCTTGTGCCTGGCTTTTGAGGGCTTTGATTGGCTACCAGAAGACTTCTGATTAGCTCTTCAAAAGATAACCAATTTCAATAAATATTTTATTTTGATCAACTCAGTGTGTTTCCATTCACTGCTACCTCATAACAACATCAAGAATGCTCATATTTCTTTTTTTTTTAATTTATTTTTGACATGTTTGGTTTTCAGCATTGATTTTCACAGGCGTTTGAATTACAAATTTTCTCCCCATTTCCTCCCCGCCACACTCCAAGATGGCGTACATTCTGGTTGCCCTGTTCCCCAGTCTGCCCTCCCCTCCGTCGCCCCATTCCCCTCCCATCCCCCTTTCCCTTCTTCTCTCCCCTCTTCCCTTCCCATCCACCCTCCCTAAGAAGTCAAGCAATTCAACGTGGGCCCCATGCATATCATTACGTATAACCCTTCCACAATATTCATGTTGTGAAAGACTAACTATATTTTGCTTCTTCCTAACCTATCCCCCTTTATTGAATTTTCTCCCTTGACCCTGTCCCTTTTCGAAAGTGTTTGTTTTTGATTATCTT
>CM053625.1:109609607-109632891 GCA_028646595.1 Phalanger gymnotis | reverse complement strand
CTGCTTCCCTCTGCCACTTTGTGGGTTCTGCAGCTCTAGAATTGGTTCAGAGCCATTGTTTTATAGGTTTTTGGAGGAACTTGGTGGGGAGCTCACGCCAGTCACTGCTTCCCAGCCGCCATCTTGGCTCCGCAAGAATGCTCATATTTCTAAAGCACTTTACAACTGTAAAACAAAAACTTTTCTCACAAGAACCCAGGGAGGTAGGTATTACCAGTATTATTACTGGCACAGTACAGGTAAGAGCCTCAAGGATGTAAATCCTTCTGGATCCTAGGTACCACATCATGTTGCCAACCCACCAGCAAGCAGCACTTTGCTTCCTGTATCCAACAGTAGGAATTGGTGTGGGTCAAGTTATCCACATTCTCTTCTCCATTTCTCACCTTGTGACCAATGGTACCCTTCACAAAGCTCTACTCCAATGTCTCATTGAGATGTGGAGTTCTCACAGGCTATACCAAAATAGCATAGCCCCTGGCAGATTTGATCATGCTGGAAAGTCTTCAGTCATGACCCTGGCAACAGACTAAGTCTATTTCTCCAGGACCAGTCTAGCCAACTTTAGAAGAGGCTCATCCCCAGTAGGCTGACCACCTAATAATGACGTACCCTTTGGCCATGGCAATACGTGAAATGAAGAAAAATGCACACCAACCCTTGGTTTTGTGTGGCCCTTTCTGCTTTTGTAGGGATGGAGGTAGAGTAGTGGAAAAGGGGAAAGTGAGTGCTAAGAATCACACAACTTTTATCCTGTTTGTAAAACTTAATTTGACTTTGGTACTATAAATGTCAGATCCTGTCCAGTGACTGGGTATATATCAAGCTGGAAGGGCTGAATCACATCTGTCTCGACATTCTCACTATAAACAAAGCACAGGAAAGAATTTGTTAGCTAAAAGGAAAGCACTCCTTGCAATGGCAAAGAAAAGAATCAATGCCCTTGGTTTTCTCTCATGCCCAAAGGCAACAAGAAACATTTTTTTTTTCATGGAATATTGAGCCATCTCATATTGTAGTGCTTATGACAGGTATTTCAAAAAAATCTAGCATGAAAATAATTACAACTCATGCACCAACCCAGGTTGCAGAAGACGAAGAGGTAGAAAAATTCTATAGCAAACTCAACAAGAAGCTCCAGATTAAATCAATCTACCCTTTGATAGTGACTTTGATATAAAAGTTGATTATGATGAAGAATATATCAAAAACATGGCCTAGGATTTAAAAATGAGGAAAGCTCCCTATTAATTTATGGAATTATGAATTGGAAGCATGCAGTCCAGTTCTTTGAGTACTTACCAGGAAAGACCATGACAGCACAGGAAAGTGATAGTTCTATCACACTTTAATAAGGCACAAAGGGTACAGGGGTGAGCAACACAGAAAGTACAGAGACAAGCAGAGAAAGGGGGAGGCACAAAGGCAGAACATGTTGGAATGGGGATGGGGTGGTAGAGGAATGTAGGGAGCGTGGAGAAGAGAATGGGAAGGGGGAAAGTCCCAGAGAGTAACTCACATAACTAACCATGGATTAGAATTAGGGAGTTGGGAGCACTGAAGAGCATAGACCCAGATAATGATGGAAGACTGCTCAGGGGAAGGAGACTGGGGTCTCATTTTATTAGGGTTTTGTGGGGGACAGAATAACTCTTCTCTATGCCATCATGGGGCTAGTTAATTAACATAGTTGCATCATCTCAAAGTTATCAGCACCATTTGGTGTTCTGCTTGTCTTACTATAGATGTCTGGAGCTTATCTGAGGTTTGCATATCATAGGACCAAAAAGTCCTGTGACAGCAAAGCCTAGATGGCTTCCCCTGATTTAGCACACAGCCTCAGGATGTGATTTTTAGTGAATAGATGATGCAGTTTGCAAAGACAGTCTACACATGAGTTCTAGTCTCCCCTTTGAAATCTTGCCTCCTTCTATTGTTGCTTTACATTGACTACTGATCAACTTATGATACTAGCTAGAAGGGAGGCACAGTATGTGGTGAGGGAACAAAACAAAATTTTAACACACTTGCAGACAACATAGATGCCTCATGCATTTAGATTATGAACACATTCTTCAGGAAAAGAATTGATAGGCTCTGAACATGGTGAACACCAAATAGCAACCCTGCAAAATGAAATTGATTGAATTTTAACAGACAGAAAAAGACTTGTTATTGATGTGTGAGTCATCCCTGAATCAGCTGGGTATAGTCAGACTATTGAGTTCTCAAAGCAAAAATAAGAATTACTAATAAGCTAGAAGAGTAATGAGAAAAAGACAAAAAAGAAATACTACTACAACAACTTATTTCCAACAAGTTAATTGACAATGAAAAATGAGGAAAAGACAATGGAAATGTTATCAATACCAATTGTTACTTTTATACAGAAGTTTAACCAATGTAAATTAATTGCCATAATAAGAAAACCAAAAGAGACTTAAAAGGGCTTTAATCAGCAAACACGACTTATTTGCCAAGTGGAGAGAGATGGCAGCCAAAAGCAACACCAGCATATAATATATAATGGTCTGTAAAATCCTACAAATAAGAATGATGGATGATTATGAGCTGTGTCACCTCATAAAGCAGAGGAAAGCATTGGAGAGTAAAACCAGTTTAAAGAAAGTCTGGCAAAAGCATAAAATGAGTAAAATCACCTCAAGAACATTAAATACAGAAAGAGAGGTACAACAAACAGAATAAAAATGGAAAAGATCTGCAAAGATTTTTTTTTAACAGCAAACTGTTTTCATTGTCAAGGACAGTGGGGCCACCACCCTTGGGCTCAACATCACAGTTGCAGGCGCACATATAAGGTAGGTAGAAATGTCGTTGAAGAGAACAAAGACAGTTTGGACCAAGTTCACAAAGAACTACGCTGGTGGTGACACATTTGTAGGGGTGTTGAGGATCAATTCACAAGATATCTGGAGGGAAATTATGACAATAATAATAACTAATATTTATATGGCACTTACCATGTGCCAGGCACTGTGCTAAGCACTTTCTATTTGTTACCTCATTTGATTCTCACAACAACCCTGAGAGTTAGGTGCTATTTTTATACCCATTTTACAGATGAGGAAACTAAGGTAAATAGAGGGTAAGTGATTTGCCCAGCATCACACAGCTACCAAGCATCTGAGGCTGATTTGACCTCAGGTCTTCCTGACTTCAGGGCTAGCACTCTATCCACTGTGCCACCTAGCTGCTACTTTGGGGAAAGATACCAAAGGCTCAAACCTTACTAATATTGAAAAAGGTGGCTTAAAGAAAATCAGTAACTGTCAGTCATATACCTATTTTCCCAAATATACAAAATTTTCATGAAACTCATCTACACATGAATTAAGGGGCTCTTCAATGGTATACTTGTAAGAACCAAAATTTTGATTTTACAAACAATATTCTACAAAGGACCACATCTTTATTTATACAAGTAAAGAATGCATGCTGCCACTGTACTTAACTATTTGTTGACTATTGGAAAGCATTTATTCTATAGAGCAAAATGATGACTTAAAGATTCTTTGCCAACAAAGTTTTTCCAATTCATGCATCAAAATCATTCAAGATTCCTTGGAAGATAGAACAAGGGTGACATACAATAGGAAGATTGTTCACTAAAGGTGTTCACCACAATCTTGGAAGAAATCCAGTGCCGAGTCCAAGGTGAAAAGGAATTCCCAATGGATGGTGAAGTTTCCCAGAAGAATTTACAGTTGACATTACATTGATTTCCTCAAGAATCCTTCAGAGACCCAACCCATGGAAGAGATCTGATATCATTCAAAATAATTTGGTCTGACCATTCACCTTGGAAAAACTAAGCAGATGGAAAAATTATATTGCCCAAACAGTGTCATACACTTGGATGGACAACCTATAGAGCTTTTCTACCAGTTGTATATCTGAGAGAGATAGTACAAATCACCAATTAGGCCCCAAATTAAAAAGGAGAAGGAGACAGGGCAGGATTGATTTCAGAAAATTGCAATGCTCCATCAAATTTTTCAGGCTTGAGATAACTATAAACAAATGTCCCATCTTTTTAATATAAATATTCCATTGATGTTGCTGTGTGATGGCAACAGTCTGAAAAATTGAAAGTGGACATCACACAGAGGACAATTAAAAAGTCTATGGTGACTGGGTAGGCTGCAACATAGAACCGATGAGTCACTTCATGGAAATGTATGATAAGAAGAGGAGAAGGTTTGGTCACATGGCAAGAGCAAAGGGTGACAGGTGAACAGCTTGCGTGTACTATTGATATCTTCATGATGTCAGGAAAAAACTTGGAAGGCTTCCACGATGTTGTAAAGGACACACATAAAAGATACACAGGATGGGCAAGGATGGACCGGTTGTGTTCTGCATAATTGGCTGAAACTTCCAAATCAATAGGATCACAAGTCCATTTCAGTATCTGAGATCAATGACCCATATTTGTAGGGAAAGCTGGCCCAGCTTAGGGTACAAAGCTATCTAGGCCATCTAAAGGGTGCAGAGAAAGCATTTTATGGTTCTGTTAGAAGCTTTGTTAAATTCTATTTAAGTATACTTTTTTTTTGGAGGGGGGAAGGCAAGGCAATTGAGGTTAAATGACTTGCCCAAGGTCACACAGCTAGTAAGTGTGTCAAATGTCTGAGGTCTAATTTGAACTCAGGTCCTCCTGACTCCAGGGCCAGTGCTGTACTCACTGCAACACCTAGCTTCCCCTTAAATATACTTTTTTCAAAGTTCTGTGCCAGCATATCTGAATTTTAGTTTGGGGTTGGATTTGGTTTTGTTTCTGTTTTTAACTTCTACTTAGTTTAAGAAACCACTCTGTATCTAAAGCTGGCTAATCCTGCATGTAATGGTTGATAAAGAGATGTCTGTATGTTGATCTAAGGAAAAAACAAACCCTGGAAAACCAGATACTAGGAGACAGGCCTGACAAAAGTAGAGGGAAGAGTACTGACTGAGAAAGAGTTGATTCTGATTATGGGAAAGATGGTAAAAGGATACACTCACTGTGATTTCTCATGGCAGCACATGGATCAAGAAGACATTTTTTTTCCCTTTCTTTCCTTGAGCTAAGAGACAAGGAGAGGCCGAATAGATCAGTCAATAGTAAGTCTGGTGCTGGTTACTATGGACCGATAGCAAGACAAGACACTCTCACATGCAAAGGCAGCAGGACCTTTTAACACCCAAAGAAATTGCTGAAAGTCCAAGGTAACGGAATACAGATGAGTCCAACTTTAAGTTAAGTTAATAGTTAAGTCAAGTTAATAGATTTAAGTTCTACCCAAGCCTGGAGGTAATACTGTGGCTAGAAGAATAGAACCATAGACTGTCAGAGCTAAAAGGCATTGTAGAGGTCCTCTTTATTTTCCAGAGGTGAAAGCAGCCTTCAAAAGGGTAAATGACTTACTCTCAGTCATATAAGTACTAAGTAGCAAAACTGAGACTTGATTTGACTTTAGAGTTCTGTTCTACTTTGTTGGTGAGACTGAATGAATTTGTTGCAGATAATTTTAGTCATATCCAAATCTTTGTGACTGCATTTGGAGTTTTCTTGGCAAACATACTACAGCAGTTTGCCATTTTCTGCCTCCAGATCATTTAATTAATGAGGAACTGAGGCAAATAGGGGTAAGTTACTTACCCAGGGTCCCACAGCTAGTAAGTGTCTGAGGCTGGATTTGAACTCAGGTCTTCCTGACTCCAGGTCCAGCTCTCTTTCCAATGCAGCACTGAATCAAGGCAGTGTGCTAAAATGGAAAGAATACTGAGTCAAGAGTAAGGGACCTGAGTTCTACTCTTTGCATGAAATTCAGCTCAAGGGTCACCTTTTACATGAATGCCCTTCCTAAAGTACCTTTGTATCTATTCTGTGTGTGCATATATGTGTGTGTGTGCATGTATATGTATGTATACACACATATATACTCATATGTATATATTTATGTGTAGATGTTATTTCCTATTCTTCCCCCGCCTCCATTTAGAGTATCAGCTTCTTTAGGGTAGAAACCATTTCATCTTTGTCTTTGTATCCCCAGTCCCTGGTATACAGTGAACGCTTAATAAATGCTTGCTACTTGGCAGATTGCTAGCTCTGCCACTAATTAGCTGCAGTGACCTATAAGAGGTTACTTTTCTATCTGAATTTCAGTTTCCTGCTTTGTAAAATTTGAGGTTTGCAACAGATACCTACGGTCCTTTTCAGTTCTGACATTCAGCCATTCTTATGCTATTAAACAATGATTAATACTAGTTGAAAGTCATCTAATTATTTCTTTAAACATTTTCTGAATTGCTAGGTGGAGCAGTTAATAGACTGTGAGGCCAGAGTCAAGAAGACTTGAGTTCAAATCTATAATCAGGCACTAGCTGTGTGACCCTGGGCATGTCACTTAACTGCTATTTGCCTCAGTTTCCTCATTTGTAAAATGGGGCTAATAATAGTACTTAACTCTCAGGGTTGTTGTGAGGATCCAATGAGATAATGATGGTAAAGCACTTGGCATGGCACCTGGCACATAGTAAGTGCCATATAAATGTTAGCTATTATTAATTCTACGTGTTTAATTGTTTCAACAAAATTTGTTTTGGTTACAAAAAAGCATTACAGAAGGAAGAAATGTTCTTTCTGTCTCCATCTCTGTCTCTCATGCACGAGCACACACACACACACACACACACACACACACACAAAACTATAGATATTCAGATCACATGGTCTTGTGGTGGCAGATTACCCTAATTGCAGGTAAAGTACCTAGAGATCAGTAAAGAGCCCTTGTAGACAGAGACTCCTCAAGACATTGAATATTACATATGTGTCGCTGGTCTTATTATCACAATGGTCTAACCAGTCTGGGAACTCATCCGATAATAACCAACCAAGGCACTTATGACAAACGTATTGAAAAGAGGCAAGGGCAGTTATGTCCTCTGGTGCTAGGTACCCTCCTCTCTAACCAAGCTCATCTCTGCAAGTCTTCGGACGTGAAGATATTGAATACAGTGGGCTGAAAGTTAGAGGTGGGGGGAGGGCAGAGAGGGAGTGTTACTGAAGCTACAGTGATAGGTTCAGTGTCAATATGTGGAAAGACAGATGGGCCAAGACACCCTGATGATTCTTTGGACCTGTAACCTGAAAATGAACTAGTCAAACATTGCTTTCTTAAGGCTACAAGGCAAGCATGTCATGCTGGGGGTAAGGCAAACCTGGCTTGGTACTGCCTTACTGTGTGACCTTAGACAAATCAGTCCTGCCCTCTGAGCATCAGTTGTCTTCTCTGTAAAAGGAGGAGGCTGAACTTAATTATCACTTAGGTTTCCTATCAGCTCTAAAAGCCACAGGATCACAATGAACTCTTTCTCTTATAATTCAGTCACATGCACTTGAAGAATCAGAAAGATCCTACTCCATCTTATGATCGGCGTAGTGGATGGAATGCTGGACGTGGAGTCAGGAGGATCTGGACTTGAATTTACCTCAAGCACTTGCCAGCCGTGTGACTCTGGGCAAATCTCTTGGCCTTTCTGGGCCTCAGTTTTTTCCTTCCAGTTCTAAATCTCTGGTCCTATGATCCTATTCTATCTCTACAAAAGGGACAAAACATGGAAATTTAGGTGATTTTAAACCCTCCATCAATACATGTCCTTTTTGGGAAAGAGCACAGTTCTCAGAGACTGCCAGGGGACCTGGGCAAGGACCCTTAAGGGATCAGTGATCCCACTGCCTGCTTTTCAAAAAGGCAAACAGCTAGATGGCACCACGGATAGAGCCTGACGTGGAAGTCAAGAAGACCTCAGTTCAAATCTGGCTTCAGACACTAGCTTTATGATCCTGGGCATATCACCCATCTGTCTCATCATGCCTGCCTCAACTTCCGCATTCACAAAAATAAGAATGGTCTTAAAAGCACCTTCCTCCCAAGGTTTTTATGGGGATCAAATGAGATAATATCTGTAAAGTGTTTTACAAACCTCGAAGTGATATGTAAATGTTAGTTATAAGAAGAACTTGGCTAAGAATAAGTATCTATTCTCCGGCTAGACTTCACAAGGAAATGTTAGATGACATTGGTTTCCTAGACTCAGCAAGCGAAAAAATGGGCATCAGGGACAGTGGTTAGTTATAGATTAATAACCCAAAGTACAAAATGTTCTGGAAAGATTTGGAAGAAGGCATAAAGCCACAATATCTGGTGAAACCAAAGGTCAACAGGACTGGCCTTATCCAGAATACTGGGGTCGTACTGTTTTTGGATGGAATTACATGATTATAACTGATTGAACTTTGTAACACAGATATCACAGAATCTCTGGGTTGGTAGAGAACTCTGAGGCCACATAGTCTCACCTGGGCCTGAAAAGAAACTTTTTCTATGACATCCTGGACAGGAGTGGTATTCCCCTTGAAGACCTCCACTGAAGGATGGAGACCTCCCTTGGAAGACCCCCATTGGTGGCAGAACTCACCCTCTGAAAGAGCCCATTTTATTTTGGACACCAGCTGTTTGAAGGTTTTTCTTCACACGAAGCCAAAATCTGCCTTTATGGGACTCACCTATTGCTTTAATTCTGTCTTCTGACACCAAACAAATCAAATCCTCCCTGCCCATGAGAATTCTTCTGATACTGCAAGACATTGAACATGTTCTGCCACCACCATTCTCTACTCTTTTCTTCCCCACCCCCTTCCCCTCACACACGTCACTTCTCCAGTCCTTCCCTCAGGTGTTCCACATATGGTATCAGTCTCCAGACCCTCCAGTATCCTGGTCACCCTTCTCTGGATTTGCTCTAGAACAGCCATTTCTTTCCTAAAAGTGAATTAGAACTAAACACACTTTCCCCTCCTGTCACAAAGATGAGTGGGGCAGAGTACAAGAGAGAATGGTATAGACATTTTCAGGTGTGGGCCCTGCATTAGTTTTATAACTGTTTTTCTTTGTCCACAAATTTTTGTTATATAAAATGAAAAGAAGTAATAAAACTTATGGGAAGAAAAGCAAATCAGCCGAGTCCCAAGAAGCCTGTAAAAACATCATAGGCCTCCTCGCCCCCAGACTTGAATCCTTTCTTATAACAAAGAAAAACAGTTAAGAAAAAACCCCAAAACAAAAGAACAACCCAGCGTGGGGAGGAGGCACCAGGTTTAGCCTCTAGCTCTAATGTGGGGAAAGGTGTAGCTGATCCTACAAATAATTCACTGAGCACCTGGTATACAAGGTCCTGGGCTAGGGGCTAAAGGGATCCAAAGAAAAATAAGATAGAAGTGCCCAGCAAGGGAGATAAGACGGGTGCCTAAATACCCATGACTCAAGCAGAGCATAGGAAATGCCAAATGGGCCTGAGAAGTACATGGGTTTGGGGAGGGCAGCCGTTCGGGAGAGAGGGACAGATCAGGGAGTGCTTCACGGACAAGATGGCATTGGAGCTGGTTCTTCAAGGATGAGGACAATTTTGACAGGCAGAGCTATAGGAGATGGCAGGTGGGGTATCCCAGGAACAGCAGAAGCAAAGGTTCAGAGGCAGGAGGATATGGATAAATCAATTGGCTTCTCTAGGATTTCATTTCCTCGTCTGTAATATGGTGGTCATAATCTCTGAGTCACAGTGATAGTTATTCTAATTACAGCTGCACTTACATGGGATCCTGGATTAAGGATCAGAAGGGGCTTTGAAGATCATCTGATAGTTGGCCCCACTCTTATTTGGAAGAGGAAGCCAAAATCCGCAGAGGAGAGTTGACTTATCTAAGGTCTCCCAGCCCAGACAAAAGGAAACTAGGACTTGAACCAAGCTGTTCTAACTCCAGGCCTGGGGTTCTTTTCACTTCACTCTTCCAACTGATTCCTGTTGTTTTAGGCTGCCCCTGTTATAATTTCCAGGTCCTTAGGCCTGCAGTGGCCTGGCTAGAATGGTCATACATCAGCTGCTCTTTCTGCAGTCATGTCTCACATCCTCCCAAAACATTCTTTTAAAGTAGAATTATCTCCTAGCAGACTAAACAGAGTTGCTGAAACTCTGAGGCCACGGAGTTAAGCAAAGCTCATTGACCCCTGCGGAGCAGCATAGGACCTTGAGGCAAGCTAGGACTCAGGATCCAGACAGGCGGACCTGATTTCCCAGAGGTCTCAGGGGAGCAGCGGGAGCCATGCTAGGAGCACAGGCCAGAGCTACAGGCATAGTTCCTTCCCCTTTCTGATGCCTTTCTCCTAGCGCCCTCCTACCCCCTGTCAATTAGAGAGCCTGATGCTTTTCCAAAATTGATCTTTGGATGAAAGGAGCATAGACTTGGAGCTGGAAGGGACCATAAAGGTCGTCTTGTCCAACGCCTTTATTTTAAGGATAAGGAAGCTGAAAACCAGAGAAAGGAGTGACTTGTGCAAGAATACACAAGCAGGAAATGGCATTAGAATGCTCTGATTCTAAATCCTACGCTCTTTACTGGGTACCATAGTCCCGCTCCAAACATCCCTCCCTCCCTGTATTCACTGACATCTCCACGAGGCAAACAAAGCGAGCATGAAAGGATTTAGAGCTGAGATGGCAGAGAGCATTAGGCTCAAGCTGCCCATTTGGCAGAGGAAGAAGCTGAGGCCCAGAGAGGTTCAATGACTCGCTCAAGGTCACACAACTAGTAAGCAGCAAAGTCAGGATTCAAACCCAGGCTCTGAATCCAGAGCCGAAACTCTTTCTACTATACCTCTCTGCCTCATCCCCACTTAACAGATGAGAAAATTGAGATCCAGAGACTTAGGATAACTTATCCAAGGTAACAAAAGTCATCGACGGACAGGTCAAGTCTAGAACCAAATTTCTAGAACTTTGAAAACTAGTTTGCCGTTGTGTTCCTGAATGGTCGCAGAAGACGAAGGTGTGGAAAGGAAACTCTCTGAGCATCATCTGGCCCCATCTGTCAAATGGAGATAAAAATATCTTCCAGAGGTGGTGCTCAGACCACCTTAGACGATGTTATCTATGTTTGCTTCTTATCCCCATACTAAACTGAAAACTCTGCGAAGCAAGGCTCCTGTCCTATTTAAACTCTGTATCTTTCCCAGGGTCCACATGCTATGGCATAGCATCCAGGGGTGGGGAATCTGTGGCCTCGAGGCCACATGTAGCCCTCTAGGTTCTCAAGGGTGGCCCTTTGACTAAACCCAAACTTCACAGAACAAACGCCTTAGTAAAAGGGTTTGTGACTCACTCTCATCTAAAAAGGAGGGTGATGTGCTCTCAATAAATAGTTGTTGGTATTGTTTTAAAATGAACGATAGCTCTGAAAACACTTTTTAACCATAGCTCACTCTATATAATTGAAATTTCCTAACTGCTCACACTTATATTTTATATAGAAACATGTATGTATATAATATATACGTGTGTATTCTATATGTATACATAAGTGTCATATATGTATATGAGAAACAGAAAAGCATAATAGATAGGGAACCCAGGAAGATCTGAGATCAAATTCTACCTCTAACAGATAGTAGCTTTGTGACCCTGGGCAAGTCATTTAATTTCTCAGTGCTCTAGGCACCCCTGTAAGACAAAAACTGCAAAGTTGCCAACCTAAATTGATAGAGTAAATTTCCTCACCTGGGAGTTCCCTATTCAAAAAAATCGTAGGTCCGTCTTCTATACTCTATCACATTTGCATAGTTAGCCAATCTGCCAACAAGCATGTGAGAAGCATCTACTATGTGCCAGGCACTGTGTAAAGTGCTGGGCATACAAAGGTAAACACCGGCCCCTACTCTTAAGGAGCTCAAAGCCTAATGAGGGAGACAACATGCAAACAACTGTGTACCAATAAGATACATACAGGATAAACTGGAGATGGTCAGCAGAGAGATGGCACTACAAGTTATTATAATTATTAATGGTAGTCACAATGATTATTATATTAGATTGCTGGAAGCCCTCCCAATTTTGCTTTTTTTTTTTCTTAGCAAACTCACAGAAGCTAAGAGAAGTCCCTTTCTCCTCACCGAGTGAGGCTCTGATAAGACTGGCAGATTTATTCTGGCACCTGACTGCCAATGGTCTGATGTTGGGGATCCCAGGTTGGTCTTTTTTTTCCCCCGGGGTACTGGGCCAGAGGCTATGGGAACTAGAATTAGCACCAGGGTTTGGAAATGGGGATGATTTCTATTAAGAACTAGAACTTTACAGATCTGGTGGCCTAGAAATGTGTTACTCTGAAAGTGTTGGCTGCTGGAAGAGTTCTGGGTTATTAACATTTTGTGGCAAATTCCAGAGAGCTCTCCCTGCAGTGCCCAAGATCAAATGACCTTTTCAAATTCATAATGAGGTATGAAATAAACGAAACCCATTCAAGGTGAGTCACTCATTAATCATAAGCAAAACAGGTCCCAATCAAGGACACATCAGCACAAACTGTAAAAGGGGGAAGCGTTGCCCAATCACTGTATTTAATATTAACCACATTATGTTTTTCATGTGAGTTCTGAGAAGGTGATTTCCCTTGTCCTCCCCCTCCCCCCCCCATCACCCCTACCACCACCATCAGTTTATATGAACATAATCCAAAGTCAATTCTGCTTTCATCTCTGGGCACTCACCTCAGTGGGCCTTTGGATGAAATGAGGAACTTTGCCACATGTGATTATGCTTGGGGAATGAATGCAAATGTAAGGCCCTTCTAGAAATGTTAGAAGGCAAATGGCAAGCTAGTGAAGGTGCTATGATGTCTCTAGGACAGGACCACTCTTTCCCCTAAATCAGGTATGGTTTTCAAGATGGAACAGGAGAAGGGAGGTACATCGCTGTTTCTTTCTCTATGTCCTAGGAAATGCATGATTCCAACATTGCTGTGGGAATCCCTCAAACTGGATAATCGGAATGATGTCATGATACAATATAGTGCTGGACTTGGAGTCAGGAAGACCCTACCTTACACACTTAGTAGCTGATTGGAGTTCATAATGTCTGTGAACACTTGGCTTAGAATCAGATCTGAGTTCGCATCTTCTCTCTAACACTTCCTAGCTATTCCCCATTGGTGAGGAGGAGAATTCCACAGCTATTCTAATACCACACCTTCACAGCTCACCTATACCCATCTGATGAATGAGGAAACTGAGGAGCAGAGCAAATAATGATTTGCCCAGTCTAGTTGGCTGAGACGTGAATGCAGCTGAGGGGTCCTGACTCCTCAACCTCAAATTCTTTCTAGTGCCTCACAGCTATCAAATGCTTTCATTCTCAGTGAAATTATAATTTCATCTACATGAAGACACCTCAAAAAACGAAACACCTAGGAAGGGCAGAGAGAGGAGGGGGAGGGGAGGAGGACAGAGAGGGAAAGGAACGCTTTGTAAAAATAACTTTAAAAAGAAAAGAAAATTGAAATGAATCACATACATATGGAAGTATCTAAAAGTAGGTTTTCTCTCTCCTCTCTCAAAACTAGAATGGGGCAGCCCTGTTTTTAGTTATATCCTCCCCCATACAGCCTGAGATGAGCCCCTGCTGTTGTTATCTGTCCTTCATTTTCAAAGAGGACCATGAGATCAGGGAGTGATGTCATGACATGCAAGTGAATTGGATTTAAGCGAGGCAGGGCTGAGCAAAGTCACCAGCCTGGCTTTGTCCTCCAGAGCCATCTGGGTCCAGTAGCAAGATATGGATCAGAACAACTGGAGAAGGCCCTGGATGCAGTGGGAGAAGTTTGACTGAGGCAACACCCATTCAGTGATTAAGGCTAGGTGAGAAATGAGGCCTCCTTTATCTAGTCAAAAAAAAAAAATTAATCTGGGAGGGGAAGACCCTCAGGGTTTCTGGCCAAAACAGGAATAATTGCTATTTACAGTCAATCAGGACCTAAACAATAACCATAGGGCTTGACCTGGGACCCGTGGTTGGCCATGGAGAGAGATTGTGGGACAAAAGACCTGGGCTTAAGTCCTGATTCTGGAATGTGATTAGATAAGTGACAACTCTCTGGGTCTCAAGTTCTTCAACTGCCTGATGGGTACAATAATGCTAGCTTTCTTTCCAAAGCTGTTTTGAGGAGCAAATCAGATCACAGATGGAAAACTGCTTTGTAAATTGTAAAGTGCAACATAAATGTAAAGTATGATTATTTCACTCAAGTCAAATCAGCAAACATTAATTACCTACTGCATGCAAGGCCCTTCACATAGTGCTGAGGATGCAAGGTTAAAAAACACACCCTTCCCCACCAAGGGGCCAATGGCATGTCATGATATTGTAGAACATCATAGGCTCATAGATCTAAAGCTGGAAGTGACCTCAGCGGCCATCCAGGCTTTTATAATACATAGAAGGAAATTGAGGCCAAGAGGTTAAGTGACTTGACCAGGGTGAATAAGCATCACAGGAAGATTTGAATCCAGGTCTTCCTGATTCCAAGTCCAATACCCTATGTCGTTTCAAACTGTGGGTCTCCAACATGTAATTTGCCCCATAGAATTCTCCTTTTCTTTACAATGAAATGAAGAGTCCCGTGAGGAAATCTGGATGATAGAGAGAAAAATATTTCTTTTTCCATCTAGAATACTTTAAATGAAATTACATGGTCAAAATACTTATTACATACATCTTTTTGGTGTTTTCCTATGAAAATTTCCTGTGTTGCCCAAAATTTCCCCACTTGCTTTTAACTTAGGGATATATTGAATTGTACCTCCAGGACCAAACTTAATGGGCTCTGCCCACATATTTTAAGCCATCGATCATAGAATATGGGAGTTGGAAGCGAACTGATGCATCACCTAGTCCAATGCCCTCATTATTCAGAATGGGAAATTGAGGCCCAAAGGGAAAAAGTGATTTGCCCATGATCATACAGGTTGTAAATAGTAAATGAGGTTATCAGACTCTTTCCATGAGAATATTCTGCCCAGCTTACCAACCACTTGCTTTGCAGCAGCCCTGGAAGGAGTTTAACCTAAATACTACTAATTCCATTTGATGGCCGAGGAAACTTAAGCTCAAGAGGTTAAGTGGCTTGACCAGTGTCATGTACCTGGAACTTATCACACCAAGAGGCAGTCTGGAAAAAGCCCTGACTTGGAGTCAAAAGACATGAGCTTGAGTCCCACGTCTGCCCAGACTAGCTACAAGTCATTATCTCTTTGGGCTTCGGTTTGCTCATCTGTCAAATGGGGACAATAATGCCTCTCCCCCTAAGCCTGTGTTTGTGCCTCAGATGAAATTATGTATGTGAAATTAATTGATTGCTTTATAAACTGTTAAGAGCCAAATGCATGTCAGGTATTATTATTCTATACCATTCTATTTCTATTCAGCTCAGCAAACATTTTATTAAGTCCCCACTCTGTGTGAGCCTCTGTGCTCACCACTAGGGAGAGACAGATGAAAAACAACATGGTTCCCATCCTAAGAAACATTGTATGAGGAGCCTCCTGTGCTTGCTCTAGCTCACACTCTCCCCCTCTCTGTGTTAATTCAACTTGCTCTTAAGCGCCTACTGTGTGCCAGGCATTGTATTTAACTGCTGAGAATACAAAGAGGAAAAAAATAGTACCTGCACTCAAGGAGCTCATAGTCTAATAATGGAAGATACAACAAACAGTATGCAGTATGTCTATATGTATCTCTTAGTCTCTGTCTGTCTATGTCTCACTGTGTCTATCTCTCTGTCCATGTGTGTCCCTTTGAGTGTCTTTGCCTATATGTTTCTGTTTTTATTCATCTCTGTCTCTTTCTCTCTCTCTTTTTGTGTCTCTGTCTCTCAGTTTCTGTCTCTCTTCTGTCTCTGTATCTTTCTGTGTCTCTGTGTCTTTGTCTCAGTCTGTCTCTGTCTCTAGCATCCCAGCTCCCTGTCTTTCTCAAAGGCCATTTGCCTGACCAAGAATCCTCCTATACCGTTACAGAGAAGGGCTCATGCCTACAAAAATGTACTTTTAAAATTTCTGTTCCAGCATAACTAAGTTTTGGTTTTGTTTACAGATTTGAAATTGTTTGTTTGTTTTACTTCTATATAGTTTAAGAAGGTGGCCTGTATCTAAAACAGCCTAACCTTGTTTGAGAAGTTGGAAACCAGATTATAAGAGACTGAGAAGTGAGCGGGAGGGGAAGAATTGGAGGCAATGAGTAAAGGTAGATTTTTCTGTGAATTTGACTGTGTTTATAGGTATCTAGGAAGGAGACAAGAGAAATGAAGAGGGGAAGAGAGATAGACAGAGACAGAGAGAGAGACAGAGAAAGAGAGAAAGAGAGAGAGAGAGAGAGAGAGAGAGAGAGAGAGGGAGAATGATAAAAGAACAGGTTCTAGGAGGAGATGAGGAAAGATGAAATTAAGGGCAAAAGGACTGAAGAAAGGCAAATGTCTGAATTTTCATTTTTTAAAGGAATAGAGTAAAATCTATTAACTATAGACCAATGTTCTAGCCTTCAATTCCTGGCAAAGTTCTAGGACATATTTATTATTAAAGAGACAGTTAATGAATATCTAGAAAGAAAGTGGTGATAACAGAGTGCCAGCATGACTTCACCAAGAACAGACTGTACCAGACTAACCTTATTTACTTTTCGGACAGGATTACTAAACCAGCACATAAGGGAAAGGTTATAGATAGAGTTTAGCTAGATTTTAGAAAAGCCATGATAAAGTAGCTCCTCCTGTTCTTATAGAAAATATGGAGAGACACATTCTAGATGAGAAACAGAAGCATTTGCTACATGTGGATAGATCAGACTCACAGAGCCGTTGTTACCAGTTCATCTTGGAAGAAAGTCTCTGGTAGAGTGACCCTGGTATCTGTGATTGACCCAGTGCTGTTTAATGTTTTTATCTTCCATGAAGATTAGGTGGCTGTTTACTAAACCTGTAGATGACACAAAGCTATGAGAGACAGCTAACATACTAAAGGGCAAAGTAAACTTCCCAAAAGATCTCATCAGGTTATGTAAGACCTTCGGCTGGAGCTAATAAAAATTAAATTTAATAGCGATAAATATAAAGTTTTACACATAGGTTAAAAAAAATCAGGGTCACAGATACAAGATGGAGAAGACCTAGTTGGTGGTTTGTTAGAGGCAGGGTCTGGAAATTTTAGTAAACTTCAGGCTGACTATGCATCAATAGCGTGATGTGACAGCCAAAGATGCCAGCATCATCTGAGGACGCACAAAGAGACTCATAGCTTCCAGGAATAAGGAGACGTCCTGGATGCACCACTTCTGCAGACTGTGTTAAAGTTTGGCCACCACAATTAGTTATCCCAAAGTATAATCGGCTGCCTCAGGAGAAAGTGAGTTTTCCTTCATTAGCAATCTCCAAGCACAGGCTGCATTATCACTTGTTGAGAAAGTTGTAGTGGGGAATCTGTCTCGAGGATAGTTTAGACTCAGTGATCACCGGAGTCCCATCCAACCCTAAAATCCAGCTCTTCTGTTATTCTAAGTGATATTGACTTTGGCAAGGAGAAGGGCCACCTCTTCATCAGAGTTTAGACAAAGGGAGGAGGGAATGTACGGTGGTTTGGAGGTGGAGTGTAGGGATTCTGGATTCCCTCCCGAAGGGCTGGGGATGAGAAGATTGAGTGTCCAGCCAGGAGGGGGAGAATAGGGATTGGGAACATTAGCAGGAAAGTTGGGAGAGAAGCTTTGCTGTGTCCTCTGTTTCCTTGATAGGTTTGTGGGCAGCCTGGAGCAGAGATGGGGTGGGAGGAGGGGGGAGAAAGAGGGGAGAAGGAAGCAAAAAAATAAAAGAATGAGTTACCTATAAACACAGCCAAAATCACAGAAAAATCCACCTATACTCATTGCTTCCATTTCTTCCCTTCCTGCTCACTTCTTAGCCTCTTGTGATCTGGCTTCCAACTTCTCAAACGTGGCTAGGCTGTTTTAGGGACAGGCTACCTTCTTCAACTATATAGATGTAAAATAAAAATTTCAAACCTGTAAACAAAACCAAGACTCGATTACCCTGGAACAGAAAAAACGAGCGAGGGAAAAGTGAGAAAGGAAGGCTAGGAGGCTGCGATCAGAAAGAGGAATTTCATGAAGATATATCCCTTAGAATAATGGCTTTCTTCAAGTCCCAACTAAAATTCTACCTTCTACATGAAGCCTTTCCTAAGCCTCGTTAATGTTTCCCTCCGTTGAGTCTTTCTGATTTATCATGTACATAGCTTGTTAGCACATAGTTATTTGCATGTTGACTCCCCTACTAGATTGTGAGTTCCTCAAGAGCAAGGACTGTGTTTTACCTATTTTTGTACTCCCAAGCATGCAGCACAGTGACTGGCACATAGCTGGCACTTAATAATGTTTATCGACTGACTGGTAAGATCAGGAGCATGGCCAGCCCGATGTATCACTGAAGCAGAGTCAGAGGCAGGTGATGGGAGTTGAGGAAATTGATAATTGGGAGCCAACCCACAATAGTTGAGGGGAGCAGCTGGACATATATCGAAGTTCCTAAATCTGAATGCAAGGGTTGAGGTAGAAAAGAAGATTGTGACTAAAGGGACGAGCGACCGATGTCTTTGAAAAAGGAGGTAGAATGACTCAGAAGATGGCAGCAATAAGGATCTGGATAGGGGAATGGCCCACAAAGAAAGAGACAACGAGGAGAGACAGAGGCAGAGGGAGAATCTGGAAACAGTAATAAGCAAGCAGACTTCCTATTTCTCCCTTTGACCCAGATTATCAGAGTATGAGAGAAGGTATGCCTTGTGCCAGTGAAGGTGGCCAAGGATACTAAATCTTCTGGAAGATCCACATTTCCATGAGTACATCCACCTAACAGGGTTGTTGTGAGGATCTAGTGTATGTAACACCTATGTAAGCTGTTTGTGTGTGTGTGTTGCCCATGTAGGCTAAATGTGTCCATAAAAGTCTGTATGCACATGGCTTACAGGAAGGCATGGAAATATCTCTAAATTTTTCAGTCTACCTTTCTCCAGGGAAACTATTTCCTGCCAGGAGGAGATGTAAGAAATTGGCACCTGGGCCAAGAATTGGAAATTGAGGGGATGCCCATCAGTTGGGGAATAGTTAAACAAGTACTGGTATATGAATATAATGGAATACTCTAAGAAATGATGAGCAGGTGGACTTCAGAAAGACCCGGAAAAACTTATGTGAACTGATGCTAAGTGAAGTGAGCAGAACCAGGAGAACACTGTACAGGCTAACAGCCACATTGTGCGATGACTAACTTTCATAGACTTGGCTCTTCTCAGCGATGCAAGGATCTAAGACAATTCTAAAAGACTCACAATGCAAAGTGTTGTCCACATCCACAGAAAGAACTATGGAGTCTGAATGCTGATTGAAGCACATCATTTGCTCTTTCTCTCTCTCTCTCTCTTTTTCTTTGTTGTCTTGCTATGTATCTTCTTTCTCGTGGCTCCTTCCATTGGTTCTAATTCTTCTTTACAATATGACTAATATGAAAGCATGTTAAATATAAATGTATATGTAGAGCCTATACCACATTGCATGCTCTCATGGGAACAGGGTTGGGGAGGGAGGAGAAAATCTAAAACTCAAAAGCTTATAGAAGTGAATGTTAAAAACTAAAACTAAATAAATTTTTTTAAAAAAGAAAAGAAATTGGCACCTGATACTGGCTATTCTGCCCTCCTTGGAAAACAGTACCAGGCTAGAAAATAATTTCTAGGTTAAAGATGAGCTCCTGATCACTATCTCTTAATGGAGAAAGAGTGCTCCAAGCTTTATATCCAAGGTTCAATTCCTCTCCTCCTGTCTACCAAAAAACCACATAGAAAATAGAAAATAAACCTATTTATCCAAGCTGATAACAAACAGAAATTAGAGAAGATATAGAGACAAGAATATATCAGAAAACACACAGAGTGAATGAACTATTTCACTGTAAATGAAGTAACTCAGCTAAACCAAGAGAATCGCAGATCTCATCTAAAGTGAAATTCCCCAAAGTCTCAAGTTCGGCAAATTGGGGATAGAGACATGATTGAGGTGCCAGTTCTTTTCTTTTATATGTCGCCTTCTTGCCAGTCTTTCTCTCCCTTCAGGGACCTGAAGAGAATCTGGAACTGTATGTTTTTTCTCAAAGCTGGAAGCCAGAAAACCAAGTTCTTGCTACCTCTGCCCCTTATATAGACATGGAGCATTGAGAAGTCAATCTCCACCAGCAAAGTGAATCTTATTCACTTTGGATTACATATGTAAAGTGCTTTGCAAACCATGAAGCATTGTAATAATGCTAACTTGTTGTTATTTTAAGATGGAAGGAATTTGAGAAGGAGTGGTCTAAGAGAGTAAGTTTGCTAATGACAGAGCAGGATTGCAGAAAGCACAGTGAAAGGAGAGGTCAGAGCAGAATGAGGACTTAGCTTGGGTAAGACTGAAATGGGTGGGGATGAGAGAGCTTGGAGTGATAGAAGCAGAAGGAGTTTTCACTTAGGTGGCCAACGACTCTGAGTCTCAGAGTTTAGGAGAGAAGAAGTGGGAATTTGCTAGCCATAAACTGGGAAGTACTAGCTGACTGGGCTGTCACAGTTATCCCTTTATTCTATGCTCCTTCCTAGGCCTGAAGGGCATTTCCCCCACTGCCGGGGTCTGTCTGACTTGTTCAAACTTCACTCCTTCCTAGGTCTGTGCTAGATTTCTTTCCTCTGGGAAAGGTTCCCTTTGTAAGTTAGAACAGGGCCAGTTTGACATGGTTTCTGAGGGGTTTCATCATTCTCTAACCTTCACATCAAGGTCTGACTCAAAGTATTAAAAGCAAGTAATAGTTATACCTGAAATTCTCCTCCTGGTCTATTGTGTAGCCACTTTCTTTTTTCTGGCTCTGAAAATGGCTGGGTTGTAGAGTGCTCATTGATTAGAGACGCCAGCAAGATGAGAAAGGTGTGTGGCTTGACTGGAGCTGTTCTTGCTATCCATGTAATTTGCACAGCATGGGGGCATGAAAGTCTAGGTATAAAATTCACAAGTTAACAAAAAAGAGTCTATAGTTGGGGTGGGTGGGTGATGAGGGAGATGAGATAAGAAGAGAGAAGAGAGCAAAGCTCAGTAAAAATTACCCAGCGTATGTTTCAGTAGAGCAAGATTCCAGCAGCCAGGGGAATGTCTGTCTTCTGCACAGGTGGGACTTTGCCTGGGTCCTTCTCAGTTGAGAAGAGGGGGCGACGTATCCCCTTTCTCTATGGGAAGTCGTAGAAACACAGACTGTCAGAATTGGAAGGAACCCTTGAACATTGAACATCAGAATGTAGAACACAGAATATTAAGATACAGAACATGGAATTTTAGAGTTGAGAAGAATCTTAGAGATCATCTATCCCAGAGGTTCTAAACTTGGGGTCCACAGACGACTCTGCCCCTCCTCCCACCAAAGAATCCGTGGATCAATTTTAATGGAGCCATGAAAAAAGTTACATCTATTTTCACAAACCCTTGATTTCCTCTGCAATGTTATGTATTTTATTTTATGAACTTTACGTCATTCTGAGAATATTTACCCAACTTAAGCAAGGGTCCATGACACAAAGGTTAAGAGCCTCTGATTCAGCCTAACCCAGTTTTCTTGCAGGTGAAGAAATTAAGGTCCTTAAAAAAGAGGTATCAAACATAAAGTTAGCTGATTTGAAGACTCAAGAAAAAAGAAAATAGGATAATTTATTCACAAGTCTAGGATTTTTATCTAAGTGCTCTGACTGGAAACAAGACAATTTTAAAAGTAGCACCAAACAGCATAACTTACTCCTTTACCAGTGTATGAAGTCAGTTTTGTGTGTACATATGCATGCCTGAAGTTGCCTTGGACAGAGGAAAATGAGGTCAATGGTATTGGTCAGTGTAGACCTGTGTGCCCTGGAGAGGACAGAGCCAGACTGGGAAATGGGACAGGGACTATGTGGGAGCGTACCAGCCAAACTAACATGACCCTTCCTATTCAATCAAGCCACCAAGAAATCAGCGAGCATTTGTTAGTAAGCCTCTACCATTAAGAAGCATTGTTTTAGCTGGTATGATGAAGGATATACAGACAAAAATAGAACAATATCTGCCCCCAAGGAGCTTGTGTCAGTATAAACAACATTACTTATAGTATGTGTCATCTATGCATACATATCAGCGTAGACAGATGTACAAATATAATCCCCACAGGGTGCCTGTAAGGGCCAGAGGAGATGCAGCAGGAAAATCACTGCCTGAGTCAGAGAATCTGGGTTCACGTTCTCATGCTGACATATATTACTTGTGTGACCTTGGAAGAGTCATTTCCTCTCCCAGGGAGGGTTGGACAAGATGGTCTCTGAAGTCCCTTCCATCTCTAGAGCTAGGATCCTATAGCTATGACATAAGAGCTAGGAGAGCATATTGAAAATGCAAAAGTACTAGATAGATAATAACTTTAAGATTTATCCCTTCCCTCTATCCTTGTTGTTATTGTTTGGTCATTTCAGTCATGTCCAATTTTTCATGACCCCATTTGGGGTTTTCTTGGCAGAGATATTGGAGTGGTTTGCAATTTCCTCTTCCAGCTCATTTTACAGATGAGGAAACTGAGGCAAACAGTGTTAAGTGACTTGCCCAGGGTCACACAGGTAGTAAGCATCTGAGGCCTGAATCGGGTCTTCCTGACTCCAGGCCCAGTGCTGTATCCACCGTGCCATCTAGCTGTCTCCATGCCCCCAAACGCTTCTCTAAAAACCCAGTTTGTATTTGTCATTTGTTTGTTCAGATAATAAACAAGCCTCATGTCTCTGTGTAGAACAAAGAGGTGCAGAATGTCCTCTGGGGTCTCAGACTCAAAGAAGATTAGGACTAGACCTAGAATCATAGAACATAGAATTTGCTGCCTGGAAGGGGCCTTAGAATGTAGAATGTTAGACCTGGAGAGAATCTTTCTTTCACACACACACACACACACACACACACACACACACACCACTCCTCTGGGACTAAAGAGCATGGGGTATTTGAACTCAGAGGGCATGTGTGGGCTTTCGTGGCATTCTAGCTAGAGCTCTAGCCTCTTCCCAGCTATTTGCAGGATGGCACCTATACCATCCTTAGCCCCTGGGACCCTAAGCTCTGCTTTGCTCATGGTATTGGACAACCTGAACAGGCCCAGAACCTTCTCCTTAAGCAAAACTCATAAGTAGGATGATTTTTCTCTCTGCAATGTTCCCTCTACCGCCACCTACCCAATTTTCTTTTTCTCTCTCTTTTCTACTCTCACCACCTGTGATCTAGAGTCCCTGGTCCTTATGACTTCTGTGAGCAAATTGGATTTTCACATTCAGAT
>CM053625.1:109588351-109609507 GCA_028646595.1 Phalanger gymnotis | reverse complement strand
AGAGGAGAGGAGAGGAGAGGAGAGGAGAGGAGAGGAGAGGAGAGGAGAGGAGAGGAGAGGAGAGGAGAGGAGAGGAGAGGAGAGGAGAGGAGAGGAGAGACAGAGGAGAGACAGAGGAGAGACAGAGGAGAGACAGAGGAGAGACAGAGAGGTAGGGCGTGGTGGTGAGGAAGATAAGTTATCTGCCAGAGATCCTTTGCATTAGTTATCTTCTGTTCCTAGAATATATTCCCTCCTCAACTACATCTCTCCGAAGTCCTAGTTTCTTTCAAGACTTAGATCAAATGACCCATCAAGTCAGTCAATAGACATTTATCAAGCACACATTCTGTGCCATGCACTGTGCTAAGTGCTGGCGGTACACAGAAACACAAAAGACAATCTCATCTCAAAGATCTCACAAGCTAATAGAATGCATAAGAAATCAGAATCCAAAAAACATGTTGTTTACAAGAGACACACTTGAAACAGAAACACACACACACATACAGTTAAAATAAGGGGCTAGCAGAGAATTTATTATGCTCAGCTGAAGTAAAAAAGGCAAGTGTAGCAATCACAATCTCAGACAAAGCAAAGGCAAAAATAGACCTAATTAAATGAGATAATCTGGGGAAATTACATTTTGCTAAGAGGTACCATGGACAATGAAGTAATGTAAAAAATTTTATAGCATGTTTCTCTGATAAAGGTTTCATTTCTCAAATGTACAGGGAACTAATCCAAATTCACAAAAATAAAAGCCATTCCCCAAGTGATAAATAGTCAGAGGATATGAACACAGTTTTCAGAAGAAAAAATCAAAGCTATCCATAGTCATAATAAAATGCTCTAAATTACTATTGATTAGAGAAATGTAAATTAAAACAACTCTGAGGCACCACCTCCCACTTATCAGAAATGAAAAACACTGGAGGTGATGAGGGAAAATAGGTATACTATTAGTGGAGCTGTGAAATGGACCAACCATTCTGGAGGACAATTTGGAACACTACCCAAAAGGCTATAAAACTGTGCATACCCAGCAATACCACTGCTAATCTATACCTGAAAGAGATCAAAGACAAAGGAAAAGGACTTCATATGTACAAAAATATTTTTAGCAGTTCTTTGTGTGGTGGCAAACAACTGGAAATTGAAGGGATGGCTATTGCTGAACAAGTTGTGGCAGATGATTGTGATGGTGTGCTGTTATACTATAAGAAATTGTGATAGTGGGGCAGCTATGTGGTGCAGTGAGTAGAGCACCAGCCCTGGAGTCAGGACAACCTGAGTTCAAATCCGGCCTCAGACACTTGACACACTTGCTAGCTGTGTGACCTTGGGCAAGTCACTTAACCCCAATTGCCCTGCCTTCCCCCCCTCCAAAAAAGAAAAAAACAAACAAAAAAAGGAATTGTGATAGGGATGGTTGCAGAAAAAAACATGAAGATTAAACTAATGCAAAGTAAAGTGAGCGGAACTAGGAGATCACTGTACACTGTAACAGCAATATTGTATGATGATCAACTGCGAAAGACTTGGCTACTCTGACCAATACAATGATGCAAAATAATTCCAAAGGACTCACGATGAAAAATTTTACCCTCCACTGAAAAAGCTCTTCCTTGCAACCCTCTCTCCCTTTCTCCTTCTCCCAGTGCAATGCTGTTTCTCACCCCTTCATTGTTCTGAAGATCATCTTAACACAATCAATTTACACCCATGCCCTCTGTCTATGTAGATCTGTTCCAATCGCCCTAATAATGATAAAGTTCTTAGTAGTTGCATGTATCATCTTCCCATATAGGAATATAAGTAGTTTAACCTTGTCGAGTGCCTTATGATTTACCTTTTATGTTTACCTTTTTATGCTTCTCTTAAGTCTTGTGTTTAAATGACAAATTTTCTATTCGGATCTGGTCTCTTTTCAGGAATGCACATATATGTATGTATGTACATATACACGTGTGTATATACATACACATATTATATATGTGTGTATACATGTGTGTACATATATGTGTATGTATGTATACATATATTACATTTGTGTGTGTATATTTGTATATGTTGCCTTGAAGGATTATACTCGATTTTTCTGAGTAGAGTATTCTTGGTTGTATTCCTAGCTCCTTTACTTTCCAGAGTACTATATTCCAAGCCCTCCTCTCCCTCAACATGGAAGCTGCCAAATATCATGTGATCATCACTGTGGCTCCATGGTGTTTGAATTTTTTTTTTCTAGCTGCTTGTAATATTTTCTCCTTGACCTGGGAGCTCTAGAACTTGGCTATACTATTCCTAGAAGTTTTCATTTTGGCTTCTCTTTCGGGAGATGATTAGTTGATTCTTTCAATTTCTTTTTTACTCTTTGGATCTAAAATATCAGGGCAGTTTTCCTTTACAATTTTTTGAAATACAAAGTCTAGAAATTTTGGGCCATGGCTTTCAGATAGTTCAATAACTTAAAAATCATGTCTTCTCAATTTATTTTTCCAGGTCAGTTGTTTTAGTAATGAAATATCTCACATTTTCTTCTATTTTTGTTTCTTAATGTCTCATGGAGTCATTAGTTTTCACTTGTACAATCCTAACTTTTAGAGAATTATTTTCTTCAGTGAGCTTTTGTACCACTTTTTCCAGTGGGACAATTTTGCTTTTTAAAGAGTTCTTTAGTAAATTTTTGTGCCCCCTTTATCATTTAGACAATTCTGTTTTTAAGGTATTATTTTCTTCTATTTTTGTTCCTTTTTTCAAGCCTTAAATTCTCTTCTTATAAGTTTCTTGTATCACTCTCATTTCTCTTCCTAATTTTTCCTCTACTACTCTTGTGTCTTTCTTTAACCCTTCCAAGAATTCTTGCTAGGTTTGTCTCCAATTGGAATTTTTCCTTTAAGACTTTGCTTTAGCTGTTTTCACATTGTTGTCTTCTGAGCTTGTGTCTTGGTCTTCTCTGCCATGATAGCAAAATTTTATGGTCAAGTTCTTTTTTGCCCCTTGTTCACTTTTGCCAGACTATTTCTTCCCTTTGAACTTTATGTTAAAGTTGGGCTCTGCTCCCCTGAAGGTGAGCTTTAGACTTTTCCATGCTGCTGTTTTCAGAGCTAATTCTGGAGGTATGCAAGTCTTCAGTGCTTCCAGCGTGGTGTGATCTAAGACGAAGTATGCTCTCCTGATCTTCACTGTGGTCTTTACCTAGCAGGGGCCCCTGCTCCCCTGCAGCTGCAAGCACTAGTACCCTGGAATTGGGAACTGGTCCCCTACTCTCTTGCAACTACAAACACTAGTTCTATCTACTTTGGAGCTGTGACCAAGGCCCCTGCTCCCTTGTGACTGACCGCAAGCACTCCTTACTACCCTAAAACTGTGACCCAGAACTGCATATAAGCAATAACATTGCAAACGACACCAAGTCCTGCACCCAGTGCCATCAGAGGGTTCCCTGTAATCTCTTTCTGACCAGTTGTCCAATCCCCTTACCATCTCTGCGCTGAGAGCTCTAGAAGCTGCTACCACTAATGTGGTGGCCACCTTCAACATCCACTACTGCTGTGGCCACTTCGTGCGCTCTGGGCCGGCCCTCGCTGTGGGGCCACAGACCTCTCCTGTTGACTTCCTAATTTGCATTAGACTGGAAATACGTCTCACCTGGCCCTTTGTTGCTTCTGACAATCCAAAAATCAATTGGAAGCATTATTTTTAAGTAGTTTGGAGGGGAACGTTGAGAGAGTTTGGCTGGGTCACTGCCTCTTCTCTGCCATCTTGACACCTAAATGAGAAGGTCCAGTGTCACCGATCACAGAGTATATAAGGCGCGTGAGCTATAAAAAGACAAGAAAGGTAAGAAGGAGCCACATTATTAAGGGCTTTGAATGCCAGAAAATTTTTTCTACATGAAACATTTCCTGATCCCTCATGTTCTCTATGTTTCCTATCACTTTATTTCTATTATGTAGCAATATGATAAACAGTATACATGTTCTATTCCATGTCTAGACTGTAAAGTTCTTGCTGTTTTCACTTTATCTTTGAACCATTAATCTCTAGTTCAGTGCCTAGCACATAGTAGGTGCTTAACAAATGTTTGTTGAGTGATTGACTTATCGAATGGTGGTTTTATCAGTATAGGTCCTTGCTTCACCTAGGAAATCTCAATCCCTCCACACTTTTCATAGCATTTTGAGTTTAAAACTGAATCTAAGGACTTTATTTTAGAAATCAGGAAACTGTAGCTGAGAGAGGTTAAGTGACTTGTCCAAGGTGACACAGGTATTAAGTGGCAGAGCCAGGATTAAAACTGTTCCCATGACTCAAAATTCATCACTCTTTCCACGGCACTAAAATCACAGTGCTTTTCTTTTCCCTCCCACCACCATCTCCCCCCACTCCCTCAACCCCCATATAGTCTGGCTAGGTGATTCTCAGCTCAGAAGGGCTCATTTTGGATTGATTATTGAAAACTCAATAATAAAAATCACTCTTTTCTCTCCACTGCTCATAACCATCTGAACCACTTTGTTTCCCACTGAAGCTTTTTAAATGACCCCAGTCTCAGGTATTTTTCACCTTCTCAACACCATCCCACTGGGCCATCAAGGGCCCTGTCTGCCTTCAGTCAACTTATTGGGCATACATAGGGCTTCAGGATACCAGTCCATAAATTCTAATTTCATTCATGCCTTAGCAGATAATAATTTAAAGAACTAGTCACTGCTTGCAATTAAACATGGAGAAAATAGATCAGTCCCATAATTTATGTCTGCAAAAGGTTGGACTGGATTTGTAATTAATGTTTGCTCCTTTTAATGAAATACTCCAAAGGTCTGCACTTCTGTCATTCATGGAGGTAATTTTTCAATTGATTAGTAAAATAATACTTGAAAAGTAAATGCACCTGCTTCTCCCCCGAAATGTCTTAGTCAACTCGACACAGTGATTGGCGCACTAAAAAAATACCATTTCAATACAGTGGAGACTGCTGCTCTCGCTCCATCAGAATGCAGAGCGCCCAAGAAAGAGGAAAGACTTAAAAAGTAATTAAAGCCGCGCCACTGTCCCCAGCACACGTCCCTGCGCTTGAATTCCTGGGTGACTGGAGGCAGAGCAAACTGGCTGCTGGGGGCCCCCTGCCTTGCTTCTGAATTTCAGCAAAGGTGGCCCAGGTGCCGAGAGCATGAATCTCAATGAGGAGGACAGGCAGCTGGCCACTGATGCTTGTGCAGCTCAGTGCGCCTTGATATTTACGTCCCAAACTTTCTTTGTGCCCATGGGGAAAGGCCATTAGTGTTCCCATCATGGAAGGGCAAACCACTGTGTTCTTATAGGATAGCTATGTCTCAGCTGGAGCTTGAAACAGAGACCAGCCCTGGCTTTCAGACTGGAAAAATTAGATGCGGTCTTTCTTAAAAGCCCTTTGTTAAACACTCTCACCCCCCTCAAAGTCTCTAGCACCAAGTGAGACCCTATAGTGGGCTACAAAAGTAGTATGAGATATAGCCTCTCTCCTTAAGGTGTGTGTATTTATTTATTCTATACATAGACTAAATGAGAAACAGCATGGTGGAGGGACTACAAAAGCTGGCCTTGGACCCCAGAAGACCTGGACTCGTGTTCCATCTCTGATACATACTTGCTGTGTGACCCTGGGCAACAAACTTAACTCTTTAATTTCTAAGACTGTAAGTTACAGAGGAGGTGCCAACCTGCCTTAGTAGATAGGATTTCCTATTGGGCAGTTCCCTATATCAATGAAATCATAGGTCCAGTCCCTATCTTTTGTTTATATACTATATATCTATATGTCACCTCATCTGATAAAATGAAAACTCTTTGGAGGAAAGGATTGTTTCATTTTTGTTCTATCCCCAAGCCTTGACCAATCCAAGTCATGAAGTAGGTGCTTAATAAATGCTTGTTGATCAATGAATTGGCCCCCAGAGTTTGAGCTAATTCAGAATCTACAGGGAAGGGCTGAGGAGGGTAATCTTTACTACAACCAACAGACTCGTGGTTCCCTTGGTGCACTGTGACCAGCACCAGTGACTTCTTGTCTCTTTTAGCCTGGGAACAGGCTCCATTATAGGCTCTGGGTCCCACAGCCTGGTCCTCACTCTCCTGCTCCACCCAAACACATTCACCATTTTTTTTCCGCACGAAAGACTAATCTATATTTTTCAACTTCTTTTCTTAGCTCAAACAACGTGAAGCTGCACTGGAAAATGGCTGGATTACACTCTCAGCCACCTCCTTTAAAATTCTCTTAATGGGTGGAAATGCTTGATTATTTCAAATGAATATAATTACAAAATCCTCTAAGTAGAGTAATGTTCCTCCTTTGTGGGAGCAGACATCTCTTTTCTCTCTGTATCTGTTCTAAAAGGGGGCCCTTTACTAGCTGTTAAAAGGGAAGTTCACTGCTACTGGAGGCATCTCGCCTGAGTGCATTTCATGAGTTTGAACAGCTCTAATTCCCAGATGATTTCTAAAGCTCTCTCTACACATCATTCCATAAAAAGTCTAAAAGCTGCCCACTCAGGAGCAACATTAACTTTCACATGCCATTAGTACCTAGCTAATCACATCATATCATACTGGTCAGAGCCCAGTAGTCTCCAGACACACCATCATATAACACAAATGCCCTTCTCCTCTGCACTCCACCCCCAGAAGGTACCTGCTACCTTTGCTCAAGCTGCTTGTCCCTTTGTAATGCTCCCGTACTCTCTGAGAGAGGCTGAGTGACACAGAGAGGAGCAGTAGTCTACCACAACAATGAGCTCTAGTCCCGGGGTGGATATTTACTAGCTGCGTGACCCAGGGCAGATCTCAACAACTCCCTGAGCCTCAGTTTCCACTTGTATAAAATGCAGGTGATACATACAGACTGAAAGAAATGTGAGTGGCATTGGTCTTTGTTTGTTTTTTTCACATCTATGAGTTTTAGTGCCTACTGTAGGTAAAGCATCCTCCTAGGCTCAGAAAGCTGCAGCTGCATGTAATTTGGAAGGCCATGGGAATGATGGAAGCCAATCTTATTCCTGGTTGTAGCTGTTAAGTACTACCCTTTTTAACTGAAAAGTAAAAGGGTTTTTTCTACTTTACATTTTTTAAAGAAATGATAAATTTGGTAAATACAGAGAAGCATGGGAAAACTTATAGAAACTGCTAGAAAATGAGCAGAAACAAAAACAATATATACAAAGTCTGTGTGTTGAGTTGTTTTTCAGCTGCATCCAACTCCTCACAATCCCATTTGGGGTCTTCTTGGCAAAGAGAGTGGAGCGGTTTGCCATTCCCTTCTCCAGATCATTTTACAGATGAGGAAACCAAGGCGAACATGGTGAAATGATTTGCCCAAGGTGACACAGCTAGTAAGTGTCTGAGGACAAATTTGAACTTAGCAAGATGAGTCTTTCTGACTCCAGGCCAGGCACTCTGTGCACTGTGGCGCCTCCTGGCTGCCCCATTCGATGTTGTTTATCCTTCATTCTTAAAGAGGACCATGACTTCAGGAAGATGATGCCATGACTTTCAAGTGAATTGGATTTAAGTGAGGGAGGACTGTGCAACGTCACCAGCCTCACTTTCTCCTCCAGAGCCATCTGGGTCTAGTGGCCAGATATGGATCAGGACAACTGGTGATGGCCCCGCTGTACGGTGACTAAAACAATATAAATGGAACAAAGAATCAAACAAAGCTTCCCTCTGACTCTCCTGGTTCTTTGTCCCCTGCTCCTTGCTGCCTCCTTATTCAAAGGCCTCCACTTTTAGATTCAATAGAGTCCAGTTTGATAGATGAACATACAGGACCAATATGAGACTTTAGAGCTGGAGGGAGCTCCAGAGGAAATGTTACATTGGGAAAGTGGATAGTAGACCTGGAGTCAGGAGACCTGGGTTCAAGTCTTGGCTCTGACATATATTAGCTATGTGGTCCTAATCAGGCCAATGAGCTTCCTGAGTCTTCTCAGTTTCCTCATCTGTAGTATTTCATGAGGCTGTTGCGAAGCAAGCATTTTGTAAATCTCAAAATACTAGAGATGGTGATCTGTTGTCATCTAATCCAACCCCCCTTTCCTATAGATGAGGAAACTGAGGCCTAGACAGGGTAAGTAACTAGCTAGTTTGTGGTGAGGACAGGGCTAGAACCCAGTTATTCTGCCTTCCAGTCTATTATTCTTTACCTTGTACTCTCATTTTTGGAGAACTCACATTGTTTTCTGAACTTTTCCAGATTTCAGTCCCCATTCAAGAAAAGCAGAGTGTATGTGCTATCCTAGGGGTTAAAGTTGATAAAAAGGAAAAAAATGAGTGAGTTTTTTTTAAAAAATAAATGCCTTTATGACTTCATATGTATAATGGGTATCATATTTCTTACCTTCTCAGTGAGTGGGGGAGGGAGCAAAAGTAAGGAGAAAATTCGGAACTGAAAATAAAATTTTAAAAAACTAACAAATTTTTTTAAATATTTAAATCCCTATAACAGATTAAACTAAATCCCATACTCATTGGAACTGCTACGAATAGATTTTAACCCAACTTCATAATAATATAGGCTTTAGAACCAGAAAGAAACTTTGAGATAGGCCAATTAGTACAATACTCTCATTTTACAGATAAAGAAACTGAGACCTAGAAAGCAGAAGGAACTTGTTCAATGTCACATGAGTAGTAATTAGCAAAGTTTGTGATTCAAACCCAGATCATTTCATCCTAAAAGAAGGGCTTCAAAATTCAAAATTAGTCTTTTCAAAAATCATTATTGAGCCCCCAAATGACTTTATCCTCTCCGTATCTCCTCCCCCTCCACCTCCACTTAAAGATTTGTGTATAGAAATTGGGCTGCAACAGATACCTTGTTGAATGGGAAGGGTAGTGCATATATTAACGTCTCTTGGCAGAAAACAGAACCAGGAGTACTGGGACACAGAGATGGGGACATTTCTGTGGGAAAGAAAAAACTAGGGAAAAGATCAGAGCACAGGGAGCAGCTTTAGTCAACAGAAGATACAATCTAATCCAACAAGCATTTATTAAGCACCAACTATATACGAGTCAGGGGCAGCTAGGGTGCCTCAGTGGATATAATGCTGGGCCTTGAGTCAAGAAGACTTGAGTTCAAATCTGGCCTCAGACACTTACTAGCTGTATGACCCTGGGCAAGTCACTCGACCTCTATTTGTCTTAATCCACTGGAGATATAAATGGCAAACCACTCAAGTATCTTTGCCAAGAAAATCCATGAACAATATTAGTATATTACGGGGGTCAAAAAGAGTTGGACAACAACAATGTGGAAGTCACTGGGGACACAAACAAAATGAAAAATGGTCCCTGCCTTCATGGAGTTTATATTCTACTGGGACATCAGGAGGACCATGAAGGCCTCCCAAAGAGGGGAAGGAGGAAAAGGATGCTTAACAAGAGAGAGGGCCTCTTTCTTCAAAGAAATGACTCACCAATGATAGAATTTCAGGTGGGAAGGGAATGGGGCAGGCAGAGCTAAGGAAAGAAGGAGATATCCCAGGACCCTCTCAAGTCATGTCAAAGACATGATTACCTACTGTATCTACATATAAAGCCACATGTCCTTAGATTTCTTAGCCTGACCCATTTGCTCCTTCTCTGAATGTCTGAAAGGGGGACTGATATGAGAGCAGAGAAGGACATGCACTTAAAAGGCAGTCTCTGAATTTTAAAAAGCAATAAACTCTGATCCAGAAGAGAGGTTGGGGGTGGTATAAACAGTTTGTAGCTCATCTCAAGGCATCCTTGACATCAGAATCTGGAGAAACAGAAGCAAACGTTTGAAGAGGAAGGGAATGTGAGGTAAAGACAAGTTCTAGGTTGATGGCAGGATGGGGAATGTGGGGGTAGGATGCAGGAACACGAGAATGACCGCTCTTCTACCTGGCGTAAGGAAGGCAGAAGGAAGATTGGAAAGTCAGGCTCCTTTCACAGGCAAATTAGGCTAAATCTCATTATTAGACATTGTCCTGATCTCCTTCAAGCATATAAGCAAGCAATAAGCATTTATCAAGTACTTACTATATGCCAGGAACTGTGCCAATCATTTTTTGGGGAAAAAATTAATAAATATCTTTAAAACAAACAAAAAAATTCTATAGGTTGGTCATTGGAACTGCTGTAAATAGATTCTAACCCAGCTTCATAATAATATAGGATTTAGAACTAGAACGTCTAAGTGTTGGGGATAAAACACAAAATAGTCCCTGCCTTCAAGAAGCTTATGTTCTAATGGGGTAGGGGGGTTGTATAACATGTTAATAAATAGGTAATACACAATACGTACCAAGGAGAAGGAAGGTAACCTTAGAACAAAGGCTCAAGTGCATGGATGGGACCGGAAAATGCCTTTTGTGGGAAGTGGGAATTGTCCTGGCTTGAAAAAAGTCAGAGATTCTTAGAGGTAGCAATGAGGAGGGAGTGCATTCCAGGCAAGTGGAGACAAGCAGAGAAAGACACAGAGACAGGAGAAGGAGAGGAACAGCAAGAGACTAAAGTGTGAGAAGACTGAGAAGGGAGGAAGGAGCCATGTGATGAAGAGACTCAAATGCCAGAGGCCTTACCTTTGATCCTGGAGGTGATAGAGAACCATGGGAGTTTCTTGAGTAGTGAATGACATGACCAGATGCGTGATCACTGTGGCAACTGAGTAGAAGACAGTTTGGAGTAGTAGAAGCTTGAGGCCGGAAGACCAGTTAGGAAAATATTGCAATTACAGAACCCTTTCTCATTCCCCGCATGAACAGCATTTCTTATATTCTAATTTGAAGTACACATATATGTGTATATTTCAAATATATATGTATACATACTCATATATGTCATATATGTATATGCGTGTCACTGTGTATATGTACACACATACATACATATGTATACATACATACATATATAGACACACACAACCATGTCCGTTATCATCTCCCTTGTAAACTCTTTAAGGAAAGGGATGGGGTCTTATTTAATTGCTCTATCTCCTCCAGCCTTTGACAAAATAGTCTAATATCTGTTGCATAAATAAATTAGTGAAAGAGTGAATAAATCATTCCGGCAATCAGGGCATGGGGAAGCCAACAGTTAGAGCCAGTCTGGGGAATATTAGCAATGTAGACGATGTAGCCAGATCTTCCACAAAAGTTCCTCCTTGGCCCCAGTCCCTGGAATAGGTTATTTGGTGTGACCTAGCTTGTTCTACTGTCATTAGGACGTACAGGCATGACTTCCAATATTTAGTCACGTGAGTCTCTAAGGTAGCTGGTCCCAGCTGTTTCTTCTATCATTATTGTTCAGTCATTTTGGTTGTGTCTAATCTTCACAACTCCATTTAGGGTCTTCTTGAAAAGATACTGGAGTGGTTTGCCATTTCTTTCTCCAGCTTTCTGGAAACTGAGGCAAACAGGGTAAAGTGACTTGCCCAGGGTCGCACGTCTAGGAAGTAATTGAGGCTGGATTTGAACTCAGGTCTTTCTGACTCCAGGCTTGGCACTGTATGCACTGTGCCACCTACCTACCAATTTCTGCTCTAGCCAAATTAGCATCACCATCATCATCATTTATACAGAACTTCAAGGTTTGAAAGCACTTTCTAAATATTGTCCCATTTTATCTTCACAACAACACCTGGAGGCTGGGACTATTATTATCCCCATTTTACAGGTGAGGAAACTGAGGCAAAAAGCAGTTAAGTGACTTGCCCAGGGTCACACAGCTAGTAAGTGTCTGAGGCTGGATTTGAACTCAAGTCTTCCTAAATCCAGGTCCAGCACTCGAGGCAGAGCACTATCTAATAGCTTCCAAAAATTTCTTCTCTTTTTGGACTACAACTAAATGAATTTATGCCAAGTTGATACTTGGGCATCAACTTCCTAAAAATAAGTAGTTAACCCCAGGATTGCTTTAAAGCTAGAAGGGGCTCAATTTAACCTTCTCAATTTATAGAACATAGGAAAAAGAGTTGGAAGGCACCTTAGAAAACTTCTAGTCCAAACTCCTTTGAGGTATACAGATGAGGAAACCAAGGGCCAGAGAAGTTAAAGCTGGCGTAGCAAATAGCACCCTGGACCTAGAGTCAGGAAGACCTGAGTTTGAATCTTGCCTCAGGCAGCTGGATTGCACAGAGGACAGAGCGCTGGGCTTGGAGTCAACAAGACTCATCTTACTGAGTTCCAACCTGGCTTCAAATGCTGTGTGACCCTGGGCAAGTCACTTAACCCTGTTGGCCTCAGTTTCCTCATCTGTAAAATCAAAAGGAAATGGCAAACTACTCCAGTAGCTTTGCCTAGAAAACCCCAGATGGGGTCACAAAGAGCGACACGACTGAAAATGACTGAACAACAACGACAAAGTTGTGTGACCCTGAGCAAGTCACTTTAACCCTATCTGCCTCAGTTTCCTTAACTATAAAACAGGAATCATAATAACAGCACCTCCCTTTCAGAGTTGTGGCAAGGATCAGATGACTTAATATTTGTAAGGTGCTTAGCACAGTGCCTGGCACATAACAGGCGCTTAATTAATGCTTATTTCCTTCCTTCTTCCCTTCCTTCTTTCCTATGGTCCTATTGTAGTAAACAGCAGAGCCTGGATTCTAACTCAGGTCTTCCGATGCCAAATGCAGTGCTCTTTCTAGCCTTCATGAAGTAACAGCCTTGGAAAACTTAAGCGATTTGCTAAAAGTCACGGAGCTATTAAGTTTCAGGGCTCAGACCTGAACCCAGTAGGGTTCTCTCGGTCCTCTCGGTGTAAATCCAGTGTTCTTTCTATTACCCCACATCTCCCCTATTCACTTGGATGGATAATAGTCATTTGGCTGTGTCCAAAGCCAGAAAGGGTGAGGCCCAGCTTTCCTTCCTCAGCATGAAGCACAGAGAGGGCAGTGGCTAAGGATTCAGGAGACTGCTAAGAAGAGAAGTTTTGTTTGTTTGCTTGTCAGTTTTGGGGGCAGAGAGTCTGTCCTAGTAGACACCTACAGGCATCACAAAGCCTGTCACAGGGAAGAGGGTTTCGATGTGTTCTGCGTGGCCCAAGTAGGCAGAGCTAGATGCAACTGGTCGAAATCACAAGAAGGCAAATTTCAGTTTGATACAGCACCAACACCAACACCACCACAACATTTCCTAACAATTAGAGCTATATAAAAATGAGATAAGGCTGCCTTGGGAAGTGGTAAGTTTCTCCTCATTGAAAATATCAAACTAGAAACTGAATGACCATTTGTTCATGTTGTAGAGAAGATTCTCATTTGGTATGAGTTAGACTCAGGTCATCATCTACCTCATTTTGCAGATGGGGAAACTGAGGCACCAGGAGGCTAACTAATTCATCCAAGGTGGTTAGTGTCAGAGGTGGGATCTGAACACACGTATTCTGACTCCCTACTGCTAATGTTTTTCCCAATACGTGACCCTGCCTCCCTAGATAGCCTCAGAGGTTCCTTCCGATTCTGAGATTCTGGGGAGAAAAACACACATCCTCCCTTTACCTCTCCACCCTCTTATCCTTCTTTCTTACCTGCTCTTTCTCTGGAAATGGTCCAGATTCACTCTTTCCCTCCCCCACTCCCACAGGCAGGGAGGAGCTTCTCAGCATCCCCCACTTTTGCTGGGTTACCCTGGGGCATTCCCTATCCAAACTCCTATCCACAGGCTCCCCTTGGCCCTGGTCTCTTCAAATAAACACTCTCTAAAAAGAGCACGTTTGCTGAGGGAAATCCACTTAGGAAAGTTGCTCTCTCCTGAAAGGTTTCTGTTTCCAGCCTTCCCTGCTGGATGCGTCTGCCAGACTGATCTACTGATGAAGTTGGCTCACTCAGACTGCTTCCTTTCCTGCCTCCTTTTAAATTCTCTCAGAGCCGCAGACACCGTCTATCTCTGCATCTTGAGAGCATCTCAGCATTCTGCTTGGAAAATCCAAATTCCTGCAGGGTCCATTTCTAGAAACAGCAAAACAAATGATGCTCGTTACCTTGCCTCTCTCCCTCGTAAAGTGTCGTTGTTGTTCCGTCATGCCCCACTCTTCGTGACCCCATCTAGGGTTTGCTTGGCAAAGACGCTGGAGTGGTTTGCCATATCCTACTCCATAACCTACTCATTTTACAGATGAGGAAACTGAGATAATCAGAGTTAAACGACTTGCCCAGGGTCGCACAGATAGTAAGTGTCTGAAGCCGGATTTAAACTCAGGAAGATGAGTGTTCCTGACTCCCCCAGGCCCTCCACCCTATCCACTGCACCACCTAGCTGCCCCTCATAAAGTAAATTACACCCAAGGTCCGGGTAACCAAATGTACAGCCCAATACCTTCGGGCTCCCATTCTGGGACTCTTCAGTAACCCTGAATCCACTCATCTATTCTCAGTTAGAAGACTCCCCATTTCCTAAAGGAACATGAACCCAATGACAAAGGGGCTATGCCCATATAGGGCTAATAATCTGACCTCAGCTTTCTTATCTGCAAAACGGGAATTACGAGTTCTACCTTCAAAGGCTAGTTGGAAAAGTTCCTGAGTCACTATGAAGACGAAAGACACTGGCTGTTATTCTAAGAGGTACATAAACACACATCTCTGACTCAGAGAATGTCAGAAAAAATTATTCTGGCCTAGGCCCAGGCTCAGGCAGACCCGTTTATTATCTCTAGAGAAAATAAACATTTTTACCTTTTAGGAAGAAGGCATCAAATGAGGAACATTTCCTAAAAGGGACGCATATCACTCTCTCAACCACACCCGTCTACTTAGAGATTCACAGGATGTTAGAATTGGAAGCCCACTGGCCAGGCAAGAGTTCCCCTGAGGTGGGGGTGGGGTGCAGCTAGGAATTGGGAAAAGCAGCCTCGGGTTCCTCTTCCTGTCTCTTCATTTTCCTCCCAAGCAACTTTGCTCCATCACCTCTCCACCCCTGGAAATCCAATTTCCTAGTTATAGTGGTGCTTATTAAAAGCTTGACTGTAAAGCCTGTTATCCAAAGATCTATTTTTATCATAACTGTTTGTAATGGTTAAACCACAACAACTTAAACACTTCACACAAAATAATGTATTTTCAATAAATTGAAATATTAACCAATCATATGTAATGGTTCATTTTTAACAAATGGATTGCTAGAAGTCCTCGGGGCGTCATAGAAATTGAAAACTGTATTGACTGACTGGCCAGTGCTCAAATTACATTGCGTTTGGATCCAAAAGCATAGGAAAAGTTCTCATTATAGCTCCCTGACATTAATTTGAGCATTTTTATATGTGTGTCCTATTAAGCACTTTAAGTGCTTTTTGATAATTGTGCTTTGTAGTTTTTATAGCACTTCAGCCTATTCCCAGTTCAATTTCCTCTTTTATCCGATGTTTGAAATATTGATTTCTGACAGATAAAAGCAAGCCTTATAATCTCAGCAGCACGCAATAAGTGAGTAGGGCGAGGCTTCAGAATGCATCAGGGAACGGTCATATTTGAAACAGTCTTTGTTTTATTACATTTCGTCAACAGAATTTACTTACTGCTTGCAGATATTTATGTAAAAAGCTCGGCCGGTGGAGAGTGCAGCGATATTGCCAATTTCAGCGATACTTTTTGCATTTAGTAAGATAAAAGAAGAAACTCCCTTGGTGGTTGATGATTGCAGCTGTTTAAACTGCTGTCAACTGGCTGGAAGTAACTGTGATTTATCTTCTTCGGATTGTGCAGCGCGGCGTCCGTGAACTTTCCTGAGCCGTGCATTAAAAACTGACAGACCGTCAGGATTTCTGGAGACTGACTTCCATGCTCGGGGCTCGAGGCTGGGAGACTCACTTGCAAGACTTCTAGGAGGAGACTCCAGTTCTAGGGGATGAGGCTCTGGAGTCAGATTCTGGAGAATCCTGAAAACTGGGGGATAAACCTGCCTGGAAAATACCCGGTGTCTAAGTCCCATTCATATAAGCACTTTCATGTTTATAGGGCTCTTCCCTCACAATAACTCTCCAAGGCAGAGAGTGAGAGGATTGTCATCAGAAGAACAAGACGACTTGCCTGCAGTCACACAGCTGGAACCAGAACCAAGTCTTCTGATTCTGAGTCCAATATTCCTCTGTTAGCCATTCATTAGGGATGGACATGTGGAGAATTGGAAACTAGATTACAGAGCCAACCAAGGGATGTCAGTTATAGGTAGTATTAGGGAGGTACTGGGAAGGTCCTTCTGCCCCCAAATATCTGCCATTTTGAAGTATATGAAATCTCCAACCTTCAAAGCCTACTATCAGACAGACTGTCAGACAGACAGATACACAGATATTGTTGTTTAGCTGTTTCAGTTATATCCAACTCTCTGTGACCCCATTTGGGGTTTTCTTGGCAAAAATACTGAAGTGGTTTGTCATTTCCTTCTCCAGGTCATTTTACATATGAAGAAACTGAGGTAAACAGGGCTAAATGACTCACCCAGGGTCACACAGCTAGTGAGGGTCTGAGACCAGATTGGAATCCAGGATGATGAGTCTTCTTGACTCCAGGCCCAGCATTCTAACCACTGTGCCACCTAGCTTCCCCTAGATAGATAGATAGATAAATAGATAGATGGATAGATAGATAGATAGATAGATAGATAGATAGATAGATAGATAGATAGATAGATATAGTACTTAATAAATTATTATAATATGCCAGGTATTGTGATGAACATACTATTGGAAATGCCTTCATTTGGGTCAAACATTGCTCTATTTTACAACTCAAAACATTGGATTCTCATGACTTAACTGGAAGGATATAGAAATATGAAAATATCCAAATCCTAGGATGTTAGATAATAGAAAAGAGCAAGGCCCTACTTCATCCTACTGACCTGATAGAACGTAGAACCAAAACCAGGGAAGAATTTATAAATATATATATACATACATATATATATGCACATATATATTCAAATAGAGAAACAAGGCAAATACTTAATACTAATTGCTGAGGGGAAACCAAAGCAAAAAAGAAACTATGGATTCTGGGTCACAGGACCAACAAGATGGCAGAATAGACATTCTCTCTGCTCCTTATGACATCTCAAATCTCTCCAAAACAGAATTTAAACACCAAAGACAAAACAATGTCCACCGTCTCCATGGTCTAGGACACCAGAATCTTAAATAAAGTGAAAAAAAATCATGAACCAATGCCTACTTTGAGCTCAGTCAGCACCCCTCCTCTACCATACACCATGCCATAAGAATCGAGACTGCACTAACTGACCCAAGGACCTGACCACGCAGGCTTGCAACAACCTCCAACCCTATACTCCAGTCTTCCCTCCTTGTTTTCAGTCCCATGGAGATCTGGCCTCCAGGCTGCAGAAATATCCTGGGGCCTCAGTGGCCACAGCAGGGTTCTGTGCTATAAAAGATTTCTCCAGGATACTGGAGGGAAAGCGGGAAAGGGTCAAGATGCATATCTAGGCTTGAAATAGAGCTCAGCTTCGTATCTCACCCCCACCCCTTCTTCCAAAGGCTAAGGTACCCAAATTCCAACCCTTATCATCCTTAGCTGCAGTGGTCCCTGTGTGGCAATGTGTTGAACCACCAGGTCAGAGAACTGAAGAAGAGAGGGCATGGGACAGGACACTGTGTATATGCGTGTTGGGTGGTTGGGGGTGGGGGGGTGTAGTTTACAGGACTCAATTAAACCTGAGTGAAAGAATCCAGCATACATCTGGGGCAAAGACCCACGCTGGTGAACTATGAATTGTTCGGTATGTAGGGAGGCTGATACTTTGAGATCCAGCCCCCAAGGAAGCTATCATCAGAATGAGGAGTCAGAAAGTGAGCAACAGGGCAAAATCAGAGTGGAAAATCTGAAATTACCAAAGATCTCAGGAAGAAGAAAACTCAAAACTTTGAATATAAGCAGATAAGTCAACAAGGAAAACACTAACAGCAGGAAGAAATAAGGTCTTCAGATCTACTCCATTAGTTCAGCATCTATGATGGAAAATGATCCAACACTTATTGAAGCAGAGGACCATGTGGAATTTGAGAAGAACATAGAAACACAAAATGATATTCCTGATCAATTTTAAAGAGAAATAAAAATTGCAAGGGAAGAACTTATAGCCTGAACAGCAAAAATATTTGGCAGAATAGAAAACCTTGAATCTGCAATGTCAAGTCTCACCAAAGAAACAAAAGAAAGACCAATTGATTTGGCATGGAAATATATACAAGCACAGGACGATATAGACCAGAAGGAAAAACAATAATGTTTAAAAGAAAACAAGTTCTCTGTCCAAACAAAGCATACTGATCTTAGAAACAACATGTGTAGAGACAACTTAAGGATTACGTGTTTCCTATAAGATCGTGACAAGTCAAATACCCTAACACAATAATGCAAGAAATAATGCGAGAAAACTGCCCAGAATTTCTGAACACAGAAAATGAAAAATCAATAGAAAGAATACAAAGATCATCTCCAGGTGAAAAAAAAAGCCTAAGGCTGTAAACTCCGAGACATATAATGGTCAAATTTAACAACTCAGTTCAGAAACAAGTTCTGGAAGGGACCAGGAGAAATACCTTCAAATACAAAGGAAAAGAAATTTAAATAACTGAAGGCTCTTTTATACCTGCCAGAAAAGGCAGGAGGGAATGGAATGATGTGTTCCAAAGAGCAATGGAGCTCAGAATGCAACCCAGAGTGATTCACCCTGCAAATCTGAATTAACCATAAATGAAAAAATAAGATGGTCAATAATAAAGAAGCATTTGAAACATTCTTAGAAAGAAAAACAGACCTGAAGAGATTATGTGCTTCTTTGAACCCCCCAGATGGGAGGAATACAAGAGAGGTGAATGAATGCAGCAGCCAGAGTGACAGCAGAGATGAGTAAGAGGCTCGTTACTCGATGTGCACAAGGAAGGAGAGGTGAAGGCGGAAGGAAGGTGGATGCAACGGCAGACAGACAGGTCTGGGGCATTATGGACAGACAGTACCTGTTGACAACCTGCCTGCAGGCAAATCTGTGTGTGTGTGTGTGTGCGCGTGTGTGTGTGCGTGCGTACGTGTGTGTGTGTGTGTGTGTTGGAGGATGCATGAAAAAGAGAGAAGCAGAGGGATAGAGGGGACTGTGTGTCCAGGTCACATCAAGGGCTAGCAATGAAAGTAAGGTGACCCTTCTGTTATCTCAGGAAGAGAAGACCCTGCAGAGAAGTGGCTAAAGAGGGGGAGGGAAGGATTGAAAAGGCAGAGGAAGGAGTTAGGAAGGAGGCTTTGTTTTGCTGGTGAAAGAGGGTTCTGGTAATGAATGTTCTTATGGGCAAAGAATGATGTTCTGTGAAGGGAAATGGGGACCTTGTGCTGAGTGTCGTCTAGGGTATTCGGTGCTTGAAAAGACCATTTTTCCTATCTTAGGAGAGGAGTTGGAATACTTGGGGACAACTGTCATCCGAGGTACTAGGGGCGCATGGACCCAGGGAGGAGACTCAGAGACAAGTAAGGAAAGAAGGTTAGTTAGGGGGAGTGGGTATAATGGACTCCATAATCAGGGATGTGGTGGGTGGCAGGACACTCCATGGGGCAGTGTCCACTCTGTCACCTGCAGGAATTGGCATTGTTTTGGGATCGAAACACAATGGAAAAGGGAAATCCATGGGGCAAATTCTACAAGGCAATGGTAGAAACTGCCCATAGGAGAGAGCCCAGAATGGATTCCTTGAAATGGATACCTGAAGGAAGCCATTAATAAGGAGAAAGCCCTCATATACAGCAAAATATCTACAGCAGAACTTTTTATGATAGCAAAGAATTAGAAATAAAGGATCCAGGGGGTACTAGGGAGGATGGCTAAACAAATCATACATGTACATCATGGAATGCTATTCCTCTTCTGCAAGAAATGATGTATGTGATGCATACAGAGAAGTGCAGAAAGTTCTACATAAACTGGGACAGAGTGAAGTAGAGCCACGAAAACAATGAAAGCCCAAAAAACTACAATGAGACAAACGGAAAGAAAAGAACACAGAAAGAAATCAAAAGTAAATGTAAGAAAAGTATAAAGACCAAGCATGACTCAAATGAAGAGATAGAAGAGGACACACCTGCTCCACCCTTTGTGGAGGTGGGAAGTACATGGGTATGACACGTTTGCACATTTTTTTTGGACTTTTTAAAAGACTTTTTTTTAATGCATTGATCAGTTGAACTTGTTTTTTTCTTTTTTAAAAAAAATTTTGTCTTTTAATATTATTTGTTATATAGAATGGCTCTCTGAGTGGTCAGGGAGGGATACCAGAGACAACTATGATGACATAAAAAATAGAAGACATCAATAAAAACTTGTTTTTAAAGAAATGCTATTGAGATCAATTTTGCCACCTGGTACATGCATAGCAAGCTTTTAAAGAAGGTAAAGCTGTATAAGAAGAGAAAGAAAAGCAATGGGGGGAAATCTAATCTTTTCATTGCTTTCCTCTTTTGCTTTCCTTTCAGACAGTTGAGTGTGATTCCCCCTGGAGACAACAAAAGAGAAATCGAGTCCTGAAGGCAACAAGGCCTCCAGGTATAGCGAATGGCTTCCCTAAATGGGAGGTTATTGATCCACCACCAGGGATTTATTGGGCATCTCTACTTTTAACTTGATGTTAAACACAGAAGTTTAGGGTTTGGGAAAGGATCTGCCCTATATTCCATAATCACAGCCCTCGTGGATAATCACAGCTTCTTAGAATCACAAGGGAGCGTGCCAGGGGGGTTTTAAAGCACTCTCAAGGAGAAGATTCTCAACATTCCCTCTGTCATCTAATTTCAACTTTGTGGCCAAGTAGAACTTTCAAAAAAAATCCCCCCTTACTTCTAACCCTATCTTATGCAATCAAACAATTTATATAGAGCACTTTTCAAAACATTGACCTACTACACAAATGGCAACAACTATTTTCATCATTATCGTTGTTACTACTACCACTACTAGTGCTGCTGCTGCTGCTACTACTACTACTATTATTAGTTACTACTACCACTATCACTACTACTATTACTACTACTACTACTGCTACCACTACTGCTGCTGCTGCTACTACTACTATTACTATTATTAGTTACTACTACCACTATTACTACTACTACTACCACCATCACCACTGTTACTACTGCTACTATTACTACTACTACTACCACTAGTACTA